>JAGFMF010012145.1:9458914-9511764 GCA_019455555.1 Galemys pyrenaicus | reverse complement strand
GGTCCCCTCCCAGGCCAGCAGCAGGGATCGAACTTATGCTGTAGTGGCTCTGGTTTGCTTCACAGTGTGTTGCCCAACCCACTGCGCCACCAGGGAGGCCCGGAAACCCATTTTATATTAGGATTGCCCTGTAACAGTTTCAGTTAAAATATATATTGGTAGGAGGATGAAAATAGTGTAACAGCAAGTCATGCATCATATTAAATTACTGTCAATTTATTAGGAAAATTTTCAATAGACTGAAATGCAATTCCATTTCAAATATTAGCTGCACAGCCACCATTGGTTAGATATGACTCAGCAGAACGTAACAAAAGCGTTCTGTGAGAATCTACCTACTCAGTGGAATTTACAATCAAGAGTCTGCATAGTGTATTGTACATCCTTTGTATCAGCAGAATTTGTAATAAATGTATGTATGTAGATACAGTGTGTACATTTGGATTTCTGAAGCGCCTGTGGTCAACACTGGACCCACCCAAGTTTCATAAAGTCCTTTTCAAAGCAAACCCTTGGGGGACCCTCTCTGCTGTGGGAAGCGCTGTCGGGACAGAGACAGCTGACTTTGTGTGTCCCGGGAGGTACTCCTGGACATGGGTAACTCTGCCTTTGGTGTCTGTCATTTTCAACAATGACAATCAGGACAGCACTTTTGGGGTTTTGTAGTACTGACTTTTCTTTGATGCTTTCCAGCTTTAAATCAGGGTTTTGATCACTGTAAGTAACAGCGATTTCTTAAGTTAACTGAAACAAACGGCAGGAGTTATCCTAAAAACGTCCGGAGGAGGAGCAATCGGGTCACTGGGATATGATTGGCCAGCTTGAATCAGCTAGCCATTCCTGAGCCAATCAGACACTGCAGAGGGCTGAAGGGGCGGGTCACAGGGTACTGACGGGAATTGGGGCCGCACCTGGTGGGAACGCGCACCTGCGGGAGCTGGAGGATGGGCGGGGCTGGGCCGGCCTCTGAGGAGCTGTGATAAGAAAGTGGGTGGGCAGGGCCCTGGTGGACGCCCCGGAGACACTAGTAGGGCAGGTTTCCGCTCATCCCATTAGTGAGAAAATCTACGCAACTGGCCCCGGATATCCGGCCATGCGTACTGTTAAGAAAAAAAAAAAAAAAAAAAAAGCACCTTCTGTTTCTGCAGTCCGGCAACCCCGGCCTCCCCGCGCTGCCACAGAGCCTGTCAAGTTGATGCTGCCTCAGAGGCACCTTTTTTTCTTCATTTCACAAGAGGCCTTGAGCTCTCAGAGACAAGTCCCGGCACCGTCGGTCCCCGTGCCTGGCAGTCCTGGTCCAAACCACCGCCACTGACAGAGCATGTTCTCGGCAGACAAGCTGGGCTCTCGGCTAAGGCCTCAGTTGCCTTTTCTGTAAGAGGGTTAAAGAACAGTATCTACCTTGGCCCTCCCTGGTGGCGCAGTGGGTTAAGCAGCGCACTATGAAGCAAACCGCAGCCACTGCAGCACAAGTTCGATCCCTGCCTCTGGCCAGGGAGGGGACCCACATGGCGCAGCAGACCTCTCCTGCCGTGCCCACTGCTCCCCTCAACAGTGGATTTCAGTTAGTCTGCCTGTTCTGCTCTCTGCTGTCTTTGGTGACTCCTCTCACCACCACCACCACACCTCTGATCTGTGCCTCAGTTCTTGTATGCATAAATAAATAGATTTTTTTTTTAAAAAAAAAGAATAGTGGTAAATGGTAAAGGAGTGTTAAGGATGATGATGATGATGATGGCACCTCATTCTCAGCTCAGCCCCACAGGCTGGCATGCAGAATGAGGACCGCACCCCTGCCCACACTCTTCCAGCTGGCCTCCCTGACCACCAGAAACACATGAGTAGGCTCCGGATCCGTTCCTGGCTCCCATTGGTGGAGCTCCGTCTTATTTGCTTACTTGCTCCTGGACTTGCACCTAAGAACTTGCTTGAAGACAGGATTCTGTCTTCTCAGACTACTCAGATGGAGATGGAGAGACTCTTCCAGAGGGCAGGTTTGTCCCCGGTCACAGGATAAGGCATTGAGGAAAACAGGCCTTGGAACCCAGTCTCCAGCCTCCCAACTGATTGTCTGTCCCTCCCAAGAGGTCTTTCAGATCTCCCCGAAGCAGAGCGTGATGGGGCTGTGCCATGTGGGGGAGAGCCTCATGAATGTCCAGGAGGAACAAGGGGGACAACAAGGGCAAGAGGTGGGGACCTGAGTCTAGGGTTCAATCACTGAACTCTGGCAGCTGACCTTTTTTCTGTGGGAGTCTATGTGCCACCCTGGGAAGGGGACAGAGATGAATAAGGCATAGTCTAATCAGTCAGCTTGCCCTTACCTGGCTCCCATCTCGACTTGATTATGGGAAGAACGGAACCCTTCAGAGCTAACTTGACACCTTTCCCTCTCACTTTAAGCTTCTCATTTTTCCTGAGCCCTCAATCGTACCGCTTTGCTTTTTTAGCTCTCTTAAATCATCCTAATACACAGCCTGGGAAAGGGAGCCCAGACCAAATGAAGGAGAAGGTAGGGCAGGCGAGTAGCTCAGCTGGATGGAGCTGCAATTCCTCCCTTCCTCAGGAGGTGGCGCGCTGCCATCTGCAACAACCCCCTCTGCCGGGAATTCAGGGAGCAGGTGCAACCAGATTCCAGAGTCAAGACTAACACCTAATCTTCACAGCCACGTGGCAAGAAGATCCCCAGCTTCCAATGGAAGACCCACGCCCAGAGACAGCAGTGGTGGCTGAGGCCTGGGGTCACTCAGTATTAACACCTCCAGGTCCGGGGAGATCTGTCGCCCCTAGAGGGACAGGGGCTCCAGGCTGGGCTGCCTCTGAAGCTCTTGGGTCTGAGGGTACCTTTTGGGGGCCTCCTATTCTTGAATTCCCCACCAAATCAACATTTCTTTTCCCAGGACCCCAAAGCCCTGCTGCCAGAATTCTTCCCTTCGGCTAAACCGTGCATTTAAGGGAAGGAGCTAAAGTCCTGGCGCCCCCTATGGCTGCCCTAACTCCGCCTTGGGGCTCAGGATGCACCTGCACCCAGGCACCCCTCTCTAGAACCGACAGCCAGCTCTGGGCCTCACTGCGCCTGACTACTTAGACTTGGCGTGTTCCTGTCCTGGAGCGGCAGCGGAGGCGGCGGTGGCGCGGACCCGCCCACACGGCTGCGAGTGGCAGGGGGCTTCTCCCCCCGCCGCCCAAAACCCGGTTTCAGAGAGAGGCTTCGCTGCAGTGTGCGCCCTCCTTTTTCTCCCTTTTCTACACTAACAGATAGTGAACACGTTTCCCCGTCTTGCATCTGACTTGACGTGGCCATGTGGCTAATTTCTCACCGACAGCTGTGTGCGCTGCCAGGTCGGCCTTACAGGAGAGGTGCCTTCCCTCTCGCCTCAGGCTGCGCTGCGTGCTGGGGCAGCCCGCCGCCAGCCCACCTGCGCGAAGACCCTGAGAACTCCTCCCAGAAGACAAGTGCCCAAGCCCTCAGAGACTTCCGGAGAAAGGCCGGCTTCCCCCACGATGGGCCAGGCCTTTTCCTGACTGGCCTAACCCCACTTCCCAGCAACCCTCGCTTGCTGCTTTTATCCTCTGCCCTCCCCGCAGATCAACCAAGAAAATATCCTTTCTTCTCTGCCCTTCCATTTCCTCTCCCCACACCTGGCACACTCCTGTGTGTCCCTCTTCTACTTGGGGGCCCTGATGGAGGGCCTGCCCGAAAGGCACCGCTGTGTAGTTTTTCCTGAGCCTCCCGACAGGGTGAGCACCAGCCCTTCTGTCCTTCCGAGGTCCACACGCAGCCCTCGGGCAGCCCAGCATTGTTAAGGTCTGTAGCTGCATTCACCTTTCCCATCTGTCTGTAAAGGGGCCAGGCTGGGTCATCAGCTGCTGTCGGGACAAGCACGAATATCCAGGCGTTAAGCCAGTGCCGGTCAAGTTTAATGAGTGAGAGAGAGATTGTATGTGTGAAGGGTGCGTGTCCTGAGCTGGCTGGAGGCCCGGGCCAAGGAGACAGGGAGGGCATCTAGAAATAGCCACATCCCTGAGTCCCGGACCAGGCCTGGTGCCCAGATCATCGGACCCTGGGTGAGGGGGCGGGGCTCAGGAGTGGTGGGTGGGTGGAGTCTAAAAGGTGTGGGTTGGCAGGCCGTGACCCTGCTGCCCTCTGGGTCTGCTCCATGGAGGCAGTTGGTACGGACCTGACCGCTGGCAGGCTGTCTGGCGCTCAGCCCCCAGTGACCCTCAGTGACCAGTGAGTATTTCAGGCTGGGGCTGAGGATCATCTGCTCCTTTGGCCCCACAGCTTGTAGGGCAAAGGGGAGCCTGCCAGCCTAGCCACCGAGGGAGGGACGGGCTTGGGACATGGCACTGGAAAAGTTTGTCCTCTCCTCAGACTGGCCCCACCTTGCCCTTTTCCTCACTTGGAAGTTCCTCTCCTGAACCAAAGACAACCAAAGCTTGGAAAATGGAAAAGATCATCGGGCCCAACTCCCTGCCATGAAACTGGGGGCACTAAAGGGAAGAGACTGGCCCCAGGTCGCAGAGCAAGGCAGGCGACAGCAAAGCAGAGCGGAACAGAGCAGGATACACAGGATCCCGGGCCATCCTGGCCCAAACCTTGGCTCCCCTGCAAGCTAGGGATGGAGGCCAAGGCACCTACGTCACTGATAGGTACACATCAGTGTTATGAGGCTGAAAAACAGAGCTGCTAACTCCAGCGCCTGACTCTTGGGCACGGCTGCAGGGATGTTGGAGTTAGCTCTGCACCAACTTTACAGCAAGCAAAAGCTTCTCTGCGCTCAGAATCTCGATTGTCCCAACGACCCAGAAAGGTAGACATTACCATCCCCATCACACAAAGGAAACAGGCACAGAGAGGTTGACTGGCCACGTTCAGCCTGGTATTCTGTCTCCCAGCTGCCCCGCAGTGGTCTTTCCATCCCCTCCCCCTCCCTGGGCAGCACGCGCGATGGCCTGGGTTCATCAAATGAGTGACCAGACACAAGGCAGTCCCTGGCTCCTGATGCCCCCATGGTCTTCTTGCCCCTGCACTGGACAATCCCATTACTCGCAGGCATCACCCCTTCCTGGCCGTGATCCCATCCTTCTGAGCCCTTGTTCTTCCCCCTCTAGAAAGACTCTGTTGCCATGCACACTGGTTGTGCTCTTTGCCAGTCTTTTCTGTAAATGGCTCCTTCCTTTTCTTCTCTAGTGTCTTTACTTGCTGTGGAGCTCAGATGCTGCACCCACTGACCCCCAGTGAATACTAAGATCCCAGGGGCCCAAAAAAGGCCAAGCTGGATTGACAGCCTTGGCTCTGCACCTGCTTCCTGGAACACACATGGTCCCAGACTCCTGAGGCCAACATCTGCTCCCTGCCAGCTCCCTGCCATGGCCTGCCAGCTCTCCTCACCTAAGAACACACAATGGTCATTTGTCCACACTAACCAAGTTCATCATGCTTTTTCAGCTGCCCGAATCCTTCCAGAATCTTGGGCCAGATGCTCCCAAATGACATGCACTGAACCCACTGTTTGATGTCAAGTCAGATGGTGCATAATATGCCCCAGGCCTCAAGGTGGTATGAGGGGCTGTTTTAGTGGCATTGAGCTTGCCTTTCTAATGATACTTTACTTAATCCAGTACCATATGTATTTTCCAAAGGTAAATTTTTTGTTTGCTAAAGAAGTCATTTGGGGAAGAAGCTAAGGGCAGTCCCAAATCTGGAATCTGCTTTGATGACTTCCCGTGAATGGTCTTGTCCCTGAAGACAGCTCTGAGGTTTAGGCTACATCTAGGCACTCAGAAGGGAAAGTCTCACCTTGGAGAAACTGGGGTGCCACTGCACCCAGAAATGACCCAGTCTGGTGATCCTAGGGGATAGAGTAAGGAAAGAGGACAGGAGACAGGAGACTTTGCAGGAAGAACATTGAGGAAAAGTGAAGGTGGCATGGAGGCAGAACTTTCAAGCAGGGAGAGAACCCTAAAGAGGACAATTAGCTTTCTTTGCTCTGGAGAGACTGTCTACTCCACAAGCCAGGCCCTGTACTAGGTTCCGTGGACATGGCAGCCAGCCTGTGCAAGGCTTCCAGGGTAATGGGAAAGACAGACTGAAGCAAATGGGCCATAAGAGAGTGGGATGAGTGTAGGACCAGAAGGATGAGCCTCCCAGAACGAGCAGTTGAGCTGAAAGCTGACAAAAGAGGAGGGGTTGGAGAGGCAGAGTTAAGTAGACCAACAGCAAGAGAAAACTCAGCAAGCACTCATTGGAGATAACAAAAGGACAGGGTGGCTGGGTGTGGAGGGCTTGGAGAGACAGGAGTGGGCCAGAGCTTGGGGGCCAAGCCAAGGATCTTCTGCTGAGCGCCACGGCAGCCAGAGAAGGAGGCTGAAAACAGAACTGTTAGCCTCTGTCCAGTAAGTCCTCACTTTGTGTCATCCATAGGTTCTTGGAAACTGCAACTTTAAGTGAAAAGACATAACAGAAGCAATTGGACAGAGGCTAACTGATATAAACAAGAGAAACCCCTTGCTTATATTTCTGGTCACAAAGACATTACTAAGTTTCTCCATAAAGACCAAAAGACGTCTAATATTAACAATAGTTTGTTTCCACTCATCTGTTTTCCGGCCCATGTATTCCAGCTCAGGGTCCTGGGTGAGCTGGCAGATCAGAGCTCCAGGTGGAGACCGAGCCTGGACCAGGTCCCCTTCCACCGCTCGGCGCACCCACGCTCCCTCCTACTCATGCCCACTGGGATGATGGGGGATACACATGTGCCCACCTGTACTTCTGCGGGATGCGGGAGGAACTGGGAGTGCCCAGAGAAAGCCACGCAGCCCACAGTACATGCAGTGCCACAGACAGTGAGCCTGGCCAGGAATTGATCTTGTTCCCTCGCCAGTGTTATAAGAAAATGGCACTGAACGAAATGACCTTGGGGGAGGGCCTACTGTGCTGCATTCCCAGCTTATCCTACCTTATCTCCCAGAGCAGCAACCTGGGCTACCTTATCTTACCTCCTTGGCAGACCTGCAGGGTGGGAATGTGAAATGCTATTTTCAGATAACCCACATTTTCATTAAATGAAAATTTTTTGCCACTACGTATGGGGATGGGTGTTAACCAGACTTATTAGGGTGATCATTTTGTGACTTAATACAAATATCGAATGGTTGCTTTGTATGCCTGAAACAAATACAGAATGTTCTATGTTGATTAGAATCGCGATTCAAAAAAGAAAT
The DNA here is from genome assembly GCA_019455555.1 of Galemys pyrenaicus. Lineage (NCBI taxonomy): Eukaryota > Metazoa > Chordata > Mammalia > Eulipotyphla > Talpidae > Galemys > Galemys pyrenaicus. Next base: position 9,504,540 of record JAGFMF010012145.1, on the reverse strand, counting down.
TGAGACCCAGAAAGACTGTGACTTGCCCAAGGTCACACAGCTGCCATGAAGTAACAGCGGCAGCAAGGGCACCCCACTGAATCTCACCCCAGAGCCGCTAAAGCTAGAGAAGTAGGTAGACTCACTCATTCACAATAGAACAGACTCACTCTTTCACGCAGTATTCAGTGTGCATCCATTCACGCCTACTATCTGCCAGACACACTTCTGGAGCAGAATTTCAGTAATAAATTAGATTAGTGAAGCAGAGGCTAGAGTTTGGGCTTCGTTCTGTGAGCCACAGGGAGGACAGCTGGTTTCTGGGAAGGCAGAGGTGATGTCTTCTGCTGCCTGGGCAGGGAGAGTCCTTGTTCTCTTTCCAGGTAGCATTCTGCCCCAGGCAACAATTTCTAAGAAGCAAAATTGGTGTTTACCAAACCTCTGTCTCTTGCCATCATTTGTTCCCTCAGACCCACAGTATCTGGAATTCTTGAGGAACAAGGAAGTGGCTTCCTAGAGGCAGAGAGAATGCCTGCTCTGCCCACAGGCCTGCCGGCCCTCTACATTGAGCTCAGTAAGAGCGGGGCCTGCGGCTCTCCAGTTTACCCTGGATCCTCACAGCATCCAGCTCAGTGCCTGGGGCAGAGGATGCTCAAATGGTGAAATGGACAAATTGTTAAGAGAGCAAGAGACGAGGAAGCTTCTCTGCAGACTTTGAAGACACTTGATGGCTTCAGTGAGGCAGAAGTGAGATAAATGTGGGTTTTCTTCTGACTCCAGCAAAGGGCCTTGGCTCATTTCTGTGGGCCTCTGGGACAACTGCCTTGGGGGGAGACCCAGCAGGAGGAAGAGCGCCACCTGCCCTGAGCACCAGTGTGCTAGGTTTTACATGCTGTCTCCTGGTGACATGCAGGAAATAGATTGCCTTCCTCCATATGGAAGAAGAGCAGACTCGGGTATGGCTAAGTGGTAAGTTTGGGAGTAAGAACCAGGCCTCTTGGACCTCCCTGGTGGCTCAATGGGTGAAGCAATGCACTGAGGCCAACGCAGCCAACGTAGACACTACAGCACAAGTTCAATCTCTGCCACCGGCCGGGGAGGGGACCCAAATGGCGCAGCAGACCTCTCCTGCCTCGCCCACTGCTCCCCTCAGCAGTGCATTTCAGTAGATTCACCTGCTCTGCTCCCCACTCTGTCTTTGATGAATCCTCTCAGCCCTGCACCTCTGGCCTGTACCCCAGTTCTTGTATGCATAAATAAATAAATATTAAAGAAAAAAGAAAAAGAACCAGGCCTCTTTCTAAAGATTCTGCTTCTAAATACACCCGATTTGGAGGGTCAGGGAGAAGGGCTGGCTAAAGTTGATGACTTCATGGCAGGCAGAGATGGGGAGCTCCACCACTACGCAGTAAGAGAGAAAATTCCCAGTTTAGGGTGGGGATGGTAGGGGGTGGTCTCCATCCACAGACTCAGGTCCTGAAGGATAAAGGCAGGCTTGGTTCTTTGGCCTCTACCTCTGGTATCTCCCCCATATCCCCCCCCCCCACCCCGACCTGTGCTCGCCAGTGTCAGCAGCGCATCCCCTGGCAGAGGCCTCCAGACGGCAGGGAGGGCCCAGGGAACAGCTGAAGGCGAAGAGCAGGCCTCCCTCCTCCCCTCCCTGTGGTCCCACAGATCATCCGGTGCTGCAGCTCATCTCATTGGCTCTCTTCTGGTTACTCATCTCTTCTCTTCTCCATCTTCCCAGGCTGTAGTTACCATGGAAACCTGGAACAAAGACATGACCAAAGGGCAAGGGCTGAGGAGATGCTGCTCTTGGCAGACACTGGTCCTGCTGCCTGCCAGATGTTATAGCCACCTCTGGATCTGCCAAGGACAAGAAAGGGGGGACCTGAAAAGAGACAGGACTCACATCCCCTCCCTGCTCCTTTTTCTCAGATGTAGCAAGTATAACAGGACCTGGAGGATGCAGATGATCAGAGGGAGAAGGCTGTACAGATTTAGAAGGGAGAAGGATGAAAGCCAGATGGAAAGGAGACAGGGAGCAGCTTAGCAGTCAACCTTGGCGACCCAGGTCTGACATGGTGGGGAGCTGAGGGGTGGGGGTGGTGGAGGCGGCAGTGGGCATAGCAGTCTGGGATTTGTACAGAATTCCTCCAAGCACCATGCTGCTCAGCTTAGGCAGTGCCCAAGAACCTTTTGGCAGTATCCCCCTGTGCTATCCTGAGGATCTCTAAAGTCCCTTCCTCACAACCGCAGCTGTTTCTAGTCCTGACTCAGAAACAGGACTGTTAAGGATCAGAGAAGCAAAGCAACCTGCCCAGGATGGCCCAGCAGGCAAGGGGCAGAGCTAAGACCAGGTCTTCAAAGTCTAATGGAGATAATGTCAGCAGAGACTCTTATTAAGTCTACCACGCTCAACATTTTTTAATGTATGGTCTCATTTGATCCTCCAACACCTCTATGGGGCAAACATTCATTACTCCCATTTCAAAGATGAAACTGAGATTTAGAGGGGCTTAAGTGCTGTGTACCCACAGCCACACAGAACCCAGTGGAATGAGAATCGGAACATCATCTCCAAGCAGCTATCAGCCCGGCCCCTGCTCTCCACCAGGGCATTGCGAGGACCATGTTGGGAGAAGCTCTGGTCCCTGGCTCTCTGGTCACTTGGTCCTTGACAGGAGGCCTGTGTCTAAAGGTTGTGACCTTGAGTTAGAAACCATTCCTTTCCCTCCCACTCCCAAGCACCTGCTCTGACAGTGAGGTCACCAGGGCTCCCTGCCCAGCCCTGAGGCCTTTCCCTGCAGCTTTGGCAGAACTGGGCCTCTCAGTCTTCTGGCAAAAGCATCCATATAGAGGAAATAAGACCTTAGGGGGTGGAGGGCCTCCTTCCCAGAAAGTCAGGGGAGGAAGGGCCAGACCTTCCTCTGAAGGAAGACTAGCAGGCCAAGGCAGGAGGGTCCACCACTCTGTATGTGACAGAGCTGGCAGCCTCAGGACCTCTTCTGGCTAAGGTTCAGTTGGGCACCACTTTTTTATGTGAGGTCTCCTATACTTGCCTTTAGGGAGTGTCCCTGGAACACCGATATCAGGACAAGCCCCCCTTAGAGTCACCACACCAGAGGTGGGCTACCTGGGTGTGTCTGGTTCCTGGGTGTCATCCCAGAGCCTAGTCCGGTGCCTGGCACAAAGAAGGTGCTTTATAACTGAGGCTTAAGAAATGAATGGGGGCCTCTAAGCTGCTCATCTGTAAAAAGGGTGACAACACTTTTTTCATGGGTTTTGCCTTGAAATTTGATGTATTAAAGCCCTCATATGCATGCAGCAAGCATCAATTCACAGTGGGGCTTGTGAAAAGTACTGTGTAGACTGTCAAGTGTCAAACCAACACCCAAGAAGACCAAGTCTCTGAGAGTGCAGCTGCTTGCTGGTGTGCCGAGGTCAGAGGAAGGGCAGCAGGTGGGGAGCTGCCCTTGAAAAGCTGGCTGGAGAGACAGGAATGCTGACTGGTGAGGGGGTGACCAAAGACATGGAATGGTGCCTAGAGGTCAGAAAAATCTGGAGAACTGGCAGGGGTGGGGGCGGCGGCGGGCTGGGGGGGCCTGCCAAGAGGAGAGAGGGCTGCAGAAGACGTTCCCCACTCACGTGCGGCAGGCGCCAGCGAGGGGAAGTATCCCCCCCCCACAGGAAACCTTTTGTAGCACGAGCCTAGGCGACCCCCCCTACCCCCCCTCCAGTGGCTGAGAGCGCGGATTCTGGAACCCGCTAGACCTGGTGTACAATTTGGATTCCAATTCATCCCCTGTCCTGACTTCCAGGCGCCCGGTCAGTTTCCCCTCTGAGCCTTAAGTCCTCACCTGCAAACGAGGACCCAGATGCCAGTGCCACGAGAATCAGAGCTTTCGCTCCGCTCGAGGGCGAATTCCCCTCCTCCTCTAGCTCCACCGCGTCGCTCCGACCCCGGGAAACTGGGGACCGAAGATGTAGGTAGCGCGCCCCAGCTTGCGGCACGAGGCCTAGAGCTTCATTCTCAAATTGCAGAGCGCTGGGAAAGGGGCAGGTCCTGCCAGCCCCGGGTCGACCCCCCAGCTGGGTCGGCACCCGAGCTGATGCCCAGTGCTGAGCGCCCACGCTGGCCCTTCCCCCTCGGGGTGCTGGGGGCCGGGCGGCCAGCCCGGGTGGGTGAGTGCCAGCGGGGCTTCCTATTTCAGGAGCCGGGGACGCGAGCCCCGCCTCCTCACGTGATGCAAGGGCTATTTAAAGCGGCAAAGCGGGCTGGAAGGCGCCGGTCCCGGAGTCCCTGTCACCTCTTCGTTCTCGGCCCAGCACAGCCTCGCCATGGTGGACGCCTTCGTGGGCACCTGGAAGCTGGTGGACAGCAAGAATTTCGATGACTACATGAAGTCACTCGGTGAGCGCGGCGCGGAGTGCTGTGTTGCGGGGGTGGCCCGTGCCCACCTGGGGCGGGGCGCGCTCCAGCCCTGGCTAGCACCTCACGCCCCTGCTGGGTCAGGGTGGGGAGCAGAGGACCGGGGGCGCGGAGGCGGCAGGCTTTGCTAGGGCGTTCGCGACTGCTGGGAGGGAGCTCCCGTGGTCTGAATCCGGCCAGAGGGATTCCCAGGCAGAGCTCAAAAGCAGCAGATGTTCCTGTCCGTGCGGCAACTGGGAGCACGTTAGAGGAGGGTTTTGTGATGGGGACGTAGGAGCAGTTCCCATAAAAGAGGACAGTGATGGAAGAAGGTGAGAAGCTAGCTAGGGGAGGAAAAGAAAAGGATTTAGGGAGGCTCGGGAAGGGGAGAGCCGAGCACGGAAAGAATGGTGCCGCAGACAGCAGTGTACTGTGGTTTGAAGTAGGAAACCACCCAGCGCGAGTGGAAAGTGGGAAATGGTGAGCGGGGCGTGAGGTGAGAGCAGAGCCAGTTAGCAACAATCCCTGCCTCCCCGCTTGGCCGAAGGGTTGGGGCTGGTGGATGACCTCCTTTTCACCAGCCAATCTCTGACCTTGTCCTCAGTGGTACTTGCGCCAGGCCAGGCTTTCACTCGCTGAGCTGGGCCTAGTGGTAGGGTGGGGCAAGAGGTCCCTCTGACCAGATACAAGCCAGACAAGATACTCAGCCACTCTTTGGGGAGGGCTTCGGTGAAGAAAGCTATTGGACTTGCCACAGCTGGGGAAACTGAGACCCAGTGAGAGCAGAAACTTGTTGTATCTATTCCACAGCAGCCCTGATTGGTTAAAACTTAGGGCTGGGAGTGGTAGGAACTGCTTAGTTAATGAATTACTTCAGCCCTTCCCCTCCTGGTTTGGGCTTAGATAAAGGGTAACACTGGAAGCCCCAGTTACATTACCCTAGTTCCCCTGGCTGGGCCAGGGAAAGCCAAAATGTTCTTTGCTAGGTTTCATACCTTCCTCAAGGAAGGGAGACTGTACTATGGCAGACACCCCACTGGGGGGAGGTCTACTCCCCGCACCTCTCTAACCCTTTCCTCAAACAGGGCCACAAGTGTAGGCTCTTGAGGCTAAAGCTTAACTCCCCCTACTGTGGGCTGGGCACCGTGCCCAGTGGCTCCTGTTCTAGAAGGCAGCTGTTCTAGGAGGGGCAGGCGTCCTGGGCATCTGCTTGGGAAGTTCTTCCTCATAAGCGTCCCACAGCAGACATTTGGACTGAGTCCTTGGAATAAGCGGCAGTCGCCTTACCTCTCTTGTTCTCTTATTTTGCCCCAACTTGGGCTGAGATTCCATCCAGCCTGCTCTTCTCATTGCGCAAATGGAAGGGATGAGAGGCCCCTGGGGTCCTCTAAGTAAATAGCTTCAGCTTCATCTCTAAGTAGAACCCAGCTCTTCCTGAGTCATCTAAATTTTGTCAGCCTAGTCTTAGATTCTCTTGACTCAGTGTCTCACTCACTGCACACCTCAGTAAGCTCTGTTCCTGCAGTGACAAGGCCCTACTCTGTGCCAGGGAGTGGATTTGGCCTGACTAGCTCTGATGGCAGGGCACAAGGCCACACCCCTCGCTGGCCAGGCAGGTGAACCAGGAGCAGCACAGCTGCAAAGGCAGCCTTTGCCCCTCTTGTTTTAGACCAAAGGTTCTCAGGGGGCAAAGAGACCCAGCTTAGTTACTACTGGGGTCACAGGCACAGCTGGTGGCATGGCTCAAGTACACACTGGGAGACCGGATACTGGGGAGAAGAGTGAGCAGTTCTGGAGTCTAGACTCAAATCTAGATCAATTACTTACTCTGTGACTTTGGGCAAGTCACTTCACTTTGAGTCTTTTGTAAAGTGGAGGTAACAGAACCACCTGAGCATTAAGTAGAACCAACCACGTGGGGCACATGCTAAGTACCTAGCTTCCGCAGCTCAGCATACTGGGGACCACATGCATCACATGCATACCAACCACCTCACTGCACTGGGCAGCCTCTTCCAGCCATCTGCCCTGCTGGGCCAGAGGGGCAGGGCAGTCATCAAAGGAGTCAAGGAAAAGGGACAGATCCCAAGGAAGCTGCAGCTGGACGGGGTGAAGGCTTGGCCTAAAAGCCCTTTGTTTCACATGCGTGCAGGACACTAGGGCTTTGTCCGGCACCCAGGGAAGCCATGCTTGGGGCAGGAGTCACCAGCAAGCCTGTAACTAGGACCAGGAGACTACTGTGGGCCCCTTAAGGGCTCCACATGGAGACAAAACTCTTCCTTTCTGCCTATCTGCTAGGCCATAGCCAAGAGGCTTTGAAAATGTCTTCTAGCCACACACAGGGGACAGCAGCACCAGTGCACGTCAAGGGAAAAATATTTAAAGGTGGAAAATTCTTGCTCCTAAGGCTTTAGAAGGCAAAGTCCACATTTCTCTTCTTTTCTCAGCCTGGGGCCTGAAAGCTGCTCAGGTACCCTGGGGATCCTGTGCCCCAGCTCTGGAGGCGGCCGTATGACTAAGTGGTTATCCATGAGTTCTGCACTTTGACAGTTGCTTGAATTCCAGCTTTGTGGCCCTAGGCTTCAACTCCATCTCAGATTTTGCATCTGTCAGAGATAATAACGTCAGCCCTCCTGGGAAGACTGGAATGAGATGGCACACATAGTTTTTACCTTACTTTCTGAGAAAGCACTTGATAGTGTCTAGCTTATTCTGATCTCAGCTCTGCCACTGATTTGCTGTGATATGTCAAAGTTTCTCACTTGTTTAATAGGATCAGTAGTGTCTCTTCAACCAAGACTGGGGGGAAAAAAAAAGAGCCATGTAGGCTTTGAGAGTTCTTGTGTTCCTCTTTCCCATATCCAGGCCTAAGAGTGGCTCATCGATGACCTGGCGCCTGCCTCTCTACTCCAGCACATGTACTCAGAACCTTCTCTGTCCACAGGTGTGGGTTTTGCCACCAGACAGGTGGCCAACATGACCAAGCCTACCACAATCATTGAAGTGAATGGGGACGTTATCACCCTAAAAACACAGAGCACCTTTAAGAGCACAGAGATCAACTTCAAACTGGGGGTGGAGTTTGATGAGACAACAGCAGATGACAGGAAGGTCAAGGTGAGTCATGGAGGGGTATGGGGAATGGATAGAGGACTGGAGACCCTGAGGGGGTATGGGGCAGGCAGTCTCGGCACCCAGTTTTTGCACTCTGAAGGCAGGCTATTATGGGGATAGGCAGGAACCAAGTCCATAAAACCTTGCAGTTACTGTCCCAGGTGCTAAGTGCACAAGAGTTGTGCCCTCTTCTTTTTCTCCCTCCCTTCTGGGGACGCGTCTACCAGCTGCCTCTGGGAGTGGCCAGCACGAAGTAAGGATGCGCTTCTGATCTCCGTGTCTACTCCAGCTCTAGCTGGGTGACCTTGTGCATGACATGCAATAGCTCCAGGGTCCTTCTTCTTCCATAGATAGGGGAGTTATGTGGCCAGGCTTGGCTTCAAGTACTTTAGGAATGATGCCCAGGGGAAGTCATGGCCCTCTACTGCGTGAGCGGTCAGCCTAGCCTCCAGCAGCAAGAGATGTAACTGGGGACAAGTCTAAGATCTACTCAGTTATCTCCTCTTCTCCAGCCTCCACCCCCTGGGCTTGGCCAGTGACCCGAGGAACAATTTTTAGTGCTGCCAGGCCACAGGCAGCAAGAGCTATGTTCTGGATGGGGTACTGCTGTGGGTGTGTTTATAGTGTCTTCCTACCAAGCCTTACTTCCCACTCCCCCTTAAGGGGACAGCCACCCCATCTTGGGGCCTGTCACCCCACTATGGCTTGCTCCTAGTCTGAGAGCCAGGTATGAGAGCTAAGGGTCTTGCACCTCTACAGTAGTATCCTCCCACCAGCCCCCATAATTCAACCCCTGTCCCCTCTTCTTCAGAGCTGCCCCCAGGAAGGATAGGTAGGGTCTGGTCTCCTCCTTGTGGAAGAAGTTGGAGCCCAGGCCAGGGTCACACAGGAAGCTGAGAATGGAGCTGTGATGCTACCCAAAGATGGTACCAGGATAGAGATGGCTGCCCCACCACATCTCTTCCTCCTTGGACTAGCCCTAATTCAGGGGCAAGAACCCCAATTTTAGCTTAGCTGCCTAACCTAAAAACTAGAATAAAGTATGTAAGGTAATGGTAAGGATACATACACTACCACCTATCTGGCCCCAGACACATACATACCCAACTTTCTCAGGTACTCCTACTGAACCCTGCTCAGTCAGGGTCTGCTAGCCTGGCCAAGAGCCCCCAAATTCCTAGAGAAGAGAGATCTGGGAGAGCTGCCAAATGAGAACCAGCTGATGCAGGCTGGCAGTGCTCAAAAAACGAAGTGGGCATTTGACCAGAGCTGTGGAACACTCCAAGGGCACCCAGTCCCAGGACCTGGCAGTTGTTACCTACTTGTCATGGAATGAGTCACATGATATGGACCAAAAAGACAGGAATACAGGGCAAGTGCAGTATTTTTTTTTTTTTGCAGAACCCCCCGACCCCAAGGGCCTTTTAGACATTATGTGTGTGGGCCAGTTGTCTCAGGACTTCTTCCCAGTCTTTCTCAGGAATATATTGGCATAAGATACATGCCCATATCTTAGTGGTCTGAGGTTATGGACATCACCTAGAGTACAGGGTAAGTGCCCACTGTGAACGCTGGTGGCACTTCTGAGTCAGGCTGTCTACCCCCACCATACTGCCTGCCTCCCTGGCTTGGGTCAGGGTTTGAGTCCTTCATGGCCCAGGGACCAGACCCCATCCTGTTCCTCAATCCTAGCTCAGATCACAGCTCCAACCTCTTTCTACAGACCACTGTGACACTGGATGGGGGCAAACTTGTCCAGGTACAGAAGTGGGATGGACAAGAGACAATGCTGGTGCGGGAGCTATCTAATGGAAAACTCATCCTGGTAAGATGGGCAACATTGCAGCCTCACCTAATTTGGCTACTACTTTGGTCAAGCCTACTATAAAAAAAAAATCAAGAAGCAATGGAAGCTGGGACTATGGAGGGCAGAGACAGGTTGGGTGGTATCCAGTAGGAATTTTCTGTGTAGGGGCTGTGGACTGGGGGGGACCTTATGACAGCAAAGTCCTTTCTACTAGATTCATTCCAGCTCCATATGCTCTCAGTGCTTTGCAGGCCTGGCCTACTGCAAGTGCCTGACTAAAACTTGGATAGGCAGTGGCAGTCAGGCTGGCAGATCTCTCTGTTTAGGGACAAACACAGGGACCTCACTTGTAGCCTTGATGGAACACCCACAGACACAGGGGCAGAGATAGCAGCCAGCTGTGGTCTGTGCCTCCTAACTGTAAAGCTTGCGGCTTTCGCCTCAGCGTCTTTACTGCAGAACTTTTTGGATCAGTATAACCTGCTTACCTCATACATCCACCTCGCACAGGCCAGGGGTCCCTGCACAAGCTTTAATGGGAACATGACACGCAGGATCAGATACTCATTGGGTAAACAGGACTATGGTGACACTAGATGGTGGGGTCCTGGTGCTGTCCTAAGCTAGGGAAGAATGGAGAGTTGGTGAACTGGCACAGTCCCTCTCCAAGAGTCTCTGGACATTTTTATTCACTTATTTGGCTATATGCATTAAAATAAAGTGAGCAGAATGTGTACAGGAAATAGAAACAATCTCTGCTATTTCAAGCTCATTTTCCCAATTCTCTAAAAGAGGAAACAAATGCCTATCTTGGTGCAAGTATTAAAAAACAAAACACGTAAAATGCCTGGCACATAGTAGGTCAAGAAATGAAGAGAACTAGGGTGGATGCAGAGGGCGCTCAGCGTTGAAATGAGTGTTTCAGTGCCTTTCTTGTCCTCTCTCCCTAAACGGACTGTCTTTCCTTTCAGACGCTCACCTACGGCAGTGCAGTCAGTGTTCGCACTTACGAGAAAGAGGAATGACCTGCCGGCAACTTCACTGACAGCTACTCTGCCAGTTGGCTACCCCTGGACTCAGACTGCCTCATTTTTTCTTCTGGCATTTTGTATAAATCCACCTTGATTGGAGAGTTCTTCTGGGGTCAGTTGGTGCCAGTATGGACCCAGTTCCAGTTCTCATTATGTATGTTTGGTTTTTTTAAACTGCATCCAAAGGGTGCTTTGAGGTCAATAAAGCCAAGGCCAGCCAGTTGCCTTTTTGCCTTTGGTGACACAACTGTGGGAGTTTTGGTTTCTCTGTGGTCAGAAAGTGATCAGAAAAGACTCCCTAAATATCACTCAGGAAGAAGCACTAGCTAAGAGACTGAAATGGACAGTCTCAGAGACAGAGGTAGTTAGTGATCACATCACATGTTCAATAATAAAAGAGCTGTATCCACACCTTGCGTTTACACTTGCCCCCTTCCCATGATCCAAATGAGCTAGTCCAATCTGGAATTAGCAATCACTGGCAGGCCTCCTTCCCCTTGGCTACTGAACTAACTTCAGGCGCATCTCCACTGAATGTGCTTGGGTGTGGATAGTTGCTCTTCTCTGTGGAATGCTGTAGTCTCTCTCTAGAATGCAGACTGGGAACACAGGATCCTGGACTGGGCTTTGGTGGTAGAAGAAAATGACCAATCGTCAAAATCCCACCTATGCCCCAGGTCATTCTCATGGTTATAAATTCTTACTGGTTCTCTAATCAGCTCTGGAGGGAGAGGTCATCTGATCACTGCTAAGAAAGGGTTTACAGGTGACCTCCTAAAAAGAAGTGACTTGCTAGTGCCTCTGGCTCTGTATCTCAGCTGGGTCTCTCTCCAAGGTAACTAAGACTCAAACTTAGTGACCAGTAAGTCTGTAAATAATCTAGAAGAAGGACTATAGTAATAAAAACTTTCAGTAAGTTTAGAACCAAACACATTTCCTTTTAGTGTGAGGAATGTAAGCAGACACCTGAAGTGGAACCAATGGACTCACACAGTAGTAAATACAAAGTAAAGCAATGATTTTGGCTTGAGTTGTCAGGCAGAATGTCACACACAAGCTCGGTCACTGCAAACAATGGTTCTGGCTGTGACTGCTGGCTGTCATTTCTAGCACAGAATCATTAGGGGAAATGGAAAAAGTGAGCACCACTTCTTACCATGTTCCCCTCAAACTGCCAGTCTCTCTCTGCCACCAAACTGGATGGAGCAGAGATCACTCACTAAGCAGCCCAGGGCAGGCCACTAGGGAGGGGCTGATCACTCCCTTCTCCATCTACAGCCACACTCACCTCCACAGCAGTATCTGTGGCTCCAGCCTGGACTCCCGTGCAGGAATCCGGCTCTGGCAGTGGCAGCTGGAGAGGGTAATAGGACCTCCTGCTGAATGAAGAAGTTGGATGAATGAATGGGTGAGCTGCAGGAGTCACTTGCAAAGGGACAAGAAGTGATAAGGAAACAACTCTTTCAGCAGATGCCTTTGGCATCTAACTCCCAAACCTGCTGGCTGTGTGAGGGGAGCCACATCACGGGAGGGAAGTCAACAGGGTGTGAGGCTACAATCGCACTATCGAGTCTTTCCAGGAGCCAGGGTGTCAATGCACAAGTCTCCTGGTTCCTTCTCTCAACCACCCCCTCTGCTCGTTCTGCTCTCATTCCTTGTGCTTCTTCTTGTGCTTCTTCTTCTTTTTCTTCTTCTTTGCTGCCTTGCTGTCTTTCGATGTGTGCCTCGCCCTCTTGCCTGTATCACTCTCAGAGTCTGAGCTGTCAGACTCAGAAGACTTCCTGTCTCTGTGCTTCTTTTTCTTTTTTTCCTAAAAAGAAAATTTAAAACCTCAATATTGTATATGTATATTTACTTTTGAAATGGCATGTGATCAACAGGGGACCATTTCATACATTATAAAGCATTAATTAAAAAGAAACAATGAAATCTTCCAATACCGACAAGAAAAAAAATGCCCAAAACAAATTAAGTGAAAGAATCAAGACATAATACAGTATGTATTTGAGATTCCAGTGTATTTAACTTATAACTATGTGTGTATTTATATACACACAATATATACACAATGCCATACAGTGTGTGTATATATATATACACACACACATATATATATGTGCACACCTATCTTTATTAGACCATAAAGGAAACAGTGTACAAAGGTCTTTTGCCTTTTATTCATATAAGTTCTCTTCAGTTTTATTTTTTTTTAAGACAGGTATCCATTACTTTTATTTTAGAAAGCACAGGAAATTAAAGCTGAAAGGAGTCCTTAGTGATCTAGGAATAGTGACCCACATGCCACAGAGTAAGAGAGCCATAGATATAGGAGTCCTAAATCTAATTTCTTTTTTTTTTAAAGATTTATTTATTTATGCATGCAAGAGCTGGGGTACAGGCCAGAGGTGGGGGGAGGTGAGAGGATTCACCACAGAGAGTGGGGAGCAGAACAGGCAGATCAACAGAAGTACACTGCTGAGGGGAGCAGCAGGCGAGGCAGGTGAGGTATGCTGCACCATGTGGGTCCCCTCCCTGGCCGGCAGTAGGGATCGAACTCGTGCTGCAGTGGCTGCAGTTTGCTTCATAGTGCGTTGCTTAACCCACTGCGCCACCAGGGAGGCCCCCTAAATCTAATTTCTATTAGACTCATGCCATGGAAATAATTGCCATCAATTAATAAAGCTCTACCCATTGCCCTTGAATATTTATCATCTCTAGCCATCATAACAACTTTATATAAGATTATAAGAAAAGCTCAAAGCTTATAAAGAAAAAAGCTCAAAGAATTTTCTCAAAATTGTAGCAACCACACCAAGCTGCCAAAGAAACAGCACAAACTCATACAAAGAATGGGAAGCTGTTTCCCAGGCCTCTATGGAGTGCTTTTAACAGTTTTAAAGCTTTGCTTAAAAGTTTTCCTTGAACTTCAAATATTTATATTGCTTCAGGAAGGTTTCTAAGAAAAAGGAGAGACTATAGAAGGAGAAAGGAAGCAGAGGAGGCAAAGCGCCGGCTCCTCCTACAGGATCCAAGCAGCATTCTGAAAGCTGTAAGTCTTCCTGGTGTAACACCAGGCCTTAGGAGTCAGCCGTGAGAAACGTATCAAACCCCAAACCAGCTGTTAGAGCCAGACTTGAGTTCTGACTCTGCCACTTACTATTACTATTCTGCAACACTGAGTGTAAGTCAGTTCACCTCACCGAGGCTATTCCCTCAAATGTTAAACAGAGATAGTGACAGCCCTTATGTCACATGGCTGTGGTGAAGATTTAATGAGATAGTATCTGGCTTAAGAAGGTGAAAGCCACTTGCCCCTGATCTTACAGGCAGGATTAGGATCTGCATGTAGATTATAGGATTGGAAATTTCCTGAGTTTTCCTCTGTAGCACATGGCTCCTCTTCCTGTAGGATGATGGCAAGCTTCATGGTATGGTGGTCAGAGCAACAAATTTGGAATGGGATAGAACTATGTTGAAATTCCAACTGTATCATCACTAATTATGTGACTTGGAATAAGCAACTTAACTTTTTAAATCTCAGTTTTCTTTACAGTCAATTGTAAGTAAAAATACCTACTTCAAGGACTGTTATAAGGCGTAAACAAGTTAAGTACTAACTGCAGTGCCGGGTACGTGGTAGGTGTTCAGTGGTAGCCAGCAGAAGCAGTCTCTCATTTTGGGAACTCCCACAATGTTTTCGATAGTCTGTATAAATATCTACCTCATATCATTCAAAGTTTTGAGAGGAGAGTAAACCAAAACTCTTCTTTGGAGCCTCTAAAGGAGAAGAGAGAGGAACAAAGCTTCCCAGGCCCATGTTACCAGGCTACAGGAACCAGGCTGGGAGGGGCTGAGGGCTAGCAAATCACTGCTTTGGCTTATGATGCTGTACCTTCCAGATAGCAAGCTCATGAAAGCCCACCACAGAATATTTGGGCTTGGGAGCCTCAAAGGTTCTGCTCCTTAGGTAAACAGGGTCCTGGTAAAGTAAATAAGCAAATGTAAAGCCTGGCCCAGTCTGGATAAATAGAGAAGGAGAGAAATAAGACTTCTTTATATCCAAGTAGCACTTTAATCTATCCAGGTTATCTTATTTTATAATAATCTTATAATATCTTATAATAATATATCTTCTAATAATAATCTCAAGGTCAAAATTAAGAAACTATTTGCATTCATTTCACAGATGAGAGAACCGCAACTCAGAGAAGTGAACTGACCAAAGCTCAAGTGACAAGAATGTTGTATCTTCTAGCTTGGAGTTTGACATTATTTCCACTTTGCATACTCTCTCAAAGATTCAGACTCAGGAAGAGAAAAGAGAAAAAGAAATCACTATAGAACTCTGGCATGCTGGTCCATGAACTCTAGACCTCAATCTTCATGCACAAGCCCTTGTACAACTTGAACAAAGAAAATCTAGTTTTCCAGCAGGTGGCATCATTTTCACCGTGTGTCTAACCCTGAGCTGGAGAACAAAGAAAAACCACTTCAGAAATTGTATTTCAAGAAGAAAGCTGGGAATTGGGGCAGGAAAGAAGATGGTGAGCAAGAGAGGAAATTAGTTTCTGATATCCCAACTACATTCAAGGAGGTTGTGAAACAAAATAACTAATCAAAAAGATGGCTCGAGGGTGTGAGCCCATGGCAGGCAGGGCAGGAGGGGCAGGGAAAGAAGTCAGGGCTCTCTAAGAAAAGCATATATCCTCTGCTACAGCAGCTAGCCCACCCATTGTGTCTACAGTTCTGAATCAGAATAGCAAAAGCCCAATGTAAGAGAAAAACAAAAACCAAGAAGGGAGTAATAGTAGCTAAATCAGTACTTAATTTCCAGGTGGTAGGCTGGGCACACATACCTAAACTAACATCTCAATCAAATCTATTAAATGGGCACACTTATCCCTGTATTTTCAAGAAAGAAAATTTTACTTCACAGAGGTTGACTGAGATGAAGTGATTTGCCCAAGTGATAGAATTTGGATTTGACTCAGACTGGGTCCCAAAGAGGATGTTCTTTTCAGCCCTGTCTATATTAAAGATAGCATCTAACTTAGCACTTTCCAGCCAATAAGCATAGATTTATTGAGAAATCAAGCAAGCACTTATTCGTTTTTTCTTATTCTTGAAAAATGACTGATTCTAAAGACATGATTTGATTCTCAAGGTGAGCTTCTGGGAAGTAGGATTAGAGTGACTCCTGGCTAAAATTTGCCCATAAAGAAACAGTTTACCAAAGCTTAGAAATGGTAAATCCAGAAGGAAAAGGTTTAAATAATCAACTCACAAATATTTACTGAACTTGACCACTTTCAACACATTTTAGTGAGCCCGAGTTACACACAGCACTGCTTTTAGGAGATACAGTAACACTCAGGTATTTAATAGGATGAGAGAGCAAGTCCTAGTACAAAGCAGTAGTAGGCGATCCATAACTACTTGGTAGTAAAGCATAAAACTAAATGCGCCAACTCCCCAAAAATGGTACTGTAACCACACAGTACTTTCATTCAATGGATCTTTACTAAGTATGTTTGAAGAGCAAGGAATAGCCACCCATTAATTTGCCTCTTATTATATAGCTGGTTGGTCAGAAATCAGAGATCATGAGCCTTCAAGGATCCCTGGTTGGTGTCAAACACCAAACTAATTTATACTTGGGTTCAGCCTCTGCCACTATTACTGTTCTCTCTCGGATTCCTGAGACACGTTTCCTCATAATATAGCAATGATTCAGAAAGACCCATGATGACAACATGATTAAGTAAAAGAGGTAAGCAAAGCACAGACCACAGGTTCATGGAAAATTATCCAGGGCTTCACAACAAAAACCTCTATTCCTATTTTACCAACCACCTAATATCCCGTTTCCCTCTTTAACGTAGTTTCCTCTTGTTCTAATTATGCCTAATTATAATTTTCAGATATTAGGACAAAAATTATCATGGAACTAAACCAATGCACGTTAGATTTTGGACAAGTATGTACATTTAGTATATGAAAGTTTGATAAAAAGAGTTGGGGGTACACAGAATTAGGAAGATATCTTATTCCTGTCCCTGCTTCATTCATTATGACCTGCCAGCAGCATCAAGGGTCAATCCCTATTACTCTCCAAACTGAAGGCAGGTCTCAACAAGTGAACCTGATAAGCTATAGAGAGTACACATTATGGAGTCTATTCAAGGTAGCTAGTGCATACCTATTACAAGTGCTAAGCATTATTTGGAACAAATAATATATTTTCTTTATCCTGAGTCATTTCCTGGTTCCCTGACATGCTTTACACCTTAGAGGCTTTACGTTACATATTCTCTTCCATCAGAATGCAAAAAGAAGTAGGATTAACACGAGGTGAAAAGACCATGATGCTAGATGACAACTTGGTAGAAACAGTGGGATTCAAGGGAAGTTTTAGTATTTTTAGCTCCCTAGAGCATTTTTTAATCAAAGAGAATTCATGAGTTAAGAGTTCATATACACAAAGGTACTTTTAATATAATAAGGTATGATGATTATTGCTGCCATTGTTCATCAGACCATTCCTCCACAAAGAGAACACAATGGAAAGTAAGATAATAGGCTAAGAGGTCATAAAGAGCTTCATACCTAGCAGACCCTTAGTTACTACTTTGTGAACTGAATTGCATATCTCAAAGCAGCTTCAGGAACAGTCATAGTAAGCAATGTGAAAACAATTTAACCAAAGATCCATGCAAATGATAGCCACAAAATTGCTCTGGGAATCGAACAAATGCCATTTACCTCCTAAAAGGTTAAAAGAGGAAAAAAAATTCTTGGAACAGACAAATGAAATCAGTTGAAAATCTAGCTCTAATAAAGAAGTAAAATTACCTGTTTGTAGACATGATGTTAGACATAGAAAACCCTATATATTCCACAAAACGAATGCTAGAAATAATGAATTCAGCAGAGTTGAAGGATACAAAATCAACACAAAAGTCTATTTTTATACAGTAACAATGAGCAAACTGAAAAGATAATTCAGAAAATTACTCCATTTATAATAGTATCAAAAGGAATAAATAAGTCAAAAGGACTCACATGTTGAAAACTATAAAACTCTAATTAAAAAAATAGTATTTAAAAAATTCCTGCAAAAAGCACATTTACATTTTAAAACTCAAAAAACAAATATGATAAACACAATATATATAGTAAGATGGCACTTACCTTCTTTCTTTTTCTAGAAGAATTCCTCGTGGGGTCAGGCTTCTCTGCTGACTTTGCCTCTTCTTTCTCTTCATCCTCATCAGGTATCAGGGAGTATTTGGTTCCACCTGGTTGCATGAAACAATCCTTTGCAAAGTGGCCTGCAGAAGAAAAGTAGAAAAGGTAAGGAGGAAGGAGTATATTTTCCTCTCAGCTGGGTGATCTCCCCTAGAGGCTCCTGAAAATGGCTAGTTGCTTTGGGAGGAATCACTGAGTTCATTCAGAGCAGCTGTTGAATTCAGAGCAGATTTTATGTCACTTCAAGGTGGCATTGCTCAAGCAATCAGAGCGAAACTAGCACTAGTCCTAAAACGGGGGAACACCAGTTTTACTGCTTTGGAAATGGCAGAGAAAGTGAGGATGCAATAAAGTGAGGATGCAATAAAGTGAGGATGCAATAAAGCTTTTTAAAGAGCTATTTGGAACTTCTTCCTGACAATGAAAGCTATTCCAGAAAGCATCATGTTGAGCAGAGGAAAACGAGTACAGGCCAAGCCTTACAGGAAGACAATTCTTAGGAAGATAGCTCTTACGCAGCTGGCAAGAAGGTAGTTCTCATATACAAGCTAACACAAACAGGCACAATCACCTGTATTGAGGGGTACCCATATATTCAGACTGCCAGGTCTGGCTAAGGCCTTAGAGATCATGAAATCCAACAGTGCATTGTGAAAGATAGGAAATACTAAAGTAGAGCAGTAGCTCAAGATCACAAAGATAACAACAAACTAAAACTAACCCTGGACCTCATGCCATCCTGCCTTTAGCTTTCTGATACAGCAGAACCTACTACCCTTGGCTTGACCTTTGCTGAGTAGGTCAAATTCCATCTCTCATTATTCTCTGCCTCATGTAACACCTGGTGGATGCCATGTTGAAGGTAAGAAGACTCCACTCTCCTTGAGGCTACACAGCTATTAGGGGCTTGCTTGTTTTTTTAAAGATTTATTTATTTATGCATACAAAAGCTAGGGTATATACCAGAGGTGAGGATTCACCAGAGACAGAGTAGGGAGCAGAACACACAGACTGACTGAAATATACTGCTGAGGGGAGCAGTGGACGAGAAAGGAGAAGTCTGCTGTGCCATATGGGTTAGCTCCCAGGCTGAGGATCGAACTCATGCTACAGACAGCTTCATAGTGCTAAAACTTAACCTCTTGCACCACCAGGGAAGCCCCTATTAAGTGGCATTTTAACAGATGCTACAGAGCTGGTTTTGTCTGAGCTTGTTATATATAGATCCTGTCTCATGGGCACAGAGGACTTGAAATCATCAGTCACGTGTAAACTACTTTAAACTCTGTGTCCAGAAGTTGGATGGGGAACATAGCATCACCTTCCAAATTATCTGGAATGTTCATACAGTTCCCCATGAGGAAATAGTCTCTAATTTATGTTTCCCTTTCTCCCTCTACACTAATGATAAATAGGAGCTTAAGTCTGCCCCACAATCTCAACCAGGACACAAATGTGCTACCATTTGTAAAAAAATCAAGACAGCATGGTAGTCTGAAGACTAGCAAGTAGTGACAAATTGAGGTCACACTGAAATGAGAAGCTGGCTACCCCTCCTATTATAGCACCAACAAGGGAAGTCGGGCTGAAAGAGTTCTTTAATATCTGAGTAAGATGAGAAGAAACCTGAGGAAACAGCTGAAGAAAGTGACTAGACGGTGTTCTTTATTACTAAAAAGGATATTGTACCCAGAACTCTGAAATTAAAAGAGATAAAGATACAGAAGAAGCTGACTTGTAGCCTTAAGGAACGTATTTCCAGGTTGCTTAATTTTTTTCTCCACATTTTAAAAGGACAGGTTTATTAGTAAAAAGAGGCATCTGCATAGTCACAGGAGAGCAGGAGAGCTCCAAGTTGCTTCATTTCATAGTGGAGAAATAACTCCTTGGAGATAAAAATTTAGATTGTTACTCATAATCTAACACTCTTACCCCTCTAGCATAGTACATGGGATGCTCACTGCCCAAGCAGAGCATCAGCTAGGGATAATGGGGCATGGTGGTGGCAATAGTGGTGGTATAGTACCTGGCAGGGCCAGCACTCAGAAAAGGAAACAGAAAAAGTATAAGCTTCTGATGTAAGTTTAATAGCAATAACAACATGAGCATGCGAGGCCATCACATGGTTAGATAAACTCATACTAAGCTGCCTCTCATCCAGGGAGGGTGTAGGGTTAGAGAAATCAGGTCTTTCCACCCTCCCACCACTGTGATGATGGACACCTGTGGTGCTGCGCACATGCCTAGGAGGGCATGTGCAAATGGGCGCACCTGAGTTTGGACACGGGCTTATATCGGTGGCGTCATGAGGACGCCATACCAATGTGAGCAGTAAGACCAACAAACAAGAAGAGAGAGTATCCAAGAGCAGCAGGAGAACAGAAGAGCAGTAAAGTAGCTGAGAGGGTGAGATGTGCCGGGGGCTGGGAGGCCTGCCAGCCTCCAGGCCCCCCAGCACCCATGCCTGCCATGCACCTGGCCACCTCCAACAATAAAAAGTATAAAAGCCATCGAGGGCTCCAAAACTCCCTTCCCTGACCCGTCTACCCAGAATGACGCCCTTCCTGCCGCTACAGAGGGTCTGTCCACATGGAGAGTAAGACTGACACGGCAGCGGCTCCCCCTTACCTTTACAGCCACACTTCTTGCAGGTAGTGTTCAGGACAGCTTCAAGGGTGATCTTCTGTCCAGTGTAATCCTGGAACGACCGCCTCCGCCTCTCTTCTTGCCTTTAACAAAAAAGATACTGACTTGTAGACAGCTTAAGAAACGTGGCCAGAGATATAAGCTAATGTTGTATGTTGACTGTTATTTTTGTTTGGCAGGGAGAAGAGAGAAAGAAGGAAAAGCATGGGATATAAAAAGACAGGAGGGGAAAAAAAGCAATGATTTGAAATAGATGATATTTTTCATTAAGAAAAGGTTCTGAGTTAAATTATGAATGACTAGATCTCATCTCAGAAGATAAAAGATCCGCTCACCTTGTAAGCACAACACACCCCATACCCACCCCTTCCCTCCCCCCACCCCCGCCCCACCTCCATCGGTAGGAGATCACTGCTGGCTTAAAAGACCTTCAAAGACTTCTTAAAAAATCAAGTCCAGAGTCCTTACCTAGGTATTCAAGGCCTTTCACAGGTTGTCTCTATTTTTCTAGTCTTATCTTTTTTTCCCTTAAATTTTCTTATATCATTGTTCATTTTGTACAATATTTGATTTCTCTCCTCAGATGTGGTCCCCCTAGTTTTCTTACCCCATAGCACCCCTAAATCATCACCATAGTCCCTTCTTGTGCTCTTCCCTTCCTGTTCCAGACTTATCTTTAATTGCTCTTCATCCTCTACCTAATTCAGTGCTTTTGCTCAGGCAGTTCCCTTTCTCTGAAATCCTCTGCTCCCACTTCACAATTCCCTATACCCAAACAGTTCAGTGTTCACAGTTACCACCTCTCCTTCTATCAAGTCTTCCTCGAAGAAGCCAGAATTAATCGTTTTGCTCACATTCCCATAGAACTTTTTATAAAATTTCCAAACTTTTGTCCAAAGTATTGGTTTTCAGAAAAGTCATGACATATAATTTTGTTTTGCAAGCAAAAATGTGTCACGGCTTTTTTGACAACCCAACATAAGATAAACACAGAAAAGCGTTTGTAAGAACAACCTGATTGATTTTTCACAACTTGAACATACCCACATAACCAGTGTGCAGATCAAGCAACAGCACATCATCAGCATTAATTACGGAGTCAGTGATACTATACTGTACACTTAAAAACTGTTAAGAGGATAGATTTCAGGTAAAGCATTCTCATCACTATAATTAAAAACAAAAACAAACAAACAAAACAGAGCAAAAGCTTAAGGACATAACCTGAGCAAGTCACAAACTCCATGGCTTTCATGGCTTTTTGTTATTTGTAGAGCTGAGTTTCAAGTGGCTGTGAGTTGCATCTTAAACAAACCCCCATTATAATAAAACCTAATATTCTGTGGGTATTCACACTACCAGCCAAATCACACCTCCCACCTAATTCTCAATAAATGTGTCACTTACCACATGTTCCCTTTTCTGTCCTCATTGCTATCATGCTAATTTAGGCCTTATTAAATTTCACCTAAATAGTAATAACCCTATCACTGGTCTCCTTGCCTTCAATTTTGCTCCCCTAATCCACATGGCTCACATAGTCAGATTAATCTTTTTCTTAGTTCAACCAGTAAGTGGCAAATACCAGGGGTAGTCGTAATGATTAGAAGTATACAAAAAAATGGCAAGATGTGATCCTTTTCCTTTAGGAACTTTTAGACTAGAAGCAGGAGACTTATAAACAAATCATTATAATGTGTTGAATCATAAGTGCTCCTTCTAAAGACCATGCTTCAGAACCTGCCTTTAGCCCCTTTCCATTTGCAGATTCACCTAAGAGATGAACTTATTAATACTGGTGGCTTAAAGGAATAAAATACAAAGCAGTTAGATTCTGGTGGGAAAAAGTGGCTGGCTGGAGACAGAATGAGGATACTGGATATAACAGGGCAAGAACAGAGAATGGGGTACCTGGAGAGATTAACTGATCAGGAGCCTCTCCCACTTAAAGGCATTTTTTTAAAAATTCACGTTCTCTTATATCAAGTCTTCACAGTCTGACTCTTAACATGTCTTTCAAGCCTCACATTCTAGTGCTTCTTCTTTCCTCAAACACAACCCCTAAATGTGCCATGTGCTTTCCTGCCACATGCCATCCTGCAGATCACTTCTGCATGGAATACCACTCCTCCCAATGCTGCCTGACAAAATCTTATTCAATCCTCAAATGCCTTCTCTAACCACAGGGCCTGAAATCAACTCTTTATCTTCAAATTCCTAAAATCCTTTCTTTAAACCCCTTTTTAGCATTTAGTACGTTACTTATATAAAAATCATTTGCATATTTATCTCATTACACTAGGCAGTAAGGTCTTTAGGCAGAAACTTTGGTATAGCCATTGTACTTCACACAGACTGTGAACTCCATCAATACCAGTCAGATGAGTAAATGAATGCACTAACTAAACGACTACTACACATCAGGCATTATGGGAGATAATAAGAGATTAAGATGTGATCCTTGGGCCTCCCGGGTGGCACAGGGGCTAAGTATTAGCACTATCAAGCTACCACCAGCCACTGTAACATGAGCTTGATCCCCAGTCAGGGTGTTAATCCACATGGTGCAGCAGACCTCGCCTGTCTTGCCTGCTGCTCCCCTCAGCAGTGTGTTTCAGTAGATCTGCCTGTTCTGTTCCTCACTCTGTCTCTGGTGAACACTCTCACCCCCTGGACCTCTGGCCTACACCCCAGTTCTTGTATGCATTAATAAATAAATCTTAAAAAAAAAAAAGTGGTCCTTGTTCTCTTTGGGCCTAACATATTCTTTCAAAAGAAAAGGTGTGATAATCTTAGAAGAAAAACAAAGACATTTTAAAATAATATGTAGTTATTATATATTAAGACACTAAGTAAGGCTCTTTACAAACAAGGCTTTATTTAAATAATCTATCATCTGAGACGTAGATGTCATTACCTCCATTTTATAATAAAGAAGTGGAGGTTCACATAGGCTGAGTAATTTGTTCAAGGTTATAAACTAGTTTGAGGCACAAGTAGAACTCTTTCTGGGTATAATTCTAAAACCTGCCATCACTTCACTATGTTCTTTCCTGAACGCAGCACTAGAAATATTATAGTTTACAACAAACTTGGCTATAACTGGAAATAGCAATACATGTACCACACATAAGACCAGGGAGTCCTTTCCCTTTCCAACCTCTGTTTCAAGAGAGGTAATTCTTTATCTTACTGGTTTTATATTTACCCCTGAAAGGGTGGTCTTGAAAAATTTCACTTTTTAATGAGTACATATAACACAGGGATCCTTGAACCAGAAGTAATTTATTACAATGCCACCAGTGTAATAACATTTCTGAACTCTGAGCTGTAAAAGCTTTCTACTGTAAACAGAAAAGCGTTTTGTCAATAATCAATCCTACAAACATGTCAATAGACTAAATTACAAAAATATCAAAAATTCTATAAGTCACATGCAACAGCCAGATGCATGATATGGTTAAGAGGGCACTTTTTTAGGTTTAATGTCAAAAGGACCTAGATTCAAATCCCTGACCCACTATAATTTACTATATACTCTAGTAATTTATGAAGCTATAAACTAGAAATGTGTTACAAATGTAAAGTAAAATGGAGATGCTACCTACTTTGCAGGTTATTATGAGAATTATATACACTAATGTATGTAAATTGCCTTTCATAAATGCCTAGCATATGTATTTAGTATCACTACCCTTCCTTTTAGGAAAATCCCTTCATATCCAAAATGATTTTGTTTAGAACTACGAAACATAAAGATTCCCAATGTTTCACCACCAAGATCCCATTCAAACATCATCTATTCATTTTTTAATTTTTTAAAAAATTAATCAATACCATAGCTGCACTGATAATACCTGATTAGTGTGAGAGTAAACAATGTAATAGGGCCTTCCTGGTGACCTAGTGGTTAAGTCTCAGCACTAACCACTATGGCCTGAGTTCCATCCCCAGCCAGCAAGCTGACCCACATGGTGCAGCAGACCTTTCCTGTCTCGCCCACTGCTCCCCTTAGCAGTACATTTCAACAGATCCACCTTTTCTGCTCCCGACTCTGTCTCTGGCAAATCCTCTCACCCCTCATCCGCCGCACTGGGCTATACACCCCAGTTATTTTACGCAAATATTAAAAAGTAGTCATATTTTATCACCAAAAACAACAAAATAATTGCATAGTTAACTCAAGGATAAATTTAAGATTTTGGTTGACTTTCAGAGACACTGGACACAGTTCTTAAGTCCCCAAGACCCCTCTAAGTGATCTAGGAGCCCTTAGCTAAAATCAATGACATATTCAAGACAGACTTTGAGACAGAGAGCAAATTCCTTGTATCACTAGACATTATCCAACAGAAGTAGAAAATCTTTGATTCCTAAATGAAAGGTTAGAAGAACCAATGACAGTAAGGCATTATGTTCTGAACACAGTGTGTCCCAAGATTTAAGAGTCTAAACTCTGCTGGCATTGCTCCTATATTAACCTACCATTCCACATGGTCTCTACCTTTTTTCAGCCCCAGTGTTAGCAGAGAGGCAAGGAACAGGCACTTCACGAATGCTTGTTGGCTAGCAGGTTGAAGAGTAAAAGCAGAAAAGAGGACAAGGGAAAGAAATAAAACCATTGATGGAGCACTTCTGTTAAAAACTTGGAGTCTTCTTTAGAGATTCTGACTCCTTATAAAAGAATTTAGCAAAGAGGCAAGACAGACCACATCCAGACAAGGTTTTATGCTTAAACCCAAGATAGGCAGCACCAAAAGAGAAAGTTTTCAGGCTGGCTCCCTGAAGTGAGCTAGGAAAGGGTTTTTCAGTGGTTCATCTACCAGAGTGGGGTAGAGGGGAACAGTGCTGGAGTGTTTTCAGTAGACTACACTAGGGCATGTGCAGACAGGTTACGTGCTTTTCCGTGTTCCATGTCTCAGCAGCATCTTACATCTCCACCCAGGGCTGGGACCTTGGTGACTCTGTGTCAGATTCTTCTACCATCTGTGTATGCAGGGCCCTCAGCACCCCTGCCTCCTTTGCAGGGAATTTGTGAGGCTGTGGCATCTTTTGCTAAGGTATAATGCCTTTGGTGAGTCTGGTGGATTAGGTTGTTTAAACAAGATAACAGGTAGCAAACTACCAGTTTATAATTTAATCTACCTAGGCTATCTCATTTCTATGCTGGGAGCTTTACATTTTAGCATTTCATCTTAGAACTCTATACCTCTAAAAACCAGCGATCACAAAGATTACACAACTCATTAATATCAAAGTCTGTAAACGGTCAATTTCCCAGGTCAGCCTGGGATTCACTACCACATTATACTGTTTCAGAGGCAGAGGATTTCCAAACCTTTTACCTACTCAATGATAACGTTGTTAGGGTCGAGGTCTTTTCCAGTCCCTTGGTTGACAACTTTCATGGAGAGGGATACTTTTATTCTATCATTTTTCATCTGAAAAAGACAAAAGCAAAGTCACCAAAAATTCAAAGACCATCATTCAGATGTGCTTCTTGTCTAAAATTTCTAAGAATAAAAGCTTTTATCATCATAACAAATACAAAGCACCTGTAGTGGCTAAGGTCATGTGTTATGAAGTAGCTACTTATAGGCACAATAGGCAGATGCAATGGCAAAAGGATTTCAGGAAATGGTCTTCATCTCACTTCTTTTTATCACTGTGTTAAATGTAAAGTCCACCACTTAACCATTTTTAACTTTACAGTTCAGTAGTATTAAATACATTCACACTGTGGTACAGCCATTCCTATCTTCCACCCCCATAACTCTCTTCATTGTGAAACCAAAATCTTCCTATTAAATAAGAAGTCGCTGTTCTCTTCTCCCCCATAGTCCCTGCAACCAACACTATACTTTGCATGATTTTGACTATTCTAAGTACCTCAAATCAATATAAGTAGGATCAAACAGCATTTATCTTTTAGTGACTGTCTTATTTCATTTAGCATTATGTCCTTGGGGTTTATCCCTGTTGTATCATATTGATAAATGTTCTTCCTTTTTAAGGCTGAATAATTATCTACTGTATGTATATACCACATCTTGCTTAACTATCTGTCTGTAAACACTTGGATTGCTTCCACTTATTGTGAATAATGCTGCTACAAACATGGGGGTACATATAGCTCAGCAAGACCCTATTTTCAATTCTTTTGGGCATACCAAGAAGTAGAATTGCTGGGGCACAGAGTATTTGTACTTTAATTTTTTTTTTGAAGATTTATTTATTTAAGCATATAAGAGCTGGGGTGCATGCAAGCCAGAGGTGCAGCAGGGAGGGGGGTGGTGGCAAGAGGATTCATCAGAGACAGAGTGGGGTGAAGAACAGGCAGATCCAATGAAATACACCACTGAGGGGAGCAACAGGCAAGACAGGAGAGGTCTGTTGTGCTATGTGGGTCACCTTCCGGGCCGAGTATCAAACTTGTGTTGCAGTGGCTGTGGATAGCTTCATAGTGCTGTGATTTAACCTCTTGTGCCACCAGGGAGGGCCTGTATTTTTAATTTTTAATTTTTTTTAGCTTTTTTTAATTTTATTTATTTATTTATTTTTTTTAAGATTTATTTATTTATGCATACAAGCACGGGGGCACAGGCCAGAATTGCGGCGGGTGAGAGAATCCACCAGACAGAGTAGGGAACAGCACAGGCAGATCAATCGAAACACACTGCTGAAGGGAACAGCGGGCAAGGCAGGAGAGGTCTGCTGCGCCATGTGGGTCACCTCCCCAGCAGGCAGCAGGGATCGAACTAGTGCCGCAGTTTGCTTCATAGTGTGCTGCTCAACCCACTGCGCCACCAGGGAGGGCCCATTTTTAATTTTTTTAAGGAATTCCTGTTCATTTCATTCTTGTCCCTTTTGGGAGAGGGGGGTAGGTAGAGAGGGATGACAGAAACAGCTGCTTAGAAATCAAAGACCTGTAGCACTGAGCACGTAGACGATAAAACTGTTTTTAACAGTTAAGTTCAGATAGCCAGAGTGGGTTTCAGAACATTTCAGTAGACTAGATCTCAAGTTTCTTTAAACAGGAAGATAACTGTTAAACATGTTGGTACTCTTCTGCTTCCTCCGTTGGTACTCTTATTCCCTCCAGCACTAGAAACACTTATTCATTCTCTTTACCTGGAATTATATATTTTTATCCAAGCTTTTCACATACTAATTCCTTTTCCTTTGTTGTGTCAGCTCACAGACTATCTCCATAGAGTCAGTTATGACTACTTTATGTAAACCTACCCCTGATATTAATTGAACCCATTACTGCACTTACTATAATCTATTACTATTTTACATGTTTACTTTATTTTGTCTCCTCCAGCTTATTTTATATAAACACCATAAAAGCTGAGGTCATGCATGTATGATTCACTCTTATATCCCTTCAAACCTAGTATATATTGGGCCTCCATGGTGGCGCAGTGGGTTAGGCAACGCACTATGAAGCGGACCACAGCCACTGCAGCATGAGTTCGATCCCTGCCTGGGAGGGGACCGGTGTAGCAGACCTCTCCTGGCTCGCCCACTGCTCCCCTCAGCAGTATACTTCAATTAATCTGCCTGTTCTGCTCCCCACTCTGTCTGGTGAATTCTCTCACCACCCTGGACTCTGGCCTGTACCCTAGCTCTTGTATGCATAAATAAACAAATCTTTAAAAAAAAAAAATAAAGCATTTTAAAAAAAAAACCTAGTATATATCTAAGCACTCAAATATTATGAATGGTATTTCTTTCAGGCCTGCCTCCCTTGCCATTTTCATATCTGCCATTTTTATAACAGTGTGTACATGTTATTAACTTCGGATGATAACCTTGTTTTTGAATGCTGCCAGTCTGTCCTGAATTTAAAACTCCTAGCTGTCTGTCCTGCAAGCTCAGAAGAAATGGTGTGAAACCATACCCATAGCCCTCCTGTCCTCAAACACTCAACAGGTAACAGGTCCTTCGGACCTTTTTTACTTCCTTACAGTGCATGGTGTCAGGTTTTAGGAAAAATGACTATAAATTCTGTGCCCTTTTGGTTTTGGTTCAAATTGAAGTATAGTTGGCAGGTATTCTTTGAAGTCTGTAATGAAGATTTGACCCATAGATTGTTTCCTTCTTTCTTCCTGGTTCTTTTCAATTTTTTTTCTTCCCACCCACTATTTAAGTAAATTTCAGGAAGGGAAATTTTACCAACATGTACTTATAGTACCACATTTATTGCAGTTCACACCATTCCTTCTGAGTTTGCAGGACAGACAGCCAAGAGGTTTACGTTCAGGACAGGTTGTGAAGGCATAAAAAAAGGTTATCGGCCACAGTTAATAACATATACACACTCACCATTACAAAATACCAAGAAAGTCCCAACTTCTCCTAATCCTTCCTAGCCATATGAAAATTGCACAGAATATTACCTCTCGGCCAATAAGCTTCACCCACACTTTGTCTCCGACATCTACTATCTCAGAGGGCTTATCCACACGGCAGGATGACATGTGAGTTCTATGCACCAGACCTGGGAACAAAAAGAAGAAATAAAATGAAGTATAAGATATGTCTGGTATTTATATTCTAATTAACAAAATAAGGCGATTATGGGAATTGGGGATTCACTACTATCTTTCATTTAAAACAGCTTGAGATTGTTTTTAATACCTAACCAACAAATATTCTATAAATAATGCTCAATGTTAGTAAATATGTGATATAATATATATAATACTGGTAAAAATACAAGTTGTTAAAGTTCTTTGAAAGCAAAGGGCACAAAGATCTTTATATCTTTGATGAAAAAATACCATGTTGAATTTTTCCAAAAGAAAAATTTCAATAGCTATGAACATAAAAAAATCTTTGCAGCATTACTACTTCAATTTTTTTGAACTACTATTTCAATGACCAATAACTGAAAATAGCTTGGTAAACAATGGTAAATCTATCAAATGAAAAAGCAACCATTTAAAATAGTTATTAGCAATGTCTATCAAGAGTGTCACACAATGGGCCTTCCTGGTGGTGCATCGGGTTGAGCGCTGCACTGTGAAGCATCTGCGGCACATTAGGGCGAGTTCAATCCCCGGCCAGGGAAGAGACCCACATGGCGCAGCAGACTTCTCCTGCCTCGCCCACTGCTCCCTTCAGCATATTTCAGTAGATCTGCCTTTTCTGCTTTCCACTCTTGTCTCTGGTGACTCCTCTCACCTCCCACACCTCTGGCCTGTACCCCAGCTCTTACGTGCATAAATAAATCTTAAAAAAAAAAAAGTGTCACACAAGTATTTTAAATTAATTTAAAATTAATTAATTTGTAGAATTACAGAAAATTTAATAAAATATTTATAATAAACGTCCTTTTCATGTCTACTCAAGGTCCTTAGGAAAACCACCTTTTTTTTTTTTTAAAGATTTATTTATTTATTCATTCATACAAGAGCTGGGGTAAAGGCCAGAGTCCAGGACGGTGAGAGGATTCACCAGAGACAGAGTGGAGAGCAGAAAAGGCAGACTGACCAAAACACACTGCTGAGGGGAGCAGCGGGCGAGGCAGAAGAGGTCTGCTACACCATGCGGGTTCCCACCCTGACCAGCGGCAGGGATCGAACTCGTGCTGCAGTGGCTGCAGTTTGCTTCATAGCGCGTTGCTTAACCCACTGAGCCACCTGGGAGGCCCCGAAAACCACCTTTCTTATATTCTAAAATAATCTGCTCAGTTCATGTGATTTTGGTTGTAGCTACCCAAACTCCCAAGTGTCGGCACATGACACAGTCCATTAACCAAGGTATTTCATCCCTTGGCCACAGTCACGGACTGGGTCAGGGTCAGACACAGACACTAAATTCAACTATCCTTCTCAAGACTTTTGTCAGGATTGTAAACTATGAAAAATCACCAACGCCCATTTTTACCACCAGGTGGCAAGAGATTGCTACAAGGAAGAAGACCAACAAGAGACACTCCTGAGGTTATAAACAGCATTATGAATGAAGCTGAATTTATCTGGCCCTAGTCAGTCAATTGGCCAGATCTAATCTGGAGTGTGTTTCTGTCCCTTGCAGCTAACAGTTCTGACTAATAACTAATTTGACCCATGTCATTTGTGGGAATATGTATGAGACAATAATCTCAAACACCATAAAAATTCTATGCACTCGGGAAAGTGACCTACATCAAAATACTCATTACCTTTTGTTTTTAAGATTTATTTATCTGTAGAAGAACTAGGATGGAGACCAGCAATGTGGAGAAATGAGAAGACTTGCCAGAGACAGAGTGGGGAGCAAAACAGGTGGAAATACATTGCAAAGGGGAGCGGCAGATAAGACGAGAGGTCTGGGCCCGCCCTGGTGGCGCAGTGGGTTAAGCAGCGCACTATGAAGCAGACAGCCACTGCAGCACGAGTTCGATCCCTGCTGCCGCCCGAGTTCGATCCCTGCTGCCGGCCGGGGAGGGGACCCACATGGCGCAGGCAGACCTCTCCTGCCTGGCCCACTGCTCCCCTCAGCAGTGTGTTTCTGTCAATCTGCCTGTTCTGCATCCTGCTCTGTCTGGTGGATTCTCTCACCACCCCCACACCTCTGGCCTGTACCCCAGTGCTTGTATGCATAAATAAATCTTTAAAAAAAAAAAAAGACAAGAGAGGTCTGCTGAGCCATACATGGGTTAGATCTCTGGTAGGGAACTGAATTCAGGACTGAATCATCACTATGGTGATAGGGCTGAGACTTAACCCCTATGACACCAACGAGCCCTCTATTCAATATATTTCTAAGATGAAAAATAAGAATCAATTTAATATTCAAAAGTAAGGTGATGGTTTAGTTAGTTATGTTAAACATGGTAGAAAAACAATGTTCAAAAGATTATGTAAAAACGTGTGAATAACTCCTTCTTTAGTTAATATTTATTGAATGCTTATTTATGTGTCAAAGGCTGTAGGTAACTGGTATTTTCCAGAGTAAATCAACAAATAATGACACAAAATTGTATAGTATGACAACAAATAGATTAAAGCAAATTCTAAAAAGTAGAAGTGATCCAAAATGCTATAACAATGGTTATCCTAAGTTACATTACAGGTTTATTTTTTTCTTTTACTTATTTTCAAATGTTGTAATAATAAAGAAAATTATATCTATTTGGGGGGAAATGAATACAATAATCATTTTGAGAGAACATAAACCAGGAATCTAAATCAAAGGAAAAAACTGGTAAGTAAAACAAAAATTTATGTCAAATGTAAATACCCTTCCTGAAGTTGCTTAGGAGAATTATTAACCTTTATAATTTCCTCTCAATTTCTCTCCCACACACATGCATCGCACACTTATGATTCAAAGTATCTCCTCTCTCTGTGTGGAACTCCAGCTACAAGTTCTGCTTTCTCTGAGCACAGTCAATGGGTTTCACAAACCTATCTCACCTGATTTTGGAGGCTGACGGCCTCTCTCTCTGAATAATTATGGGGCCTCCAATGTTTTTTCTATCAATATAAAATATATGAGCTAAAGAGATGTAAAGAAGTCTTCAGCATATAGGTGAATGGCCTGCGAAAATATATTAACCAGATTGCCAACTAAGTGACAGGTCTAGGTGCAGATACAAGTAACCAACGAATTAATTTACAATAGAAGATATATCAGGAAAATTTCTAGTCCTTATGTAGGTAAACTACCCACTACCCCCAGTTAACGTTTTTAGATACTTTTCCAGTCATTGAAGATTTAATGGATTATCACTTTCTCACAAAAGAATCCATCCCTCTAGTACCTAAAATTCATTTCCATTCTAAGTAAGGCACTACTAACTTCAGGCTCTCAGGCCTTCTTTTCTTTGTCCAAAGTTGACAATCCCCTACCTGTTTAGATAATCTCACCTTAAAAAGAATGTGATACAATCAAATTTATGTCTCCTAAATTACAATTTTATCCCTTTCCCCTGGAATTATACCCAGATTATTTTTATGAAAGTCTTGATTGCTCCCATTTCTTCAAGTCACAGATTTACAGAGAATTACCTGGTATATCTCTATCAATGGCTAATCTCATACTCTATATAGAGGATTCATCACCAGTTTGGAAGGTAGTTTACTGTTACCCACATACACCAACAGGAGTTCGATCAAATGTATATTACACAGAACACCAAAAAAAATTTGATGCTCCTTCACTCTGTACCTGACAGGACACAGTATAGTTACTCATTCCTTTAATCCTCGTATCAACACTGTGACATAGGTTCACATGAGGAAACAGACTAGAAGTAAAAGAAAATGGTCCATGGTCACAAAGCTGATAAATCAAGAAATGCAATTCGAATATGTGACTGTGATGTCTACTATATCGTTCTAATATTTCCCCCTTTTTTCCTTATTATTAATCTGCGTAATATTTTCAGTTAAAAGAAGAAAAAGATTACTTCATCACAAATAGTAGAAATATATTTAATTCTGTTCTAGCAAATTGCTCTAAACCAAAACAGAAAAATACTTTGCTCATCATAACACACAGAAGGGAACAATTTGTGTTTAGATTTCTGATATTAAATCATAAATATCCAAAAGAGTCCTAGGTCAATCTCTGCTGGTTAAAGGAAAAAAAAAATTCTGACAACTTGGAAAGGGCTAGCATCTTAATCACAATATGAGGAAAAGTGAGTTACCCTATTAGTTACCTTAAAAATATTTTCCTGGAGCCTCCCTGGTGGCCAAAGGGTTAAGTCGCTATCTGTAGCCACCTACAGTTGCTATAGTGCAGCAGACCTCTCCTATCTCGCTTATTCCTACCCTTAGCAGTGTATTTCTTTCAATCTACCTGTTCTGCTTCTCACTGTCTCTGGTGAATTCTCTCACCCCCCACCTCCCAAGTCTGGCCTATACCCCAGCTCTTGTATGCATAAATAAAATCTTTTTTAAAAAAATAAAGTGACAATAGTCTTGTGGGAGTGAGTCCCTGTTATTTGTAGGATTTGATACTAACTCCAGGTAGACAGTGTCAAAAATGTATTGTCAGACTCCCAATTGGTGCCCAGAGAATTAGGGAATTGGTTTGTGTCAGAAAACATACCAGAAAAAATATAAAACATGTCTGTCATCACCTACAGTTCTGCTGGACAACACTATGAGAAGGGAAAGAAGATCTAGTTTAGATCTGAATAGTAGGAAAGGAGTCTCAACACAGTACAGGTTAAAGAATTCTGAGAAAAGAAATGTGAATAATTCAAATTAGAATTTACTCCTTGAATCAAAATGTTAAAAATCTGAGATCAGACATTTTATAACTCAGTCCTTTCACAGTGGGCTTTTAAGGGTAGAGAAGCTAAAATATATTATAGGACAACTGCTCAACAACATTCTGTCTCCGAAAGTCAATTGCTCAATCCGATAACCTACTGAACAGCCTAAGATTAGGACTCACAGAGCTTCCACCTAATTATCTGGCTTCCTGAGTTCTCCCTCCAAGACTTGTCTCAGCACAGCTGTCAGGCTGATAGATTTGCTTTTAAGTTTGGCAGGCACAATCTGAGGCATCACTTGACAAGGCATGGACTCCAGTGAGTTTAAGACTGACTGCTGGAAGGTGACAGGCCTTTAATCCCCACATAGTCCCCAAAGTGTCATATAAATGCTCAAGTAAGGATGGGACTTTCAGGTACTGGCAACTATGGCAAGTACACTAACAAGAAAATCTGTCTTCAGACTAAAAGAGGTACATGCCCTATAGGGACAGGGATGAGTTCCACCTCATTAATTCCTAGCCAACATAAAATGAGAAACTTTATTAGATTTCTGACTACTAGCTTGGAAACTACTGGCAAGTCATTTCTAATGGTATAATTTGCAGCATAGTAGTCTGCAAGACTAGAGGCATGCGTTTATTATCTATCCAAAGACCAGATGTTGGACTTTTTAAAAGAAAATCTTTGTTTTTAAAAATTGCAAAAAGTGAAAGCCCCTCTTCCATGAAAATCTTTCCCTTAGTAAATGGAACTCCTCAGAGGTAACCATAGTTAGTTATTTGCTGACTATTCTTCCAGAGTTTCTTCTAAACACAGCAGTATGTTTGACAGTGTATCAGTATATGTACATGTTTTTAAAAATATATATATTATTGTGCAACATGTTTTTTCATTTTAACTATGTTTCATCGATTCTAAGATACACTTTCCCCCCATCATTTTAATATCTTTGAAACTGGAATGCTTCTTACTGTAAATAGTTTCTTACAACGGTTATTAATCAAGTTATCCATGGGGTGGAATTATATGAAAGCTTCCCATTGACCCTTTCTGATAAAATGAAAAAGGTACCTGCATCAAAATATCTAGAGTTATTCTTTTTATCATATGCATTCTCCATTACCTATATGTATACAATTTTCTAATTCTACACTGTAAACTGCTGAAGAATCCCTGAAGAATTGCTGGATTAAAAGGTAAGTACATTAAAAATGTTAACAGGGCCTCCCTGGTGGCACAAGGGGTTGAGAGCTACATTGTGGGGCTTCCTCGTGCGAGTTCAATCCCCGGCCAGGGAGGGGACCCACATAGCACAGCAGACCTCTCCTGCCTCGCCCACTGCTCCCCTCAGCAGTGTATTTCAGTAGATCTGCCTGTTCTGCTCCCTACTCTGTCTCTGGTGAATACTCTCACCACCCCTCTCCCCTCTGGCACCTCTTGCCTACACCAATTCTTATATGTGCAAATAAAAATAAATCTTAAAAAAAGATGTTACAAATAGTTTAAGTCACCTTTTAAAAAAAATTTAAGATAATTTTAGATTCACATGTAGTTGAAAGAAATAATGTGGAGAAATCCTGTGTGCCCTCATCCTTCACAAAATTTCCTCCAATAGTAACATCTTGCAAAACAATAATATACTATCACAACCAGGAAATCACAGCACTATAATACACAGCTGAGATA
This sequence comes from Galemys pyrenaicus, assembly GCA_019455555.1. Classification (NCBI taxonomy): domain Eukaryota; kingdom Metazoa; phylum Chordata; class Mammalia; order Eulipotyphla; family Talpidae; genus Galemys; species Galemys pyrenaicus. The sequence goes on along the minus strand of JAGFMF010012145.1, from coordinate 9,469,393 downwards.
CACACACACACACCTATATATAAATGTATACACACACACCCCAACTGATATTGTATATACAATATAAACAATATACAACTGTATACAGTTGAGATTTATAGAGGCTTATAATGGCTACAATATTATTTTCATTCTGTGTGTCATAAGTAGGAAACTCACAATGTCAGTCTCATAAAGCTCTTCCTCTCCCAGATCCTAAGACCAAAGAGAGCAAGTGACAGGTGAAATTTAGAGTGGAGCTAGTTCCAGAAGTGAACCCAAGTAGCTATGCCCCAACAGTACCCCCAAGTCAGACACCATTATTCTTCTGAATTAAGACCTGCTAAAATGAACTGTTATCATTTGTCTCTATTCTTATTTCTACAGTAAAACATAAAAACCAAATTACTGTGTGAAAAATATGGTCTGTATTTAGGATGGGGTAGCAGTGACAGCAGCGAGAGTGGAATGGGAGGATTGAATTTCAAGTTATAGGCTCACACCTTGCTTCCGACAGCCTGGGATTTTGATAAAGGCTCCATAGTCTGTCACCATAGCAACCTATAAAGACAAAAAAAAAATAGATGTCACACAAATGAAAATCTCTCTTCTGTAGAATTTAATGTAGTCTCCCTAAATTTCAACTTGGTACTGACTGCTACTATCTATTGCAATAGTTTAACTTAAACTACCTAAATATGATGTTCTGTCAAACATGTTTTTTAATTTAGACTGATACAAGCGAACACAAGAAAAACACTGATTATCCCTACAGATTGGGATAAATTTAATTACATTATATCACTGAATTCATTATTACTTTTTGAAACTATCAGTATAATCTTACACATATAAAACTTATTCTTTTCAATAATTTTAGTTATATACTTTTGGGCAGTCACTGTTTTAGCTTCACCATAACTAAAACAAGGGAACAGAATAATACAATCCCTATTATAGTACTGTTCAATAGTACATATTGAAATATACATATGCAAAACATTATTCAAAGTGCCTTACATAATGCTCATGAATGATATTGGTGATAGATGTGATAGATGACAAAACTGATTGATGGAGAGACTAAAGATAGTAAAGAGCAGTGCTGGGATTTGAAAACAGGGAATCTTAACTAGAATAGAGCTCCTCAGGGCTGCCTTTAACTATAAAATTCTGTCAGACAAAAGCAATGTACATTTGATATCTTATTTGCTCTTGGGAATAATCTTGGGAAGTATAGATGCCCAAGTAGCAGATAAGGGGGAACACAGATATAGAAAGAACACAGCGAATTAAAAGATGTGGCTTCTAATCCCTGCTCTGCCACCTGTCTTACAGCCACTTCTTACACACAATTTCACTTCCAGGGCCTACATTCCCATTTGTACTCACCTTGCTGTAGTAGATAGCAACTGATGTAAGTTAAGTGCCTGGAAGTGGTATCTGGTACCCAGTATACACTCAATAAATTATGGTTTTTTAGTAATTTCCAGTCCAGACACTAAAGCACAAAAAGGTGAATGACTAGTGGAAAAGCATACAACTACCTCAGATACAAGCTAAGCACAAAATTCAGGTCCCTTGACAACTAGTTCAGAAGCTTCCTCATTCACTAGCTATCACTATTATTCACTTCAATGTTAGGACAGAAATAGAGAAAACTTCCATTCTCCTTATTATTAATGGTCACTTGAACTAACTATACAAGATACACTGTATAAAGAATAGGTTAAGAATTAAATGGTCTACATTCCTATTTTACATTGATAAATATGCTATGGGGCCTCCTTGGTGGCGCAAAGGGTTGAGCACTGCACTTTAGGGCTTCCTCAGCCACTGCAGTGTGAGTTCGATCCCCAGTCAGGGAGGGGACCCACTTGGTGGAGCAGATCTCTCCTGCCTTGCCCACTGTCCCCCTTAGCACTGTATTTCAGTAGATCTGCCTGTTCTGCTCCCGCTGTTTCTGGTATATCCTCTTACCGCCCAACCCTCCCTACCCCTGCTCCTCTGGCTCTTGCATGTATAAATAAATAAAAATTTTTAAAAAGAGATAAATATACTATGCTGGGGAAGAGTCCAGATATTCCCAAAGAAATAGCACACTGGGCAGATACTACTACTTAAAATCAAGGCAAGTTGAAACTGGAGCAAGGACTTTATAGATAAGCTAGTCCAATTTTGTCATTTCTCAAAAGAAGAAAATGAAGATCAGAGACACAGTGTCTACTTAAGTTTACAGAGCAAGTTGTTCTTTGTAAATAGCAAGGCCACATGGATTAAAAAGATAGGCTTAAAATTTCTAAATACGATTTAAAATCAAATCCCTTCTTCTCTGGACTCTGACTGGCTTTTTGCTCTAGGGTTCTAGCAAGAGGGCTAAGATGCCTCATACTGTATAACAACATTATTAAAGGGAATAATTATCTAACAAACTTAAATATAGCATCTGGAAGTTGGAACCCAAATCACCTTGCTGCTATAAATTAAGACAACCTCACTCTGCAATCCTGATGCTCCAGTGTCACATTATGGTCTTCTGGGGAAATATCATGACAGACCTTAATTTGGCCTCTCCCAAAAGGAAAGGTTAATGTGCTCCAGAACGGATGCGCTCAACTGTTCAGTAAGGCAATGGCATCCTTGGTTATTTCCAGCACCAGGTGTTTGCATCACTGTGTCTCCTAGGGTACAGTCCGAGTTTAAATTAACAGAATGGCACCTGCCATAGATGATCACACAGTTGGTCTGGCATCCCCAGATTAATTAGTCAATAGCTTAGGGGAAACAATTCAGTAATTATCTCAACTAAGAGCTTGAGTAAAATGAATTTACAATTTACCATCTTCAGATTAGAGGTTGCACTGGCCTTGGAACTAGCTATTTCCAAAATGTAAATGAGGAATCTGAGGTTCACACATGTATTATTTGTCCAGTCTCAGTTAGAAAGTAGCATGGCCACATAAAATATTCAGTTGTTTTACTTCTAGTCTGGTGCTATTTCCATTTACAAATACCAGCCCACCTGCAGTATTTTTTTTTTTTTTTTGCAGTATTTTTTTTGGCTGGGGGTAGGCTGAGCCAAATCCCAGCTCCCACTGCTGCTTATACTCTCTCCTATGCTTAATGGACTCCAGCACCAAGATGCCTCTCAGAGGATGAAAGAAAGATGAATATTGGCTTCTCAGCTACTCAGTCACTGGATTGCCCAGCTCTGCTGAGCCTGTAAGAGTAGAAATGCTAGGATATAGGCTACATCATCAGCTTTTTCAAGGACAACTGGTCCTAAAAGGATTGGGTTTAATAAAAGTTTACTGAGCACCTACATGTAATATGCCATGGAAAGGTACTGTGAAATAAAACTTAAGATATGCCCAGCCCATTTTAAAATGAATTTCAAGCAGTTACCAAGAAATATAAGACCATGGCCTCTGCTCTCCTGTGACGTACAATCTAGTGGAGGAGAGTAACATACACCAATAATAATAATCCAAGACAGATTATGATAAATACCACAAAAAAAAAACATATAAATGACTGTGGAACAACCAGATTTACCATCTATCTTCCTCCTATATTTCAATTTAGTCAAGAGTTTCCTTATCGATCTTTTGATTTTTTACATACTTATACACAATTGGATAATTCTAGCTACAGTATAGCAGACTTGGAGTAGATTTGGAGAGAGGACTTGATTTAGAATCTCAGCTTCACCATCCAGTACACTGCATAACTTTTTAAAAAGTTCTTTAAAAGTTTCACTTTCCAGACTTCCCTGGTGATGCAGGGGTTAAAGTCTCAAGCTATTGCCAGCATGAGTTTGATTCCTGATCAGGGAGCTGACCCACATGACACAGCAGACCTCTCCTGTCTTGCCCTCTGCTCCTCTCAGTGTATTTCAGTGGATCTGTTCTGTTCCCCTCTCTGTCTATGGTGAATCCTCTCACCCCTGCACCTCTGGCCTATACCCCAGTTCTTATATGCATAAGTAAATATAAATAAATCTTTGGGGGAAAAAAGTTTCATTTTCCATAGAATGGGGTTAACAATTTCTTTGTAGAGGGTCAATTACATAAAAGGTGTACTGATATACATTACGAATACCAACATTTCTTGAATTTTAATGTAATTGGGTCTTCTCTAAATATTGTGCACTCATTAAATGTTAGATAAATATTCTGAAAAGTAGTTTCTAAGTTGTCATAAAAATTCTCTTTCATTCATTCAGGTAATTTCTAAACACTATTTTTCAAAATGTGCTCCTGAAATACTACACTAGAACTATAAAGTCTTCCTAACTTTATCCTAGCCTATCATTGATAGTAAAATATAAAACCTAGGGGCCTCCCTGGTGGTGCAGTGGGTTAAACAACGCACTGTGAAGCATTTGCGGCACAGCAGCATGAGTTCAATCCCCGGCCAGGGAGGGGACCCACATGGTGCAGCAGACCTCTCCTGCCTCGCCCGCTGCTCCCCTCAGCAGTGTGTTTCCATCGATCTGCCTGTTCTGCTCCCCACTCTGTCTCTGGTGAATCCTCTGTGCCTCTGGCTTGTACCCCAGCTCTTATATGCATAAATAAATCTTTGAAAAAATTCTAAAAATTAAAAAAAAATCTATACTGATTCAAGTCCCATTTCAAACAAGAAAAAGCTGGGACTGATACGTATTCTTTTTTTTTTTAAAGATTTATTTATTTATGCATACAAGAGCTGGGGTGCAAGCCAGAGTCCAGGGAGGTGAGAGGATTCATCAGAGACAGAGCGGGGAGCAGAACAGGCGGATCAACGGAAGCACACTGCTGAGGGGAGCAGCGGCACGGCAGGAGAGGTCTGCTGCGCCATGTGGGTCCCCTCCCTGGCCAGAGGCAGGGATCGAACTCGTGCTTCAGTGGCTGCGGTTTGCTTCATAGTGCGTTGCTTAACCCACTGCACCACCAGGGAGGCCCCCTGATACGTATTTTGGAGGGAGAGGGATAATCAAGATCAAATCAAGAGAAGGCATCGAGATGATGTCCAAATTTCTCAATGAATATTCCACTTGTTAAGTTGGAAAAAACTAAATGAACAGATTTGGTAAAATCAAAATTCATTTAAAAAAAAATTAGAGATGCTGTGAGATATCCAAATGAAGATGTCAAGTACACAGCTAGAAGTCTGGAGCCTAGAGAGGTACATAAGGTAGACGGATGCTTCACTAGCCCTTCCCATTTAGACTATAGTGCTCAGTATCAAGTTAATAGGAGCTCCAAACCTTGCTGCTTTTCACCTTTATCATCTATGCTTAATATAAATGGTAGTTTTTCAAAGCACAAATATACCTCTCCTTGGAAAATAGTGTAGAGAGCAGGCAAATTTTCCATGGTCTCAGGTCTTCCTGAATTCATCCTTAATGTTCTATGGTTCCTCCATTTCTTTCTTGCCAAAGCTAATTCAAATGTCCTGTCACAAAGAAATAAGACAGACAATAATTAAATACCTGCATTCAAAAAATCAGTAGACAGCTAGTGTCTACAGAATAACAGGTTTAACACTGTATTTTTACCCAAATCTCCTTTGTCTACTCTTAATTGTACAGCTTTGAAAACCTTAATCTTATTTCCTTTTAATTTGTTACTTACCCAAAGCTCCTAGTCCACTTTTTTTGGTCTTGTTTTAATTACTAAAGGTCAATGGAAAAAACTAAATGAACAGATTTAGTTTTAAGGAAGTCTTGTAAGGCAGTGTGTGAAAGGATCATAAGAATGGATTTTTTTTTTTTTAAAGATTCATCTATTTATGCATACAAGCTAGGGTACAGTTCAGAGGTGTGGGGGGGTGAGAGGACCCACCACAGAGAGCAGGGAGCAGAACAGGCAGATCAACGGAAGCACACTGCTGAGGGGAGCAGCGGGCACAGCAGGAGAGGTCCGCTGCACCATGTGGGTCCCCTCCCTGGCCAGAGGCAGGGATCGAACTCGTGCTGCAGTGGCTGCGGTCTGCCTCATAGTGCGTTGCTTAACCCACTGCGCCACCAGGGAGGCCCCAAGAATGGATTTTTTTTAATCAGTAGTGAGAGCTAACATTTATCAAGCAGTAACCTGAGTAAGACTGAGCGCTAAACATCCAAAATTTCACTTAATCTTCAAAATTCTCATGATGTAAATTCTACTATTATGTAGAAAACTTGGATTTCCAGAGGTCAAATAACTAGGTTTATATCAAGAAATAGAGTAAAACTCTAGTTGACACCAGAGTCCACACATTTAATGGCTATAATAGGCATTAAATCTGAAGTAACTTCAGAGAGAAAACAGCTTGCCTTTTTTTCTGATAAAATTGAAACACACTTTCAAAATTCAGATAATACTTCAATGATGAAGGAAAAATCATCCATAAATTTGATTTTTCATTTTACATGTAGTTGTTTTTTCATGGTATCATGAAATCATTAAGCATTACAAACAAACCTTATGTTATTACACTTCACTGCTGTGTTTTTCACAAATTGAAGGTTTGTGGCAACCCTTTGTTAAACAAATCTATAGGTGCCATTTTTCCAACAGCATGTCTTATTTCATGTCAGTTGAATTTTGGTAATTCTCACATTATTCAAATTTTTCATTCATCTGTTAGGGTGATCTGTGATTATTGATTATTGACCATTTATGTTACTATTATAATTGTCTCAGGCACCACAGACCTCACCCATTAAAGTCAATAAATATATGTTCTGACTGCTCCACCAAGCAGACATTCCTATCTCTCTCCCTCCCCTTCTCCCACTCCTCAGACCTTATTCCCTGAGACATAATATTGAAATTAGCCCAATTCATAATCCTACAATTGCCTCTAAGTGTTCAAGAGATAGGAAGACATACATGTCTCACTTTAAATCAAAAGATGAAGTTGATTACACTTAAGGAAGACAGCATGCCAATAACCAAGATAGGCTGAAAGCTGGGTCTCTTGTAACAGCCAAGTTCTGAATGCAAGGGAAAGTTCTTGAACAAAATTAAAAGTGCTACTTCTGAGAACACATAAATGATAAGTGAAACAACTTTACTGCAGATATGAATAGATTTAGTGATCTGGATAGAATATCAAACCAGCCATAACACGCCCTCAAGCTAAAGCCTACTCCAGAGCAAAGCCCTAATTCTCTTCAATTCTATGGAGGCTGTAAGAGGTGAGGATGCTGCAGAAATTTGAAAAGGTTGGTTCCTGAGATATAAGGAAAGACACTGTCTCCATAACACAAAATTGCAAGATGAAGCAGCAAGTACTGATACAGAAGCTGCAGTGAGTTATTCAGAAAATCTAGCTAAAATCATTGATGAAGATGGCCACACTAAGTAAAAGATTTTCAACGCAGATGAAATAGGATTATATTAGAAAATGCCATCTAGGGCTTTTTGTTGGTTGTGTAAATTAACCCATTTATTATAAGCTAGCAATGTTTCAAATCTTTTCTGTCTATGCTCTAAGAAAACAAAGTCTGGATGACAACCCACTTGTTTACAACATAGTTTACTGAATATTCTAAATCTACTGTTGAGACCTACTACAAAGAGTCCTTTCAAAATAGTCTGTTCACTGACAATGCATCTGGTCATTCAAGAGTTCTGATGGAGATATACAAGTAGATTAATGTTGCTTTCACACCTACTAACACTATATCCATCCTGTGGTCTATGAATTAAGGAATAATTTTTACTTTTGAGGTTTATTACTTAAGAAATACGCTTTGTAAGACTGCCATAGATAATTCTTCCTCTGATACTGAGCAAAGTCAATTGAGAAACTTCTGGAAAGGATTCACCACTCTAGATGCCATTAAAAAGTATTCAAGATTCATGAGGAGAGGTCAAAACATTGGCATTAACAGGACTTTGTAAGAAGTTGATTCCAACCCTCATGGATGATTTTGAGGAGTTCAAGACAAGTAGAGGAAATAACTGCAGATGTGCTGAAAATAGAAAAAAATAGAGAACTAAAAATAAAGCCTGAAGCTGTGACTTAATTGTTACAATATCACGATAAAAGTTGAACTGATGGGTTGCTTACGGGTAAGTAAAGAAAGTGGTTTTTGAGATGGATCTACTTCTGGTGAAAGAAACCATGAACATTGTTGCAATGACAGCAAAGGATTAGATTACTGCATAAACTTAACTGACAAAGCAGGGTCTGAAAGGACTGGCTCTAATTTTGAAAAAATTTTTACTGTGACTACATGTACTGCATTACATGCCACAGAATCTTTCATGTTTTTCTCCCCTTTTTTCCACCATCGGGTTGAGTACTTGATCATGGTCCTTGCTATGTCTCCTCACAAGACTTTCAAGATCAAGTGATTTATGGCCAAGAAACAAAAGCAGAATCATCTCACTTCCTAATGGATGCCAGTAATAAAACTGGTAATAAAGTCAAGTGTAATTCCAGAAGAAGACATCGTAGAAGAATCAACCTGGGTCCATAAGGAGACTCGGACATGAAATGGCACCCATATTTATGCGCTATCAAGATCACTCCCATCTTACCACATCACACTGCAAACCACTGTTTGGACATGTTTAGGAAATTATGTGGCTTCCGCGGCCACTGCAGTGCGAGTTCAATCCCCAGCTAGGGTAGGGACCCACATGGCAAAGCAGACCTCTCCTGCCTTGCCCGCTGCCTTTTCCTCTTGTATATTTCTGTACTTAGTATGTTCTCTGTATCTTATGAGTTTGACTATTTGACTTGTTTTTGTCTTCTTGACAGGGTCAAATATGTATTTACCAAAGCTCTTTCCAGAGTTCATCGGAAGTAGGAGTGGGAAGGACAACAGTGGAGAAGACAGACAAAAATAACTGAATCATGGAAGGCACAATAGACCGAAGACAGTACAAGACCCAATGGGGGTTTTGCTCATAGCCAAGAAGGGGCAGCCTCAATTCTTCAGTCTGAAAACAAAGTCTCTGTTGTCATCAATGACCCTGTGGGCTCCACTCAAAGCAAAAAAAAAAAAAAAACAAAAAACAACACAAATTGCACCAAAGGCTTCAGCTTCTTCTCCACAGGAGTGGACCCTGTGGGCTCCACTCAAAGCAAAAAAAAAAAAAACAAAAAACAACACAAATTGCACCAAAGGCTTCAGCTTCTTCTTCACAGGAGTATCTGCTGGAGGCCTTCATGACTATAGGAGCCTGGTAGAAGAGGTCCTTCCTACATGAAGGATGAAGCCTCTACACACTAGCACCTACACGACTTGGCAGTCAGAGCTGACAGGAGAGAGCAGGTGGAAGAGATGCATCCGCTCTGTCACGACTACTAGGCCAGTCACTAAGAACTAGGGCCCAGTAAGGAAGGTCTAATCCTACAGAAACTTGGTCTCAACCTCCCTGGTGGCACAGCAGGTTGAGTGCCATACTGTGGCGCTTCCGCGGCCACTGCAGTTCGAGTTCAATCCCCAGCTAGGGTAGGGACCCACATGGCAAAGTAGACCTCTCCTGCCTTGCCCGCTGCTCCCCTCAGAGTGTATTTCAGTTGATCTGCCTTCTGCTCCCCACTCTGTCTCTGGTGAATCCTCTCACCAACTGTGACTCTGGCCTGTACCCCCAGCTCTTGTATGCATGAATAAATCTTTTTTATAAAAAAAAGAAAGAAAGAAACTCAGCCTCAAGCAGCAGCAGATGTAGACAGCATAGCATGTCCACACAGAGATCCAGGCCCAAACAGGGGCAGCAGATAGACCCAGGGGACAGGATGAGGTAAAAGAATAGCAGGCAGGAAGATGTAGGGTTACCAAACCTACTCTGCTTTGGCTTTCTAAAGATGCTATATTTAAATGAGATCATACTGTATTTGGTTTTGTATGGATTTTTAAAAAGATTTGTTTATGCATATAAGAACTGGGGTACAGAACAGAGATGTGGGGGGTGAGCGGATCCACCAGAGACAGAGTGGGGAACAGAACAGGCAGATTGACTGAAATACACTGCTGAGGGGAGCAGCAGGCGAGGCAGGAGAGAGCTACTTCACCATGTGGGTCTCCTCCCTGGCTGGCGGCAGGGATTGAACATGTGCTGCAGTGGCTTGCTTAACCCACTGCACCACCAGGGAGGCCCTGTATGGATTATTGCACTTAGCATAATGACCTCAAGGTTCATATATGTTGTCAGAAATGGTATACTTTCCTTCTTTTATAGCTGAATATTCCATTATACAGACCGACACACACTTCATTTTATTTTATATACTTGTGTATATAAGATGTATACTTTATATAAACCTTTTTTAAATGTCTACATAATAAGCAATTGTTGGATGCACCAAATTTACATAACTACTTATGAATCATGTTATTATGCAGATTGTAATTCAGTAAATCTGTGGTGGTGTTCAATATGTGCATTTCCTTCTGCCTCTTCCATTCTGTTTTCCCTGTTTTTTCTATCTTCCTGTAGTTCTCCCATCGACTTTCTTAAGTTCTCTATTTCCTTCTTCAAAGAGCTTATTTGTTCAGCCGTGTTTTCCCTATTTATC
>JAGFMF010012145.1:9385275-9458256 GCA_019455555.1 Galemys pyrenaicus | reverse complement strand
GTGTCAGATTTTCAGCTCTTTTCACAGCCCTAGCCTGTGGCATGGCCACCCAAGGTGTTTTAAGGGCTGCCTTCTTTCAGTGGCTGCACCAGGAGGCTTCCTTTCCCCTTCCAGAGTAGTGTCAGCTATCTCAGCTGCCTCCCCTTGGAGGGTAGGAGCATCAATATGTGCATTTCCAACAACATTCTAGGAGATACTGATGCTGCCTGAGTAGAGATGTGATGTTGGAAGGGTCCTTAGAGATATTTGTGCTTAGTCTCCTGGTTTTACACAGAAACTGGCAACTATTCTCTTTTACTCCATTGGGTGAATCACTAATACAAAAAGATAAATCTAATGGCACTGCCCTCAGTTCTTTGCTTCCTAATTATACGTGACACCAAAAAGAACTGTAACTTTTTTCCCCTTGGGTTTTCATAGCAAATATTTTCTCTCTCTTCAGCCTTCAGCACATCCCCTCAATTTCAGATGACAACTATGTGTCCTACTTTTGGAAAGTCCTCTGATTTACAATACCCATCCATTAACTGAACTACCTCACTTGAAACAGAAACAAAAATCTTGCTGGCCTTCCAAACATCCCAAAGTCCCAGTAACATCCCTTGAGTTCCATAAAATAGCCTTGTATCCTTATAATAAACTTGCCCTTTTCCGGTCAGCCAGAGGAAGTTTAAATTACCTTATTAGTAGCACAAAGAATGGAGGTAGATATCAGTTCTTGAGAAATGGCTGATAAACTTGTTGAATGCAAGTATCACAACATCTTTGGAGACTGCTTCTTCTGCCTTCCAGCTATGCATTCTCATCTCCAGTCTTTCCCTTCCCACTACTCAGTATCTCTTATATTCTTTAACAGAGATTACTAACCTGAGGTCAATGACTATCAAGAGACTTATTATCTCTCCAACTCTTGGAGCACAATGAGGCATAGAATCCACAGAGGCATCAGCAGGTAGGAAGTCTAAACTTAGCTCAAACATCTTGGTCTATCATTGTTCCTCTATGCAAAGGTCATGGAAAGAGCAATAAAATCAGAAATAATCATTATTTCTTACAGATTTCTGCTATGATGAAATATGAATAGCTAAGTATAGGGCTTTCCTATTTGCGCCTTCTCTAAAATAACAGCATAAGAAAATTATGCAATTCCCTAAGAATAAGGTACATTTTTGAGCAAAGGCTTAAATATAACAGTAGGGCCTCCCTGGTGGAGCAAGGGGTTAAGCACTGTACTATGAGGCAACCACAGGAGTTCGATCCCCGGCCATGGTGCAGCAGACCTCTACCTTGCTCACTGCTTCCCTAAGCAATGTATTTTGGTCAATCTGCCTGTTCTGTTCTCCACTGTCACTGGTGAACCCTTTCACACATACCCCATCCCTGGCCTGTACCCCAGTTCTTGCATGCATAAATGAATAAATCTTTAAAAAAATGTAACAGTATATTGTAACAGATTTACAATTTCAGTAAAGCAGAGGGCTACCCTTTAAAAAGTGGAATTCACAATTTTTTCTTTTTCAAATTATGTTCTGTCAAAATCTAGGGTGTGATGGTTATTCAGAAAAGCCAGTTAATTCAAATTTATTATTTAAAATTTCTGAACTATCTAGGGATACTGGGTTTCAAGAAGACAAAGAAGCATCTAGGCCAATCAACCAGAAGCCTGCATATGAAAGGCAGAAACATACAATCAGTGCTGACAGTCCTTTCCAACCAGAGCAGCTGGGAAGCTAAGAGTATCTCCTCATAATTAGGTAAAGGTTGATGATTGCTTATTGCCACTTCCCTCCCAGCCTTTAAGTGGGTCATGGTAGCAATACAGAGAGGATACAGTGTATTTTGCTTCAATCTTGTGTATCTATTAAACTCCTACATAAGATTTTGTTTGGGCAACAAAAAATACTCTGCTGTTTAGAAAAGTTAATAAAACATTGATATGGACACAGTCCAGTCAGATATGACCACATCTACAGACTTAAAAGAGCAAGTAAACTGACAAAAATTGAGCTACAACATTTGGAGTTGCCTTGCCACAGTTCTGGAAGCAGAAAATCTTCCTTAAGTATTTCATTTCACTTGAAAGTCTGAAACAACTGTAATATGTAGGGACTTCATATACCAATTATATTTCTAACAAAGAATATCTCTTCTAAGTTCCAAAGCCATATTCCAAACTGCCTCCTAGACTTAATGAAAGTAATGCAGGCTATTAGCTTTCCTTTACTTGGTTGCATTAAGCAGAAACCTAGGAATGACTTTTGATTTCTTTTTTCACTCACTGTATCCAATGCAAACACTAAGACCTACTGATTTTACTTTCTACATCTCTCTAAAATCTGTCCAGTTCTCTGCTGTCCCACCACTACCTCAGTTCTCACTGCCAGCATCTCTCACTTAAATCCATCTGCATCTCTCCCTCTTCCAATTTGTTTATACTGGTGACAGGAATGATCAAACCACCTCCCCCACCAAGCTTCCCTCACCCCTCAGTGAAGAAATTCTGTCAGTGGTTTCCCAGCAGCCTTATAGTAAAAGCAACAAATTCTGCAAGGTCTGGCTTCCACTGGACTCCAGCTTCACTTTGTACCACACTCCCCTTCTTTGCGCTGGGTCTTGGTGCCATTTAATAATTTTCCTCCCGACTGCCACAAACCCTCTCACCACATGCTGTTTTGTGTGGGATATTCTGCGCTCCCCTCTTCATCTAACTAATGAGAATCCTCCTTTCAGGCATCTTTTCCTCAGAGAAGCCTTCCAGTGTGTTTCAGGCACTCATAACACAGAGTACTGCTCCTAGGTGGCACCTGTTTTGCATTCCTTGGTGAGATCATTGTTAACGTCTGTTTTCCCCACCAGACTCGCGACTCCTGAGGTCAGGGACCATGTTTGGTTCACAATGTGGCCTCAATGCTTTGCACAGTAAATATCAGCTGGACGGGAATGGAGATGGCCTAGTTCTTCGGTATGAATTCAAATGTCTTAACGAGACTGTGGTCTGGAGGAGGAGGAGGAGTCGGACATTTCCTTCATCCCCGTCTCCCTCAGGGGAATGGGGCGGGCCCTAGAAAAAGGCTGCAGAATTAGTGGCAGAAACACCGTAGCCTCCTCAAAGAAAAGAACCCTGGGCCTGACTGGGAGAAAAGACTTTTCCTCCTGGGAGTGCCTGGCGCAGGGCTGGACACAGCAGGCGTTTGAAGAAATGGGTCGTCGAGAGGCCTGCGCGGTCGCAGAGACCCCCAAACCCCCAGCCGAGAGAAGGCTCGTAGGCTACACCACCAGAGCGAGGAACTCGGTACCCACCTCTGCCCCCTTGCAAATACCACTTCAGCTGAGAAGGGTCAAGTTCAGACCACACAAACCGGGCGCCGCCTCCAGGTTCCACAGGCCCCCCACCCTTTCCCCCCAATCTTTCCAGTACTTACTCAGTGTCAGCACCCGGCCCCCCGACCGCAGCATTGCGCCGACACGCCAAAGTCAGTCGGCGCGCTTCCCCCCACAAGACCCAGCGCGCCTAGGCGGGATTCCAGCTCCATCCACCAATGCTGGAATCGTACTCTCGTGACATCAGAAAGATCTGACCGATAACGAGAGACTGTCTAGGGGGCGGGGCATAGGGAAATAGCGGAAACCGATAGGGTTCTCCAAACCGGAAGTTCTACGGGAAGGACTAATTCCGAGCCAATCGTGCGGTACCTAAGTGTGTCGGCGCGGCTGGTGGCGGCCCTGAGGAGAGTGGCTGCCGCCATGATAGAACAGCCGAAGCGCAAAGGCCCAGAGTTGCCGCTGGTTCCAGTCAAGCGGCAGCGGCATGAGTTGCTGTTGGGAGCAGCGGGGTCGGGCCCCGGACCGGGGCAGCAGCAGGCGGCGCCGGGAGCTTTGCTGCAGGCGGTAAGTGAAGCAAGCAGGCGGCCTTTGGCCCTCGCTCTGCTTACCTTCTCGCTTCACAGCGCGGCACCGGGTAATTCCGCACCGGCCTTACTCCCCCAGCCCCACACTGCCCAGAGCAAAACGAGACTCTCTTCTGGAGTTCAGACAGATAAACACTGTTACCGTGGCCGACAGCCTGTGATTTCAGCCTTTCCACAGCCCTGTGAGGTGACTGTAGAATCAGAGGCTAGGACCTTGAACTCAAAACTGGGATGGGGGCTTTCGCTCCTAAATCTCCCGGATCCGGCGTAGAAAAAGTATTCAAAAAGACTAGTTGGATGAATGAGGAAAGGAAAGAAATGAATGATACTCGCTTTGGGACATTGGGCGGCTTGCTTTGCCCTTTATTTCTCTGCGTTGATTTTGACAATCAAATAACAGCTAACATTCATTGAGTCGTTGCACTAAGTCTTTTGGATATAAAAACCCCTTTAATTTTGGTACGGCCTAAGCGTTAGGAACTACTATCCCATTTCATAAACGGAAGAACAAACATGTACAGGAGAAGCAGATTTTAATCCCAGAATGCATTATCTTAACTACATTGCTTGTAATAGAGGCGGTGTCCCCTCACAACTGCTCTACCTGCCCCTCAGTAAATCCTGCTGGGCTCATCCCCAAAATAGATCCAGACTTAAAAGACAAAAGTTGCAAACTGACCATCAACCTGAAGCTTACAGCAGGGGAGGGAAGAGCACAAGGGACTAAGGACAATGGTGATGGTTCATAGTTGGATCAACTATGTTGGCAAACTATCGGGATTGGGGAGAAATCTGACATTGGACCAAAATTAACGATGTAAGAAAATAAATAAGTTTAATTATAAAGTGTGTGTGTGTGTGTGTGTGTGTGTGTGTAGACTTGCTACCACTTCTACCTTCATCACTAGCTCTTGATCTAAGCTGCTATTATCTGGCACTATTTCAGTAAGATCCTAATGGTATTTGCATTTCTGCACTTGTATGATCAGCCTATCCTCAAACCTGCAGACAGACAAATCCTAAACATTAGAACCCATTACTTCTGCTCAGTCTTTCCACTTCACTCAGGAGCAACCTTACAATCTTTTGCCTCATTTCTCTTTAACTCTGATCTACCAGTCTTCGATTGCTCAGTCACACTGACCTTTCTGTGCTCCTGCCTCAGAGCCTTTACATTTTGTTGCTCCTACAAAAATGTTCTTTTTCCACGTGGATACACACTCAGTTCCTTCAAATCTTGCTCATGTACTACTTTTCACATCCCAGCTTTGTTTCTTCCGCATTGCACATACCACTGTATATGTTTTCTTTTTTGTTGTTTTGTTTTTATTATGTAATTAATTAATTATATTTGACATCGTTTGT
The DNA here is from genome assembly GCA_019455555.1 of Galemys pyrenaicus. Classification (NCBI taxonomy): domain Eukaryota; kingdom Metazoa; phylum Chordata; class Mammalia; order Eulipotyphla; family Talpidae; genus Galemys; species Galemys pyrenaicus. Next base: position 9,452,983 of record JAGFMF010012145.1, on the reverse strand, counting down.
ATTCCCCAGGGAGTACCCACCACCATTCCACCCATGCACCATCACCTCAGTCCGTTGTGCTCTTTCTGCCTTCATCCCCGTCTTTGCCCTCCCCTCATTCTCCTCCCCATGTCTTTTTGGTTTATCTTGGATATTTGGTCTTGTTTTTTGTTTGCTTTTGGTTATAACTGCCCAATTCCTTGAGCTTATTTTTCCTTGTTTTGTTGTTGTTATTGCTCTTTCATATTCCTCCTAATAGTGAAGCCATCCGATATTTTTCTCTTGCCTTCTGACTTGTTTAACTGAGTATAAATTCCTTCCAGTTCCATCATGTTTCTATAAATGGCCCTAGTTTCTCATTTTTGATTGCTGAATAATATTCCATTGTGTGTATGTACCACATCTTCTTGATCCAGTCATTTACTTTTGGGCATTTGGATTGTTTCCAGATCTTACCAATTATAAATAGTGCTGCAATGAACATAGGAGTATAGGTGCTCTTTTGAATCGGTGTTTTTGTGTCCTTTGGGTAGATTCCTAAGAGTGGGATTGCTGGATCATATGGTAGTTCCATTTTTAGTAGACTGAGGAACCTCTATACAACATATCACTGTGTATGTTTTCTTCTCTCCCTTCCTTTTTGTCCCTCCATTGCAACACAAACTATATTATTTATTTTGTTCAGTACTGTTTGAAAAATGTCTGGCATGTAATTTTTTTAATGTTTCACCTGAAAACTGCTGAAGAGGTTTGGGGATTATTAATAGTATGCTTGTTCTTCTGACTGACAAGCGTATCAGTCCAGGCTTTCATGAATTGCCCAAGTCTAGCCTTAGTGTCCAGGTCCATAATCAGAATGACTTTTCCCAAGAATTTGTATCTTGCAGGACTGTTGGAAAGCTCAGTTCATTCATTCATTCATTAAATGAGCAAGCAACTGGGAAGACGGTTTTGAATGATGCAGTTTGGCTTCTTGTACTCACAGAGCTTCTTTTCTAATTCTGGGAGGAGGAATAAAATATGTAAATAAATGTGTAAGTAGGGTAATTACATGTAGTGATAAGTGCTGTGAAGGAATAAAGTGGAATGCAAAGGGAAGGTAAGGTGCTGCTTGTGTTCCAAGAAATCAAGGAAAGACTTTCTGAAAAGGAAACATTTGAAAGGAGATAACTCCAGAAGATTCCTGTCTCTCAGGCAAGAACGCACATAAAGATGCTGAGGCAGAAAAACATGTTTGAGCAATTAAAAATTGGCTATGAGACAGGAGCAGAGTAAAGGAGAATAGTTTAGCAGATAGATTTGGGTAACTTGAGCATATCAGATTGGAGGTATAAGTTAGGTGAGAAGAATTCCCACTCCCTAAATGAGAAATACACACAATTGTTTTTCTCTTTCTTTTCCCTGTGTGCACCCACCCCTCAATCTTGCAGCTTTCTTTTGCCTGTTTGCAGCAACTAATCTTATCTTTTTTGTTTAGGGGCCTCCAAGGTGTTCTTCCCTTCAAGCTCCGATCATGCTTCTCTCAGGACATGAAGGAGAAGTGTACTGCTGCAAGTTTCATCCCAATGGATCAACCTTAGCATCTGCAGGATTTGACCGACTGATATGTAAGTCATAGTTTTTCAATTGGTCTTTGCAAAATGACCGTTTTTTAAAGCCTTCTGAGCACTGGAAGGTATCAGTTTGAATTGGTAACATGACAAACCATATGGCTAAGATGCTAAAATAGAGGCATGAAAATGTTGAGTGATCTTGGGTATAGAACTTGGGCCCAGGTAATATAAAAGGAATTTTGTTACAAAATTTCCTTATGAAATTTGTTACAAAATGCTCTAGTTTCAAAAATGTCTTCCTCATGAAGGCAAATCTTGAGCTAATTTAGCAAGACTAGATCTAGGCTTAACAAGTTAATAAAGAGAAGAGAAAAAACTTTTCCCCAAAGGTGAGACCGTCCTCTTGATTTACCCTTAGAATCTTCACATGGGGAGGATGGAAGGATTTTATCCTAAAGTGGAAATTAATTTAGGTAATTTACTTGAACATCATTAGGATCTACTCTCAGATTGTCACTTACTAGTTAGGAATATCTATTTTTGATAAAAAGTAGAAAAAATCACTTTGGGGGAGTCATGAGAAAAGGTAACAGAGAAGATAACAGAAGCCTGAAATTTTTTTCTCGTGGCATTATTTTCCTATTGTGAGAGAAACAAGTCATTTGGTCAGTGCTGATGGCTCAGGGTTTCTGGGCAAATATCTGTCTCATTGTGCATGTTGATTTAAGTGTTCTAGTTTTGTGATCATTAAATTTACTAGTGGCCAGGCACCTGGAAGGTGTAACATCCGTGAATTACCAATATGTTTATTTTGATAAAACAAACTAGGAGCAGTTTTATTAACAGAAAAGTAATTTGTATATACATAGTAATATATATATATACATGTACTTTATTATGTACATTAATCCTCCTTAATAACACTCATAAAACTTCACTCCTTGCTGCACTAAGCTCCCTAAGGATAGGAACCATGTATTCATTTACCTCATTTTAGCCCAATACCTGACATATAATAGGTACTTAGCACACGTGGAATAAATGAATATAGTACAAAATCATTACCATGTGACACTCAGATCAATTGCCGTTTCCTTTATTTTCCCTAAGTGCCATCATTTTGTTATCTGCTTTTACTCATAAGTAGTAATGAGTGCCAGCTTTTTTAAAAAATAGGAAATAACTTAATTTTTCAATTAGCTACATTAACTTTTTTTTAAATACCGTGGAAATATTGCCATTATTTTCATTTCAGGGTCAGGAATTTAGTGTAGCTGGTAGACCTAATAGTGTTCCAAGGGATGTAATTTCAGGACTGCTGTCCAGGTAAATTCGTAAGTGCCCTTTCCGTGGTCAGTATGTTTTTTTGCCTGATAATACTCACAGAACCCCTGTCTCCCTAACAGTGTTGTGGAACGTCTATGGTGACTGTGATAACTATGCTACATTGAAAGGACACAGTGGAGCAGTGATGGAACTGCATTATAACACAGATGGCAGGTGAGTGTTCTACAGCGTTGAGTGACAGCTCCTTCTCATCCTAAATGTCTTGGCATCCTTTTGCATTTCTTCTTTTGAGTTGCTCTCTCAAGATACCCTGCTGTCAGAAACTATTGCATTTTGAGCAACTCCATTATTTTCCTATCACTGTCACCCCAAATAAGATGTTTATTGTTCTTTGTATCCATCATTTAACTTATCAGTAGTCAGGCACATTTGTTTTCTTTTTAAGACAAAATGTAGTTTGTTTTATGTAAATTACCTATTGTAAAAGTAATAAAATAATTTCTTTTGAAAAACTCAAAGTAAAAAAGATGGAAAATAACCTATATTCTTACCATTCCAAAGATAATTGCTGTTAATCTCTTGACACTTTTTTCTCAAGCCTTTTTCCTACTCAAAGCTATTTGGTTTTTACATATATTGTATGTTAGAATTATGTTTACAATCGTGTCTGCTCCTTTTATCTCTTAACTTTATTCATCTAACGTGTCTATTCGTCATTACATACTATTTATCATAAACATTTTAACGATTGCATAGTTTTACAGAAGATGCAGATGTATAGAAATGTGGTTATGCAAACTTAATTATTCTCATTAGGCATTTTTGGAAAAAATTTTATATCATTTATCTCTATAATCTTGGGTTATATTGATTAGATTATATAATAACATATATTATTATGTTCCCTGGATCAGCTGGTACATAGGAAAAATAGGCATACATTTTTCCTATTAATGATTGAGTAAAGAAAACATTCTAAAATTAATTATAACTTACAGATCAGCCTCAGAAACAAAACTGACTTTATTAGAGAAAAAAAACCTTTGGATTAGGAAGTCTGTTTTAATTACATCTGCAACAAGGAATAATTAATTTCCAAGTGGGAGGATCACTTATGTCTAAGGTGTTGTCTATCACAAAGGAGGAAAAGATTAAGAAAACTATTTTAGATGTATAATGTATGGTGCAAGCTACAGAAGTAAAATTTTAATAATATTTCATAAGGTGGACCTTGTAACTATATCTGAAGCATAGTTTTGCTTTTTAAAAGTAGGGTAAAGCATTTCAGTATCATGCCAAACTGTCAGAGCACAGCATGTCAGTGACCTTGAGTATTTTGGCAAATGGAAAAGATAAATTTCTATTGTTTGTCTTCATTTACCCCTTTAATGTTCTTCTTACCTTCTAGTATGCTCTTCTCAGCATCCACAGATAAAACTGTGGCAGTGTGGGATAGTGAAACTGGTGAGAGGGTTAAGAGACTGAAGGGACATACTTCCTTTGTGAATTCCTGTTACCCAGCCAGGAGGGGCCCCCAGCTTGTCTGCACTGGCAGTGACGATGGTACAGTGAAGGTGGGTGTTATTTGTCTGTGTGTTGCCGTTTCAGAGGTAGCATAATGTGCACCTGGTCTTGCCTTTCCACCTGTGCTGTACCTTCCTCTTCACAGCTTTGTTTTTAAAAGCCAAAACACTTTTTTTAAAATAAGCTTTAAATGACAGTGTTTTAAGTATTCTACAGAGTAATGTAAGAACCATTTTGACTTGGAATACAATGGATAGCCTAAATTGAATTCTTAGTAATTTACTTTTCTGGTAACTCTTCAGTCTTTATAACAGTGACAGAAGTATACATGTCTTACAAAGTTGTGAAATTATAGACGGTGTATAAAAGTTCAGTACATGGTTTTAGAAGGTAGGATACATCTTTATTTTTTAAAGATTTATTTATTTATACATACAAGAGCTGGGGTACAGGCGAGAGTCCAGAGCGGTGAGAGGATTCACCAGAGACAGAGCGGGCAGCAGAACAGGCAGACTGACTGAAACACACTGCTGAGGGGAGCAGTGGGCAAGGCAGGAGAGGTCTGCTGTGCCATGTGGGCCCCCTCCCTGGCCAGCGGCAGGGATCAAACTCGTGCTACAGTGGCTGTGGTTTGCTTCATAGTGTGTTGCTTAACCCAGTGCGCCACCAGAGAGGCCCTACATTGACAGATCTTAGTCACCTGAGTTTATGTTAGGCTCCACTCTTGCTGGCATTCATTCTATGGTTTGGACACATGTAAGGACACAAATCACTATGGCTATCTTACAGTATTGTGAGTGCCTCAGTGTGTTCTGTGCCTCCCTGGTGGCGCAAGGAGTTAGGCAATGCACTGTGAAGCGGATCACAGCCACTGCAGTGCGAGTTCGATACCTGCCTCCAGCCAGGGAGTGACCCACATGGTGCAGCAGACTTCTCCTGTCTCCCCGCTGCTCCCCTCAGCAGTGTGTTTTGGTTAATCTGCCTGTTCTGTTCCCCACTCTGTGTTGGGTGGATCTTCTTATTGCCTACACCTCTGGTTCTTGTATGCATGAATAAATAAATCTTTAAAAAAACTTTAAAAAATTTTTCTGTGTTCTGCCTTATACATCCCTGCTCTCCCCCCAATCCCAACCCCTGGAACCACCGATATTTTTACTACCGTTTTGCCTTCTCCAGAATTTACATCGTTAGAAACATCTAGTAGGTATCTTCTTCATCCTGGCTATGTGTATGTGTGTCCTTGTATGCATAATTGCCTAACTGTGCATTGAGAGGGTTTAGGAACAACAGTACCCGAGTAGCAATGAACATCTGCTGTGCAGGTCTTGGACTTTTTTTTTTTTTTAAAGATTTATTTATTTATGCATCAAGAACTGGGGTACAGGCCAGAGTTGCGGAAGGTGAGAGGATTCACCAGACAGAGCGGGGAGCAGAACAGGCAGACTGACTGAAACACTGCTGAGGGGGGCAACGGGCGAGGCAGGAGAGGTCTGCTGCACCATGTGGGTTCCCTCCCTGGTCGGCGGCAGGGATCAAACTTGTGCTGCGGTGACTGCGGTTTGCTTTATAGTGTGTTGCTTAACCCACTGTGCCACCAGGGAGGCCCGAACATGGAAGATCTTGTGCAAGAAAGTTTGCCAAAAGAACATCTTGATCAAATGGCCTAGCTGAATGTTATTAACAATGGGAAAAACCAAAATTGTGAACCACTTGCTAGGATACAATGAAAATGTAGCATATCATTCAGTAATTGTCCTGCCAAATCTGTATAACTTGAGTCTAATAATGAGGAAACATCAGACAAGCCAATCTAAGAGACGGTGTACAAAATTACTGTCCTTTACTTTTCTGAAGTGTCATGGTCATAAAATTCAAGGAAAGTCTGAGGAAATATTCTGGGCTAAAATGTAACAGCTAAGTTCAACATATGATTCTGAACTGAGTATTTTGCAAAGAAAGACACTGGGACAAGCGGTAACATTTGAATGAGTTCCAAGCATCAAAGGGTAGTGATGTATCTGTTAATTCCATGATTCTGTTGATTGTGTTAATTATGTAGGAGAATTATCTTTGTGAAAAAACACTAAAGTATTTAGGAGTGATAGGACATTAGTAAGTTACAGTCAAATAATTTAGGAGGGGAGTTCAGTTTTGGAACTAAAATTCTAGAAGATTTGAATCAGACTTTAAAAGTAGCTACCATAACTTTTAGGATAAAGACAAAGATTGAGTTGATATGGGTAAGAATGTCTGTAAAGATGAAGATTGTAGTAAGTGGGAAGAGAAGAAGGAGCCAAATAACCATGGTCTTAAATTGCAAAATAAGAGATTTAAACTTGATTCTGTAGCTAGAGAGATTGACTGGTAGGCTGTTGTCTCTAGAAAAGGAGTAAAGCACTCTTTTTGGACCATCTGTCAGAATAACAGCCTAAGCCTTTTTAGTCATGTTTTCATGCATGAAGCAGAAACTAATTTTTCAACCTAAAATCATGAGAATTTGGGGGAAGAGACATGTTAGCATAGAGACTACTCAGACTCTACTTATTTATCACAGGGCTGAGTTTAAACCTATGACCTTTCTAAAATTCTACCACTAATTCCTTTTTTTCCCCCAAGATTTATTTTATTATGTATAAAAGATCTGGGGTATAGGCCAGAGGTATGGCAGGGGAGGGAGCCGTGAGAGAATTCACCAGAGACAGTGGGGAGCAGAACAGGCAGATTGACTGGAATACAATGCTGAGGGGAGCAGCGGGTGAGGCAGGAGAGTCCTCAGTTCCAGGTAGGTCACCTTGCTGGCTGGGGATCCAACTGTTGCTGCGGTGGCTGCAGATAGCTTCATAGTGCTGCGACTTAACCCCTTGCACCATCAGGGAGGCCCTAATTCCTTTCCTTTTTGTCAGACTTTAAAACTTAGAATGCAGGGCCTCCCTGGTGGCGCAGTGGGTTAAGCAACGCACTATGGGGCAAACCGCAACCACTGTAGCACGAGTTCGATCCCTGCTGCCGGCCAGGGGGGGGACCCACATGGTGCAGCAGACCTCTCCTGTGCCCGCTGCTCCCCTCAGCAGTGTACTTCTGTTGATCTGCCTGTTCTGCTCCCCGCTCTGTCTGTGGTGAATCCTCTCACCCCCCACACCTCTGGCCTGTACCCCAGTGCTTGTATGCATAAATAAATAAATCTTTAAAAAAAAAAAAAACTTAGAATGCAGTCATCCCAAGCTCTTTCTCTTCTGAATGAAATGACCCATGCCCTTAAAACATTTCCCCAGGGATCCATCATTTCAAATCTGTCAGTCATTTATTGAAATACCTCTAGGCCCTCCCTATTCACACTGTAAAAACAAAGTCCCATTTTGTTTTTTAAATTTGGTTTTTTAAAAGTAGTACCAAATTATCTACTTTCATTTGAGTCCTTCCCCTTCCTTCCTCTCCTGTTACCAGCAAATCAGTCAGCTATTAAAGATAAATGTTAAAAAAAAAAGCCAACACAGGGCCTCCCTGGTGGTGCAGTAGGTTAAGCAACACACTATGAAACAAACCGCAGCCACTGCAACACGAATTGGATCCCTGCTGCCGACCAGGGAGGGGTCCCTCATGGCGCAGCAGACCTCTCCTGCCTCCCCTGCTGCCCCCCTCAGCAATGTGTTTCAGTCAGTCTGCCTGTTCTGCTCCCCGCTCTGTCTCTGGTGAATCCTCTCACCACCCGCGACTTTGATCAGTACCTCAGCTCTTGTATGTATAAATAAATAAATCTTTTTTTTTTAAAGCCAACACATATTACTTTAGTAATAAGAAATCAGCGTGGTTTAACACTTAGAAGTTAATACAACATTAATGTAGTAGGATTGGGTGATATTGAATTCTAGTCCTTCTTTTGGCGGTTGTGTTCTTCATCAGATCAATTCCTTCTTTGAGAAATATTTTTCTTTAAGGGTTCAGTCTTAGGGCCTCCCTGGTGGTGCAAGAGGTTAAGCACTGCACTATGAAGCCTCCATAGCCACTGCAGCATGAGTTCCATCCCCGGCCAGGGAGATGACCCACATGGCACAGCAGACCTCTCCTACCTCGCTCGCTGCTCCCCTCAGCAGTGTATTTCAGTCAATCTGCCTGTTCTGTTCCCCACTCTGACTCTGGTGAATCCTTTCACCCATCCACCCCTCCCCGCCACACACACCTCTGGCCTGTACCCCAGTTCTTATATGCATAAATAAATAAATCTTTTTTTAAAATTAAGTTTAAGATGGATAGTCTAAGCACAGTATCTTTTGAACATTTTTATCACAACTCATATTTAGGAATACATTTGATACTGTGACCCAATATGTAACCCTCTTGATTTTCTGATACCCTCTTTCCTATAATTTTTTGAGACAAAATTCATCTAACATAAAATTCACCACTTTAACTGTTTACAAGTGCACGACTCAGTTGCAGTGTTGTGTGACCATGATCACAATTCAGGACCACATTTGCCTCCATGGAATTGCCCATTCTGGGTATTTCATATAAGTAAAATTGTATAGTATGTGGCCTTTTGCATCCAGCTTCTTTCACTTAGCAGAATGTTTTCAGTTTCGTTCATGATACAGCAGGTATCAATACTTCTTTCCTTTCATGGCTTAATCATATTCCATTTTATTGCATAATTCCTTTTGTTTATGCATCCATGTATTATTGGCTGTTAGATTGTATTTCTGAAATGATTGATGTTATTTGGTTTCTTCTCATGTGCTTAGCAGTCATTTTTATATCTTAAAGAGTTTATTTAAGTTCTTTACCCTTTTATTAATTGAGCTTTTCGTATTTTTGTTGTTGGAATTTGTTCTGTGTTCTAGATCTTTTTCAGATACATGATTTGCAAATATTTTCTCCTGTTTTTTCATTTCTTCATAATATCCTTTAATGTACAGAAATTCTTAATTTTTATGAAGTCTAATTTATGTTTTTCCTTTTGTCACTTGTGCTTTTGGTGTCATCTAAGAATTCACTCCAAATTCAAGACTATAAAGAGTATGCCTGTGTGATGTTGGAGTCCAGCTTCATTCTTTTACATGTTGTTATCCAGTTGTGCACACACCATTTGTTGAAGACAATTTATTTTTTCGTGTGTATGGGCCATACTTCTGCTTATTTTCATGCCCTCTCTTTTTTTTTTTATTGAAAATTAGACATTTGAATATTACAGTGTGGGAACTCTGGAAATTAGCTTCTCCCCAGGGTTTGTGGCTCCTGCTTGTAACTGTTATTTAGTGAATTTTCTGAAATGATTTTGTAAAATTTGTGTTCTTTGTCCTGTGTAACCATAGAAGTTTCTGTTTATTAACATAGTGGTTCTTTACTAATGATTTGACAAACTTTTCCTTAATGGAGGGGGGTGTCAGGTGTGGACCTTTCTCAGTGTTTGAAGATTGACTCTGTGTGTATGAATAGTGGGCTGCCTTCTCTCAGCCAAACAATTTACAGCTCTGCATTAGCCTTTCACTTCCTGCCTGCATAGAGCCTGAAGACTGGCAAGAGGTGAGAACTTAGCACCTTGTCTGGTCTTTTGAGCATGTCCAGGCATGTAAGTGATCTTTTAGATTCCCATGAATATGCCAGAGCTTTTTAGAGTCCTTATTCTTCAAATTTTCTTATTCCCTAGCCTTTCTTCCTAGGCTTTTTGGTTTATCTGTTCTTTTCTTCAACTATTATCCCTTGCTTCTGCTCTGGGAAAGTTTCATAGTAGACAAAATAAAGGCAAACCCTTTAAGCTTACCCCTCTGGGAACCACCAGTCAGGTTAAAACAAGCAGCCTAACTTTTTAAGAATAAGGAGTAAGTTTTATTCTGCTCCATCTGGTAGTAGGAGCACATAATAGCAATGTGGATTGTTTTCCTTAAGACTATTGCTGAGTAGAAGATGGAGCCCAGGATAAATTAAAGTGCTACAAAACTCTCTTACTAAGATTACTCAGGTGGTTTTCTTCCTCATTAATCATTTGCCTACTTGCTGTAAACTTGTGATTTGTTTCTATAATTCTGGTAAAGCTGCTTCTGCCTGTACCTTTTTGGTTTTGTTATTTATTTGTTTAGCCACAGTTTTTGTAGAAGAATTATCTTCTGATATCCCCTGCTCTGCCATTTTCACAACATAACCTTTTTGGATATATTTTTAATATACTGCACTGATATTTTTAATTGTAATCACTGATGAGTTAGGATATACAGTTTATTTTGTGTGTTTTTTTAAAAGATGTATTTATGTATTCCAAAACTGGGGTGTAGGCCACGGCTATGGCAGGAGGTGGGGGGAGTGGGTGATGAGAGGACTCACCAGAGACAGAGTGGGAAGCAGAACAGGCCAGTCTACTGAAATATACTGCTTAGGGGAACAGGGGTCGAGACAGGAGAGGTCTGCTGGCCATATGTGGCCTAGCTTCCTGGACAGGGATTAAACTTGTGCTGTAGTGGCTGGCAATAGCTTGATAGTGCTGTGTCTTTAACCCCTGTGCCACCAGGGAGGCCTCAAGATACCCAGTTTGAAAACATCAGTCTGATATCCTGCTATGCTAAGAATGTATGAACTAAACATGTCTAAGGTGACATGTTAACTATATTTATTTGAACTTTAACAAAGGAGTCTGCCAATCTTCAGATACATTGGCAAATTATTGTCACTTCTCATCTTGTTACTAATTACTAGGTAGCTAAACACATCACTGAACTGGGCTCCTGGTAGAGATATGTTCACTTCAACAAAGTCTTGGGCTTAGGGATGTACTGTACAGTTCTTTTAGACTGATGTTAAAAGACTGTGTTCCTCTGCTTCAGCTTTGGGACATCCGGAAGAAAGCAGCCATCCAGACATTTCAGAACACTTACCAGGTTTTAGCTGTGACCTTCAATGACACAAGTGATCAGATTATTTCTGGTGGAATAGACAACGATATCAAGGTATGTTTGATGTTTTTGTTACATTCCCTTTCACCTAACTTCACTCAGAAGTCAATCTCTTATACTGCTGAAATTGTGGGATAGTTCTGCACTTAATACCAACTAAAAAGAAAATAGTAATTTGGATCTTATTTTCTTTCTCCCCTAATTGACTTTCTAAATCAATGTTTGCATTGAAGATCATATAAATATCATCAAGGACCAGACAGTTTATGTGAAGTGGGAAACCCCTGTGTGAAAATAGAGAGTAGCATTCCCCACCTCAAGTCTTTTGAAACTTTTTTTGAGACTAGGGAAAGGAAGTTTGGAGGAGTCTGTAAATAAGAATGAGAAAGTAATGATTTGGAGAAAGAGCCAGTAATCTGTATGTCAGTATAGTATAGCCCAAACTGATCAGTGATTGACTTGGGTTCTAATTCCAGTTCCATTATTTTCTAGTTTTTTGTGCCTTCAAGCAACTTCTTTAATTCTCTGTTTTCTCATGTGTACCTTGGTGGTAATAATAATGACAATAGCAGCTATTATATAGGGTTGTTGTGGAGGCTAAATGAACCTTTTGCATCAAGAGCAACTAACAGAGTTACTGGTTATAGCAAGTGCCAGTAAATTTGAAGTGGTTTTGGAAGGCTGCACAATTTGTGCCTGTCGTACATACTTTTTTTTTTAAAGATTTATTTATGCATACAAGCACTGGGGTACAGGCCAGAGGTGTGGGGCTGGGCGAGAGGATTCACCACAGAGAGCGGGGAGCAGAACAGGCAGATTGACTGAAACACACTGCTGAGGGGAGCAGTGTGCACAGCAGGAGAGGTCTGCCGCACCATGTGGGTCCCCTCCCTGGCCGGCAGCAGGGGTCGAACTCGTGTTGCAGTGGCTGCAGTTTGCTAGTACATACTTTTTGACCTTAACTTTCTGCTTTATTGTAATAGGAACTACTGGATAAAAAAACTCAACTTCATATTATCACTATCTAGAAACTGTACTGTGTCCACCCTTTCTTGCCCCCTTTGTTATTACTGTGAATTAAATGTTCTTGTCTATAGGTAGTACCTTAAATAGAAGGATTTTTTAACCTGTTTTCTGCCTTTAGGATCTCATGGCATCAGTTTTTCAGTTTTTATATTTTCAATCTCCAAAATCATCTGCTGCATATCAGCATTTCATCATGGTTAGGACTTTCTAGCAGGGGACTTTACCTTCTATTTTTTATCCTCTTATTAGCTCCCTGTCAGTCTTTCCCTTTATAGCTAACCTTGAAACACCATGATGGTGATGGTAATGATAGTAATGTTACCATCATCTAACACTTACATAGTGCTTACTTTGTATCAGGCCTGGACTTTGGAACTTTACTTTATTCATTCATTTAACTTCACAACAATCTCATGAAATAAGTGCCATTTTACAGATGAAGAAACTGAGCTAAAAGAAGCACAACAGGGGCCTCCCTGGTGGTGCAGCGGGTTGAGCACCGCACTGTGAAGCATCTGCTGCACAGCAGCACGAGTTCAATCCCCGGGCTGGGAGGGGACCCACATGGCGCAGCAGACCTCTCCTGCCTCGCCCACTGCTCCGCTCAGCAGTGTACTTCAGTTCCTCTGCCTGTTCTGCTCCCCACTCTGTCTGTGGTGAATCCTCTCACCTCCCGTGACTCTGGCCTGTACCCCAGCTCTTGTATGCATAAATAAATCAATCTTTTTTTTAAAAAAAAGGCACAACAATTTAACCCAAATTTATACAACTAATAAGTGATGGAACCTCAGTTCAGAACTCAAATATGGGTCCAGAGTTATGTTCTTAATACCTATGAGAAAGTTCCAGAAGAATTATCTGTACCTACCATCTTCTGTTCCTTATGTCCCTTTCATTCATCAATTTCATATCTCCTTCTAACCATGTAAGAGTCTGACTTCTACCTTCCTTGTTTCATTGGTACTCTTCAGTCTCCAATGAGCCCTGTTTTATTAAATCCAGCAGTTCTGTTTAGTTGTTTTTAAACTGGCTGTGACTTTGACAGCATACCAGCTGGTATATTCTCAGATACAAGCAACTGTCTCTCTGCGTTCTTTAAATGTCATTATTTTAAAATAATGCCTTAAAAAAAAAGATGCCATTGTTCCTCAAGGTTCTTTGTTAGAAACCTTTTCCCTGGACAATTCTCAGGGAATTCTGTGATGTACAAATGACTCTGTTTTACTAGTCCAGTTCTTCAACTCCAGATTCCTGTATATACCAAGTTACTCAACTATATATAACCATTTGCTAGGTATCATTCACTTGGATATCTCATAAGTACTTCAGAATTCACCATTTCTGAAGCTGAACTTCCATCCCTTTTCTACCATATAACTATTTAGAAAATGTGAAATCAGACCATTCTGGCTCTCTCTCTCTTTTTACTTCTCAACATCTCTACTTCAGAGAGGATTTCTTAGACTAACTAGACCACCTTCTCCTAGTTGCTCTCTATATCATATTGCTCTTACTTCATACTGTTATATTTGGGATCATGTAACATTATTGTTAGGGTCATTTTCCTCTGTCTCCAACCTTAATGCTACCTATGAAATCTTGAGAAAGTTGTTTAAACTCTTGAGTTTCCATTTCTTATCTCTAAATGGACATTATCTGCCTATTGCATGTGATTGTTACTTAAATTAGGTAAAGAATATAGTGTTCTCATCAACATGGCAGGTATTAGTAAGTGTACAACTGCCATTATCATCTTCATTATTTTACTTTCATTAGAATATTAAATAGTTCTGGGCCTCCCTGGTGGCGCAGTGGGTTAAGCAGTGCACTATGAAGCAAACCGCAGCCACTGAAGCACGAGTTCGATCCCTGCTGTCGGCCAGGGAGGGGACCCACGTGGCGCAGCAGACCTCTCCTGCCTCCCTGCTGCTCCCCTCAGCAGTGTTTCGGTCCATCTGCGTGTTCTGCTCCCCGCTCTTTCTGGTGAATCCTCTCACCCCCACACCTCTGGCTTGTACCCCAGTTCTTGTATGCATAAATACACAAATCTTTAAAAAAAAAAAGAATATTAAATAGTTCTATGACAACCATGTCACTGAACGTTTAGACTGTTTTGCTATAGACATATTTGTGCGTGAATTTTTTTCCTCAGATTTCCTTATAATAGATTTCTAGATGAAAATTAATGTGTGAACAAATATAAGGATGTTTCCTATTTTGGATTCAGATTGCCATATTCTTTTCTGCTAGTAGCAGTTAATACAGTCTAATACAGAAATCAGGTTACTATAGTTAGTTGATTTTATTTTGGTCTTCTGCTACTAAAGGGTGTGCTGGAGAGATGTGAGTCAATTAGAAAAACAGCATCTCGGGGGCCTCCCTGGTGGTGCAGTGGGTTAAGCAACGCACCATGAAGCAAACCGCAGCCACTGCAACACGAGTTCGATCCCTGCTGCCGGCCAGGGAGGAGACCCACATGGTGTAGCAGACCTCTCCTACCTCGCCTGCTGCTCCCCTCAGCAGTGTGTTTCAGTCAATCTGCCTGTTCTGCTCCCCACTCTGTCTGTGGTGAATCCTCTCACCTCCCTGGACTCTGGCCTATACCCTAGTTCTTGTGTACATAAATAAATAAATCTTAAAAAAAAGAAAGAAAAGAAAAACATCATCTCCCTTTTTAACAATACCATTTTTACATGCTATGGAGTGAGTAACTGCCCCTATTCCTAAAAGGGCTTTTAATTATCCTCAGGCCCTTGGTAATGTTTTTAGATGCAGGAGAGGCCTTTTCAATCAAAAATAGATTCAGAGAAGGTTAAACTTGAAAAGGACCTTAGATATCTAGTCCATCCCTCTTATTTTCAGATGCCTATGCGACCCTACCAGTGATTTGGCCAAGGTCACATAGTTGAACACTCAATGGAGAGTTAGGACCAGCACACCAGGGGCAAGTAATCTTTCTACTCTTATCTTACTGCATCTAGGCAATCAACATGTTCCTTGTAAGCATTTGAGGCTTAACCAATCTTGAGCACCTGCTTGACAAATTACTACACTGCCTCACTATATTAGGGCACACTCCTGAAAGGATATGGTAGTGTTTGCTTTTCTATTTGTTTGCCTGTTCTAACAAAGAGGGGACAAATGAGGAATGGAGCCCCCTTTTAAACTTAGAGTTAAGCAAATTGTGTGCATGTTTGGTGAGCAAATATACTGTTCTGTAAACCTCATGGGACTTATTAGGGATAGGATTGAAGTTACAGGAAAATGAATAAAAGGAGAAAATAAGTCTCTGTTTTATTGGCTGAAAAGTCTGACTGACATTCTTTGGCATTCTTTATAATCCTGAGCACTAGTCAGAATGGGAATTTAGCTGACAATTTAATGTTTTATTTTAGTCTAGTGGCTAAGGGGATAGAATAGATCCTCACTGATTTTTTTTTTTTCCCCCAGCTTCACATTCCTTAAGTTACCTAGGGTAGAAGGATTTTTCTAAAATGCACACCTAGCTAATTCATTCCGCTACTCTGAACCTTGTGTGACTCTCCAGTGAGGAAGCTAAAGTCTAAGCTAGGTATTCAAAACCTTGCATAAGGGCTTGTGGCACAGTGCGTCAAGCGCCGCACTGTGAAGCATATGCAGCATAGCAGTGAAGTTTGATCCCTGGCCAAGGAGGGGACCCGCATGGCGAGGCAGGAGAGGTCTGCCTCTTCAGCAGTAGACTTCAGTCGATCTACCTGTTCTGCTCCCCACCCTGTCTCTGTGAACCTTCTCACCTCCCGCACCTCTGGCCTGTACCCCTGCTCTTGTATGCATAAATAAAAAATCTTTTTAAAAAATCCTTGCATAAGCTGGCCTCTGCATACCTACCTCTAGACCATTGCCTGTTCCCTCTTTGCATGATTCCCTGTGATCCAGCAGTTTTCCACCTCTGCTTTCATATATTATTTTTCTTCGGACTATCTTTCTATTTTGTCTAAGTGAAAAATACATCTTTCCTCTTCTATACCCTTTTCAAATTCTTCATTCTCTGTGGAACTTTCCCTTTCCTCACTGTTTTCCCTTTTTCACAGGAGAGTTAATCCTGCTTAACTCTTGTTCTTTGTATAGGCCCCTCTCATCATTTATCTATTTTCCCTACTAGAGTGAAAGCTCCATGAGAGCGGGATATATCTTTTTTCTTTTTTTTTAAATATCCAACAATGCCTACCTCTTACAGATGCCCAGATGTTCACTAAACAGCTTATCAGGTCACTTGCAAAATGATTTGCTTATATTAATGTCCTACTCACTCTTTCTGTAGCAAATCCCAAATAAATTTTGATTCAGCACAAACAATGTGTGCGCACAACTCAAGGACAAAAGTCTGGAAATAGCACCCAAGTGCTGTGAGAGATCGCAAATTATTTCCTAGTTGTTGAAGAGCTAAGGATTTCCACAGTGCTTTCTGTGAAGAGGAACAACCGCTTGAACAAAAAAATGTCAGCCATTTCAAGCTTACCTGATTATTGAGGCAGCAAACATCCTGACAAAGAAATGATTGTATATAAAGGATGCTGGGTCCACACATGAATGAGTTATTGATGCAGGAAATGGAGTTGTCTGTCTTATGTATTGCTTTGATATACAACACCAAACTCATTTCTAGATAAGGACAGTATCTCCTTAAAGGGATAGCAATTTTTGTTTCCATTTAGAAAAACTACATGGGAGTTTTAAATCTAATTAGGAAAAATATTACCAGTGACTGTAACCAAATTGCTGTCCTTTTTCTGTATTACATTCCAGACCATTTCTACTGGCTTTTTTTTTTTTTTTTTAAGATTTATTTATGCATGCAAGCACTGGGGTACAGGCCAGAGGTGTGGGAAGGTGAGAGGATTCACCAGAGGCAGAGTGGGGAGCAGAACAGGCAAACTAACTGAAACACTGCTGAGGTGAGCAGCCGGCGAGGCAGGAGAAGTCTGCTACACCATGTGGGTACCCCCCGCTAGCTGTGTCAGGGATTGAATTCATGGTGCAGTGGCTGCGGTTTGCTTCATAGTGCATTGCTTATACCACTGCGCCACCAGAGAGGCCCTTCTACTGACTTTAATATTAATTTTTACGTAGTTCTGGTCTATAAAAATTTTAAACTGCTTTGTATTTTTCTTTTTTAATAGTTTATAATAACTTATATAAACATTTTTACATTTAATCTTAAGAGTTATTTTTAGGGCTTGCTTAATAATAATTACCGATTATTGAGAACCTGCTGTGTACCAGGCAAATGCAAAGTGTTCTCTTTGTAATCTTCACAACAGCTATAAGATGTACATGTTACTCTCATATAAAGACCACAAACAGACTCAGAGAGGACTAGTGGCCCAATAACACAATAGCTCATAACTCTTCTTTTTTTTTTAAAAGATTTATTTATTTATGCATACAAGAGCTGGGGTACAGGCCAGAGTCAGGGAGGTGAGAGGATTCACCAGACAGAGTGGGGAGCAGAACAGGCAGACTGACTGAAACACACTGCCTAGGGCAGCAGCAGGTGAGGCAGGAGAGGTCTGCTATGCCATGTGGGTCCCCTCCCTGGCTGGCTGCAGGGATTGAACTTGTGCTGCAGTGGCTGCGGTTTGCTTCATAGTGCGTTGCTTAACCCACTGTGCCAACATGGAGGCCCGACCCATTGTTTTTAAATACCTAATTTTGTTTGATTTGAAAATGACCTCTAAAAATTCTAATTTTTTTGTTGAATATTACCTTAATATTTGGCATTCATTAGTTTATATTCATCTAGACAAATACAATAGCTGACTCTCTTTTTGGAAAAACAAGAATATTTTCTTCAGCAGAAATCCTGGATTTTATGGTAAAATAATCATCAACTCAGAGCCAGATTAAGAAGGAATACCAAAATCTAGGCATTTGACCCTTCGAAACTCTTAGTTCTTTACCATTCTAATTTGATTTCTGAAAACATGTTTTTCTGGAATTTTTGTTGTTGTTTTTATGTGTTTTTTTATTTTACAGGTCTGGGACCTGCGCCAGAACAAGCTAACGTACACCATGAGAGGTCATGCAGATTCAGTGACTGGCCTAAGTTTAAGTTCTGAAGGCTCTTACCTCTTGTCCAATGCGATGGACAATACAGGTATCTGTGGAAAGGAAAACACTCCCAGTGCCCAGTCAGTATGGATCCTAGAGAACGTGGCCTTTCAATGCTAGAGATATGTACTGGGACCCAAGGAGACAGACTCGTGGATAACTTGCAGCTTTCTATCCAGGGCAATTAATAGGACACATAGAGAAAGTTTTAGATTTGATCAAGAAGCCAGAATTCTAGTTCCAGATCTACCATTTACAACTTTACAAAAAGCATTTCTCCTCTCTTGGCATTATAAAATAAGAGGACCAGACTTAAATTTTAAGGCCTATTTCAACTCTGGTGTGCTATGCATGCATACAGGACACAAAAAACTCTTACAGTGTTGCATTTATTGAGAAAAGTGAGAAAGTAAAGATCCATCCAAAGCAGCTCTCAAGCATTTTCAGAGAGCGCCAGCTTGTGTGCTCAGCAGACCTGTGGATATCTCAGTTGTGCTCTTTCTGCCAGTGGATCTTCCTTCCACACTCCAAACATTGGTGTGACAGGAGGTTCTCATGAAACCATCTCAACATTTTGGATTTATGCAAAAACATGTTCTTTGTTTTGGAGTTTTAGCATAGGAGGGTTAGGTTTGCTATAGACAAAAAAAGGAGATGACTTGTTGGATTATGTGCTTAAATTTGGGGAAATTTGGAAATGCCTCTCTGGTGTATAGAACTAAAATGTCTTCACTGATGTTTTGTAACCAAAACACTATCTGGCATTCAGTGGCTACTCAATAACTATTTGTTGAATGAAAGGAACATCCTTAAGCACAATGCTCTATTCTTTTTTTTTTTTTTTTTAAAGATTTTATATATGCATCCAAGAACTGGAGTACAGGCCAGAGGTATAGGGCGTGGGATGAGAGAATCCACCAGACAGAGTGGGGAACAGAACAGGCAAATTGACTGAAGTACACTGCTGAGGGGAGCAGCGAGCAAGACAGGAGAGGTCTGCTGCACCATGTGGGTCACCTCCCTAACTCCTGCTGTAGTGGCTGTATTTGCTCCGTAGCGCTCTGCTTAACTCATTGTGCAACCAGGCAGGCCCCCAGAATGCTGTCCTTTTTTTTTTTTTAATAAAGATTTATTTATTAATGCATACAATAACTGGGGTACAGGACAGAGGCATGAAGGCATGACGGGATTCACCAGAGTCAGAGCGGGGAACAGAACAGGCAGATCAACTGAAGTACACTGCTGAGCGGAGCAGGGGACGAGGCAGGAGAGGTCTGCCACACCATGTGGGTCCCCTCCCTGGCCAGCAGCAGGAATCGAACTCGTGCTGCAGTGACTGTGGTCTGCTTCATAGTGCATTGCTTAACCCATTGCACCACTAGGGAGGCCCCAGATGTTCTATTCTTAACTCAGTGGCCAACTTTCATGCATAGAGTTTCTCCTTTTAACCATAATTTCAAAGCTTAGTGTTAACTTTTTCACATTAATAATAATGATAAATTACTTCAAATGACTCATTCTCCTATAACTTTATTAGTTAACAATGGCTGTATTGACTGCTTACTGTGAGTGTTTATACCCATGTTATGATCTCAGTAGATTTACCGCTAATTCTAGCATTGTTCACAGTAAGAAAAGATGTGATTTCCTAGATGATTATTAAATTAAGAATTTTTATTATGACTACATAATAAAGTTACAAATTCTATATTTTTGTTTATCACCTCCAATCTTTTAGGGCTATTTCTTGTCTGTCATCTTATTTAATCCTTAAAGTGCTCCTATTAAAAATAAATAAGAGCAAGTGGTTCTTCCCATTTTACAGAGGAGATCAAGACACAAGGAACCTATTTATCCAGCACACCCAAATGTCAGCACCACAGAACTGAAATTGAAATCTAAGTTCACTTTTCATGATTCTTGGCACAGTACTCATTTAATATATTCCACTTTGTTCAGGTTTAGATTGTTAGGTGCCCCATATGTAAAATTAGAAAAGGCCAGTCCTAAGTTTGACTTTTATAGATTCATTGTAAAGTAGTCAATGATACTTAAATTGTTGTATTGAAGTTTTGCTCCATTGAATTGTCAGGCAAATCATTTGCAAATGTTCTGTTGATATTAGTGTGACATCCAACTAACTTTCTGTTGCAAATCCTCACAAATGTGACATTTCCCTTATTACCCCCTCACCTTTCCTGAGTTCTTAGTCCCTGTTAATGGAACTTGAATGCTTATCATTCCCATTAGAGAAAATATCCTTATGACTGCTAGCTACTTTGGTTTGTTTGTTTGAATTTACAGTTCGAGTCTGGGATGTCAGGCCATTTGCTCCCAAAGAGAGGTGTGTGAAGATATTTCAAGGAAATGTGCACAACTTTGAAAAGGTGAGTTCTGTGTGCATAGGAATTTTAACTGTCCTTTTAGTTGAAAATAAAATTTAAGGTGATATGTTAAGGATAGAGAGTTGTAGCTCTATTAAGAAGAGACTTTATTCCATTAACATCGTTTCTTTATTTAAACTATTTTTGCCAGAAATAGAAGCACAGGGAAGGCAATAACACAGATAGTGATGGAGCCAACCTACAAATTTAGAAATTCTGATTAGAATGTCTGCCCCCAATAAGACACTTCTGTTCCTTAAATTCTTTGGGAACTTTGGCCCTCTTCACTCCTTATTGTTATGAGACCCAGGCTACCCATGATTATTACCTTGATGGCCTCCCTTGACTTTCCAATGACTGACCATTAAAACCCTGAGAATGTTATCATTCCCCTCAGTAAACACTATAGTCTTTGTAAATCAAAATCTTATTTTTTGTTGTAGTTTTATTTTTCTTCAAGATAAACAAAAATTTTTAA
The DNA here is from genome assembly GCA_019455555.1 of Galemys pyrenaicus. NCBI lineage: Eukaryota > Metazoa > Chordata > Mammalia > Eulipotyphla > Talpidae > Galemys > Galemys pyrenaicus. The sequence continues at coordinate 9,431,781 of JAGFMF010012145.1, read as the reverse complement.
TGAGGACCAAGATAAATGCAATAAAGGGAGCCTCTGTAGACAGTACGAAATTTTATTGCCAGGTTCACTTTAATGTAAATTAAGTGTTTTCTGCAGTTGGTTTTTATATGGTATGAAATAACAAAGTATGCTGCCTTGGGCCACAGAATATAACTGCTGCTCATCAATTGTTTGATCTTTTGGGGGAGTATAATTAAAATGCTTAAAAGAAATTTAAGGTCTCTTAGTGATTCTACAATTTAACAAAGAGGAGTTTGGTACATTACTATATTCATTTGATTCCTGCTTATTCATCATTACAGAATCTTCTGAGATGTTCTTGGTCACCTGATGGAAGCAAGATAGCTGCTGGCTCAGCCGACAGGTAAGGATTACTATTCACGAGGTAAAGAATGATGTTGCTGTGCAGGTATCTTCTTATGTTTAATACATGAAGTGCGGGTGTTGAGCTGGAACGGACAGTTATAGCTGTAGAGAGATGAAACCATGTGTACTGTGAAGGGTTTGAAGATCATAATGGACAAGAGCATCATTACTGCCTTCTTTGGATACATTTTAAACCTAGAGAATAAATAGTTTCTTTGATTCTGTTGAATTCTCTTTGCTAGCAAAGTAAAATTCATACTAACAATCTAGTTCCAGTTTCCTTCAAGGAAATTTGCACAACTTTGAGAAGGTGATTTCTGTGTGCATAGGACTTTTACTGTTCATTAGTTCAAAAAAAAATTTTAAGGTGATGCCATCAGATTCTCCTGCTGTGATTCAGTTCATTCAAATGCCCCATCATTGTCATGTTGCTTCACTCACATGAAACTTCCACAGTTCTTACCTGCCTTATACATTCACACCTCCAGGTTCTCTCTCACACCCCACCTTCTCTGTTATCCAAACTCCTATATCTCTCTAGCAGTCACCTCTGTGTTAGGTCTATAAACGTTCCCTGACCCTCATCCTCCCTTATTCTTTGCTCTGTATTGTAGTCACACTTTATGCATCTGACCTTAATTAGCATTTATTATATCTTATGGTCAGACATAGAGTGACATCCCAACTAAATTATTTGCTCCTAGAGGCCAGGGAATCAGTCTTAGTCATCTTAGAACTTAGGGAAGTGCTTCATAGTGCTTGGTCTGCTCTAAGCACTTAGTGAACCTTACATGAATGAATTTCCTAGTCAAGGATGGCAGTGAGATTTTAGCTACCATGTCAGCTCAGCTATTGGTTGCCTTTGCTGAGGAGTTTGGTTCAGTGGGAAAGGTGCTATGTTTTCTGTGTAGATGGGGGATGTGGCAGCATGTGGTCTAGGTATTTTCTAACCCTGAGCTGAATTAAGAGGACTAAGGCTTTCTTAATATCTTAATTTAAACTGACTCAGGTGTTATTGATGAATTAGAAACAGAAGGAAGAATAATTCTATCAGATGTTACTGTGTTCGGTGTGTTTAGAATGTCCGGGATGCCAAGGCTGGCGACGAGAGGTGGTGAGGCCCTCTGATAACAAAATCTAGGTTTTGTTCCCACTGGGAAATGTCTTAACCCTTTTCACCCAAAACCTGTCTTTCTCCCTTGTGGTGCCAGGAAGGCACAGAGCAAGTTCTCGATGATTCTGGGCACACGGGTCAAGGAAGCGTCCTGGGGCCCTCAGTGGCTTTTTAGGCTTTTATTATTAGAGGTGACCAGGTACATGGCAGGCCTCCCAGCCCCCAGCGCATCTTCACTCTTAGGGCTCTATAGCCTCTCTCTTCTTTCTCTTCCTTCTCTCTCCACTTGTCTTCTGCTCTGCTGCTGGCGTCCTCGTGGCGCTGCCCTGTACGCCCATGTCTAAGCCCAGGTGCACCCCCTTGCGCATGCCCACTTAGGCGTTCATGTAGTGTCACAGGTGTCCATCATCACACCAGTGGCGGGAGGGCAGGAAAGCCTGATACTTTTTAATTTACCCTACATCCCTCTTTAGAAATTTTCCTATTTCCATACTGATATAGGTATCATCTTATAAACTTGAAGTCTTCATGGGCTAGCTTGGGCTTTCATCATGTTCCAGGATTTTCTCCTAGTATGGGCCTAGCTCAGCCATAGAGAAGCATCGTTTTGATTTGTCCCACACCGTCCCATTTATGAATAATGCTGAATATACCTGAAGATTCCAGGGTGACTCACCCACCATTCCCCCCTTTTTTTATTTTCCTGGCAGGATGGACAAGTAATCAAATGTTTCCTCGGGAAGATGGGCTCAGGTGACAGTGTCACACTGACAGTTTGAGTCCTGGTGGTTTAGAGAACTACCTTGAGAGGAAATCTAAGGGATTTTTCAGTTGTCAGATTACTAAAGACCTTAAAAGACAGACATACCACCTAAGATGTCTTGCATTACAGAGTAAAAACCATTCTTAGTATTTTTATAGTTTTCAGCAGAGATACGGTATCCTTCCCATGTGATTGTTTAAATGATATTTTGCCTAAGCCTGCCTTCTAAACAGTTTCCTTCTGACTTTGACCCTACTTTGACCCTTCCTAACTTTCACTGTCCTCTTTCCCTCCCTGCTGTTCCTTTAACTTTACATGTGGTAGCATGGCTCTGGTCAAGGGAAAGCCCACATGTCTGTCTGCTGGGGGTTGGCCAGGTTTCACAGGCCACCTTGTCAATTATCCCCAAGTCGACAAGCAGCTCTGTTACATAAGGAGCCTGGTTTCTGCTGATTGTTGCCATGCCAAAGTAAGGAGAGAACAAGGAACCCCTCTAAATTTAGTTCTAATTGGCGGCTATGGAGAATGAGGCCTTGAAGTAAACTCTTAAGAGATCAAGGGTTATGCTCACTTTTATGTGCCTGCAGAATGTTTCCTTCCTTCCTGAGGAAACTGCTTTTCAGCTTGGCCTAGATTTGGCAAATTTCCCCTCTCCACCTACCTGCTCATATTCAAACTTGAAACCCTTCAACAACCCTATCAAGGGCTATGGGAAGACTGGCAAGTCTCTACTATGAGTGATTTAGTCATCCTGTTGACTTCATGAGATTGTTTTGATAACAGATGTATTTGTCATAACAATAGCTGTTTCTAATTCTGTATGCCAGGCATTCTGCATACATTATTTCTCTCAACCAGGCTGTGAGATCAATATTGTCTCCATTATAACTAAGGAAAGAGAGCTTATAACTAAGCTCAAAAAGTAAATAATTGCCTGCAGTTACTCAGCCATTAAATAGCTGCATTGAGTCTTGAACCCATGCTGACTCATAGTGAAAAAATCATACACTTTTTGACTTTTTCTCTATGCCACATCACACTTAGCTGGATTGATGAGGGCAGTTATTTGTGCATGGTGTGAAAGGAAAAAATAGAGGGAGCATAAACATCAGAGCAATAGGGCAATAGACTGATAGGGCTCCTGCTTCTCTTTCATCTTACTTGGAGCCTAACTTTTGAGAGCTAAACATTGTGATTAAGAAAATCTAGTTTATTTGTATCTTAGACTAGAAGTGTAATGTCACATCAGAACTTGGCAGTTTAAATCATGGTTGGCATATACCCTTTTGGTGTTGGCTCAACAAAACAAGTATGTAAATAATTTTTATGACCTGCTTAAAACCCACCAGCTCTTTAATTTACCAAGACTATTTTTCCATGATCATATTAAGATAATATTTCTTTAATTCTACCCTTCAGTTTAACATGACACAAACAAGTTTGAGAGTCAAAGATGCCTCTGGGGTTTTTTTTTGTTTTGAGGAGGTTGAGGGGGGTAGGTAAGGGGTTGACAATGGTAAGAGAAAAGAGAACATTGGAATATGTTAGTTCTACTGATGGACAGTGTCACCTTGGAACAGTTACTGTATGTAAGTTTTCTTATCTATAAGATAAATTTATACTAGCTGGTTTATGCTGTTCCCGTTTCTGTATTCTTTCCGCCCATGAATTTAGTACAAGATTTGAGTTGCATTTATTTGGGTTATGTTTATATAGTAAAGATTTCCTATCTCTTCAGGGCAATCTATAAGCTAGGCTCTCAACCATGAATTGGGTTCACTTTAAGACATTCTTGCACTAATAGCAGATTAATAACAGGCTAATAACATCAGGTGCTCTTTGAAGAGTTATGTGTGGAGTCCATAGGAAAAACAATTTGTCTTTTTCATGTTTTTTTCATTTCAGAAACTTATGTTTAAAAATACCAGTAATGCTTGTATTTTTATCTATCACTATTTCTCCACCCAATTGCTCGAGGGCAAGGCCCATGCCTTATTAAAATCTGTACTCCTGGGCCTCCCCTGGTGGCGCAGTGGGTTAAGCAACGCACTACGAAGCAAACCGCAGCCACTGCAGCACGAGTTCGATCCCTGCTGCTGGCCAGGGTGGGGACCCACATGGTGTGGCAGACCTCTCCTGCTGTGCCCGCTGCTCCCCTCAGCAGTGTACTTCTGTTGATCTGCCTGTTCTGCTCCCCGCTCTCTGTGGTGAATCCTCTCACCCCCCCTACACCTCTGGCCTGTACCCCAGCGCTTGTATGCATAAATAAATAAATCTTTAAAAAAAAAAAAATCTGTACTCCTACTTTCTAAAAACTGGAGATATGGAGTGAAGCTAGAGTAATTAGACAAAAAAGGAGATAAAAGATAATTAAATTGCAAAGGAAGAAATAAAACTATCACTATTTGCAGATAACATGACAATGCACATAGAAAATCCCAAAGACACAGTAAAGTTATTGTATATTTATATATTATACAAATGAATTCAGTTAAGTGGCAGGCTACAGAGTTAATGTGTAAAAATCTGTTGTATTTCCATATACAAATAGCAGAAAGAGAATTTGGGAAAACAAGCCCATTTACAATCACATGAAAAAGAATTAAATACCTAAGAATAAATTTAACCAAGGAGGTGAAAGACGTGTACAGTGGAACTATTAAGACCTTGTTGAAAACAATAGAAGATACCAAAAAATGGAAAGATTATCCCTGCTTATGGAAGACAATATTAAAATGGCCAACTATTAAAGTCCCAACACTGTCCACAGAAATGAAACCAAAAAAATCAATAAATGTATTTGGAACTACAAAAAAACCCTAATAGCCAAAACAATCCTAAGGGGGAAAATTAAATGGAGGTATCATGTTCCCCAGCTTCAAATGCGATAGTAATCAAAATAACATGTTGAAATAAAAAAAAAAAAAACACACAGACCAAATGGAAAGGAATTGAAAGTCCAGAAATAATCCCACATACATTTATTAAAAAGGAATCAAGAACATAAAATGGAACAAGGAATGGTATGGGAAAGTTGAACAACTGCATGCAAACAAATGAAACTAGACCAATATCTAACACCATAAAAAAATTAATTCAAAAATCTGACAGTGAGTTAAGGTGAAAGAAAACCTACCATTTGCAACAAGTTGGAACCTAGAGGGTATTTATACTAGATAAAATAAGCCAGAGAGAGATAAAATATGATTTCACTCACGTGGAAGATAAAGAAAAAAACTTAATGAGCAAACAAAACAAAACCTCTTAGACTATAAGAACAAAATAGAGGTTACCTAAAGGGAAGGGAGAAACAGGTGGCTAAATCAAGTAAAAAGGGATCCATTGTAGAATGAAGGATGGAAATTGGACTTTTGGTGGTAAACATAATACAGTACATGCAAAAGTTGATTTCTAATGCTGTGTACCTGAAACTAAGTTTATAAATATGTGTTAACTACAATTAAAGAAAGTGTATGTGGGGTGAATAAATAGGCTGTTGCTTCCCTTTCCCTTAATAAAGCCCTGCTTTTGTCCTGTCCCCCACTCCCGGAGACCCTTATCTTTGTTCTCATTGTAACTTGCAGGTTTGTGTATGTGTGGGATACCACAAGCAGAAGGATTTTGTATAAGCTGCCCGGCCACGCTGGTTCCATCAATGAAGTGGCTTTCCATCCTGATGAGCCGATCAGTAAGTCTGTCTTCACTAGGGGGAGAGGAAAACTAGTAATCTCCAAAGGAGCCCTCAGAATAGAAACAAATGGACATCCGTTTTATGTGAATTTCCCTTCAAACATGGAAACACAGTATCTATGGGTATCACTGACACTGGCCAATTTTCTAAGTGGTAAAGGTTAAGAGCAGCTGTTCCACCTCAATCTCAAAAGGAGATTGGTTAATCTGTTTGTAGCTCTTCTGAGTTTTCTTGTTTCAAGTCTGTGTCTGTGATATATTTGGGTAAAATAAATAGTTTCTTTATATATAAATTGTAACTTACATATTGGACTAGTCTAAATAAATAATGGCACATGAATTTAAAAAGAAATATAACTTCCTGCGAGCTAAGTATAATAAATAGAAGTACATTTACTCATTTGACACAGACATTGATTCTTCTTTTCTAGAATGATTGAGAAGGTCTTTTTCTTAGAGTTTGATCAACATGGAACAGGCATCAGGATTTAGAGCCTGATTGATGTATTTCCCATAGCAGAGTCCATATTCATGGTCAATCCAGAGGCCTTGGACTGAAGAGTCTGGCTGTAGTTGCCTGTGAATGGTTTAGGAGGAGGCCTCAGATTTGCGCTAAATCCAATTGCTCTTTTATATCAAATTGAATCTTGACACAAGAACCCTTGAGCACTAAGTCTCCTTGAGCCTTCATAATTTCCAGTTATCTTCTCTGTTCTTTTCACCTTAGTTCTCTCAGCATCGAGTGACAAGAGACTATATATGGGGGAGATTCAGTGACGATTTGAAGACTGCAAGACTTTCTTGACCTTGAGACCTCAGACTATATAAGTGGCATCAAATGGTGGTGTCCAGGCCAGCATCTTCCCTTCAAATGAAGATCATTAATAGCAAGAAACAGGAGGAAGTGGCCATATTCCAACAAACACATGTATCCCATTTCACCAGGATGATTAAGGCACACTTTAGTGGCCTCTAAAAACCATCTGCCAGATTTCAGGGACTTGTTTGGTTTTATTTTTTGGTTTTTTTTAATGTCTTCTTCAATGGGATAGACATTATAGTTTCCTGTTTTCTTTCTAATTCAGGCTGAAGGCAGGGAATGTGACTGAAATTTGTTGGGGATTTTTTTTTTTAATTCAGTGACCATCTTGTATATTTTCTTTCTGTGTTTCTCTGAGTCATTTTGTATTAAAAGCCAAATAGATGCCTTTTTCAAAAGCTTGTGGATTGGATTTATTACTGTTTTCTTTTTTTTTTTTTTTTTTTTGAGGCTTCATAACTAAATCTGAACAGTATATGATATGGCCAAGAGATAAAATCCATTTAAACTCAGAAGCTCTTTACTGGGTTGTCTGGGACTATTTCACACCCCCCCCCCATACCCTGTCTGTGTTTTTTTTAAGTTTACTCCCACAAAAATGTAAGATAAGAATTTTTCAGTGATACATTTTTTCTTTTAGAAGCATGGCAATTACAGGTGATCATTAACATGTAAAAGAACCTGGTTCTTATATACAATCTTCTGTGAACAGGGTCTGTATCTACTCTGCCTTCTTCCAAAAGCTCTTTTCTGAGAAAAGTCTCTACACTCAGGGTACCTAAAGTGAGCAGTTTTGGGGTAGTCTCTTCAGCTAATAGAAATGGTGATGACTGAAAAGTTGCATTAAACTCAAAGGTATTCGAGGAAGTTTTGGTGGAACAGGCCCATGATAGCATCTTGAGACATAGAATTCTGCTTTGCTTGTCTGTCTGTTAAGGGGAAAGGTAATTTTAAATAAATTACACAAATAGGTTTATAAACTTTAACCCCCACTTTAAACTACCAGTGTTCTAAAACTATAAATTTGATAATATAATTATTAAAAAGTAAATTACTAAAACTTGAAAATGGAGTTAAGCAACTAAACTGGTTATAAAACTAAAAAAGTAAGCCTTGGGCTCTTTTTTTCTTTTGGAGTTATCTTAGAGCCAGCTTTTAATGTGCCATTGCATTCCAGCTCAAAAAAATTTAGGAAACTTTATAAATTTATATTCCTCTCTTCTCAATGTTATTTCTACTTTATTCCCCTTCCTTTGTAAAATAAAAACCCTTTAATAACTTTTGTTGCATATGCCTAAAGTTGAGGCTTATTATAAGTCTTCTAAGCGCGTGAGTTAAGACCCAATGAAAAAAACCCTTTTTATATTAAAATTACCCTGTAACATGTCTTTTCCTGAATTGATGGGGTCATTAAGAAATGCCATTAGTCATCTTCCATCCTCAAGACAAATTCACATCTTCCTGGATCACTGGGTGGCTGCGATTGACTGAATCCAGCACGCAAACCAGCACTGATAAATTCCATCCGGCACTGGGGAGTACAAGTATGTCTTTTCTCTCCTGTATAAACGCAGAGGTCTTTACGTGTCTTCGCACTTCTAAACTGCTCTAGCATGTTTGATTTTATACTTTTCACTCATAAATCTGAATCGTTTGCCTTAAATTACAAGAGAGATTAGCTCTAAGTAAGCACTTGTTCAAGTATAACTCATTAATGAAGGAGCCAGTAGGATGGTAAAGTGGGTAAATTACTTTTAATACAGTGAATTAACTTTGACTAAATACACTGAAAGCAGAAAACAGTTTATTGTGCCTGGGAGAGCTACACAAATTTCATAGATTACACGATTCTACTTAGATTAGGATTTAGAGAATGAGCAGGGATTTGCCAGGTAAAGAAACATGTGCATTCCAAGAAATAACAGGCACAAGCTTGAAAGCCTGGTGTGTTTTCTGAACCAAAAACCAGCATAGTTAGGAGTAGGGAATGGCAGAGAGTAAGGTTACAGAATTAAAGGAGGAGCCAAAATCTAGAGGACTTGTATTCCTGTACTTGATCCTATAGGTTGAGGTTTCCTTAGTCAAATTCCACAGAATGCTGTTTTCTAGGTATGCTAGATACATTGAGGCCTAAAGATCTCGCACAAGTAAGTTTGGTAAAGATCGAGTGAAACTGATTTCTTTATTGCAGGACTGCTGTACAGTCTTTTCAGAGTATAGTGAAATCTTCAAAGGGAGTGTTGGCTCAAATTTCCAGCCTGAGCAACAATTATATAGTTATATCTTTAACCAGAAGAGGTGTGGCCAAAGATCTGCCCTTCTCACCTCCAGCATTATCACAGGTAACTCCCAAATCTCTTTCAAACATCAGGTCTGCATACCTCAAAATTAGTCCAGTCCCCTCCACCTACCCTCATCTCTCTTGGCTTTAGATTAAACAAGTCTTGAAACTTAACATTGCACTTTTAAAAAGCCCACCAATCCCTTGAGAAGTTTGAAAAGTGATGATTGGGACGAACTGGAGACTACAAGGGCTTTCCTCTAACTTCAGCCTCTTCACTCTTTCCAAGTGTCTTCTTCAAAGACTGGGTAAAACCATTAGCAGGAAATAGTAGCAGCACCGCCACTTGGAATTTGAAGGGAATAGAGGCCCTAGCTTGGGGAATAAAGATTTGAGTACAAAATATCCCCAGAGGTTGCAAATTGTATTCTCACTTTGGGAGAGATAGATTGCTCCCGAATGAGTAATGGCATCTCTGGTTTTCAGTTAATTTCCCTTTATGACTTCCATAGTCCCAGACACTTAATAGTGTTGGCACTTAAGGAGCAAAATCTGTTTTCACTGCGGGGGAGGAGCTTTCGCTGCAGTTTTGTGGGCTGAATTGTCAGAGGTGGATTAGGTTAGGGCTTTTTTCAGAGTGGCTTCACAACAACCAGAGTTATTTCTTCATAGAGATTGCTGCGTGTTGCTCTCTCAAGGTGTGTGGTCGGGAAGTGGTTAAGAACTGTGCAGTTTACGGCTGAGAAATTGAACCCCAGAAAAAGGTTGTCAGGCCAGTTGGGTTCGGATAGGATTGTTCCTTCTAGGAGACATTAAGACTTGACCAAGGCTCATACCCCAGACAAAGGGAGGAGCCAGACAAAAGTCTATCCTTGTTACTATAGAATCAAATGAAGCCAAGTGTGAGCACTGTGCCTGTCCTCTGGTTTCTGGCACATCCCAGAACCATGAAGATCCTTCTCTGAGAAAGCTCTTTACCCTGGTAGGTGTCACCCTCTACATCTTCTAGAGAGTAGTTAACTTGTGTCTTGCTTCTATAGGCCGCCTAGACTCATGTTTTTCAACTACTCTAGAGTGGTAGCTCTCCATTCTGGACAATTTTGCTGCCCAAAGAACATTTGGCAGTGTAATTTTTTATTGTCACAACTAGAGAGATACTACCCATATATAGTGGGTAGAGGCTGAGATGTTCAAAGAATCAGGTGCTCAAAAACATTAGTCATGACATTGAGAAACTCCTCTAAAGCAGTAATCCTCTCTGTGGTCCTTGAAATAGCAGCATCAGCATTACCTGAGAACACGCTAAAAATGCAAAATTCTAGAGCCCCACCTGAGACCTACTGAGCTTCAGGGGAAGGTGTTCAGCACTAATTTAACACATCTTCCTGGTGATTTGGATGCAAGTTTGAGAACTGCACTAGACAGTCAAAAAGTGTTCAGGGCCTCCCTGGTGGTACAAGGGATTGAGCACAGCACTGTGAGGCTTCCATAGACACTGCAGGGTGAGTTGGATCCCCAGCCAGGGAGGGGACCTACATGGTACAGCAGACCTCTCCTGCCTCGCTTGTTTCTCCCCTCAGCAGTGTATTTCAGTCAATCTCCCTGTTCTTCTCCCCACTGTCTCTGGTAAATCCTCTCTCCACCAACCCCCACCTCTGGTTTAAACCCCAGTTCTTGTATGCATAAATAAATAAATAGAATCTTTTAAAACAAAGTGTTCATCTTATGAGAGCCACAGAGGCTTCTGTTTACTCAGTGTTTCCTTAACTAGCTGTTCTTTTTGATTTAGTGCTGTTGTCTGCATTATCTCACTTGCTTGTCGTACATGGTGCAACAGGTTCAAAGAGGAGAGCTAACACCCAAGATCAACCAGCTAGTAAGTGGCAAAGCCAGAATGTAACCCAGCTGGAGCTCTTACCCCATCATCAAAATGTAGGTCTTGGTGGCTTTTAACCTTGAATGTACATTAGAATCACCTGGGGAGCCTTTAAAACTCCAGATGCTTAGGTCATCGCCCAGATCAATTAAATCTGAATCTCTGGGGTGAGCAGCAGTATTTTTTTAAAACTTCCTTAGGTAATTGCAATATGCAATCAAGGTTGAAGACACTGGAGTTAGCCATGGCTGTAACTATAGCCAGGAGGGCAGCATAAAGCCAGGTCAACTTCCCCTGCCACCCCTTCTTTCTCAAAGAAATCACTGCTCAGACATGTGCCTGTGTGAGCTAAAGAACATTTCTCCCAAAGCCCAGCTCCTAAAACTTAAGACCTGACTCGTGGTTATTCTTGCCTAGTAGGACGGTGAGGTTTTGTGTAGAAAAAGATCCCTGACCTTCCTTGAGAACCCCAGTCCTACCTCTAAAGGTGCTAGAGCTGGAGAGGACCGTATAGGTATTAGGTTGACCCAGTCCAACCCCTCTAGAGGGGAAACTGAAGAGAGATTTTCCCAGGGTCACATGTGTATTAAATAGGTGGTTTTGTTCACTATTCAATATCCCTCCAGCAGGTCCTGTGCTGAAATCTTAGATTACAGAAATGACTGAGCCTCTTTGGGGGCTGTAGTGGCAGGATGGGGGCGGCACTGGAGCAAGGTTCGGGATGGTTCTGGGCAGACAGGTCAGGGAAGGAGAGTCTCAGAGCCCTCAGTGGCTTTTCATACTTTATTTAGTAGAGGTGGCCAGGTACATGGCAGGCAGGGGTGCTGGGGGGCTGGCAGGCCGCCCAGCCCCCGGTGCATCTCACCCTCTCGGCTGCTTCTTCTCTCTCTGCTGCTGCTGCTGCTGCTGCTGCTGCTGCTGCTGCTGCTGCTGCTGCTGCTGTCGGGCCTGTCGGGTCGGTTGGTCGGTCCTCACAGTTTTGTCTGTTGGTCCTCGCAGTTCTGGCGGCCTCATGACGCCGCCCATTTATGCCCGTGTCCAACACAGGTGCGCCCACTTGCGCATGTCCACCCTGGAATGCTCGCAGCACCGCAGGTGTCCATCATCAGTGGTGGGAGGGTGGAAATACCTGATCAACCTTTACCCTACAGGGGCCCACACTGCAGAATGGAGTTTTGGAGAAACAAAAACAGGGCTTCTCAAACTTCCTCATGAATGTCCTTAAAAGTAAAGGAGAATGAACTGGCCAAGTGAGAAACTCTTGAATCAGTTTGAAATCTTACCTTGTATCTATAAAATGTACAATCCCTCCTCAAGTTTTTATTTTGAAAAATGTCTAACAAAAAATGAAAGATTAATATCATGAACATCTACATATGTTCCATCTAGATTCTATAATTCTATAATCTCACACAAATATAAATCAACATTTCACGACTAATGAAAATAAGACAGGAGATACCATAATTCTTGACTCCCAAAGCCTAAATACTCCAGGAGACCTCTCCTAAGAACATTTTCCATAAACATATTACCATTTAATGATCATATTAAAATTTCCTCAGTATCAAAAGCATCTTCCCTAGTGTAGGGTCAGAGAACAACCAGGTCTTTCCACCCTCCCACCACTGTGATGATGGACACCTGCGGTGCTGTGAGCATTCCAGGGTGGGCATGCGCAGTGGGCGCACCTGAGTTTGACATGGGCTTAAGTGGGCGGCGTCATGTGGACGCCAGGACCAACAGGACCAACAGTACAGACCAACGTGAGCAGCAGCACCAAGAGAGAGAAGAAAGCAGCCAAGGGGTGAGATGCGCTGGGGGCTGGGAGGCCTGCCAGCCTCCTGGCCCCCCGGCACCCCTACCTGCCATGTACCTGGCCACCTCTACTAAATAAAGCATAAAAAGACACCGAGGGCTCCAAGACTCCCTTCCTGGCTGCTACACCTAGCTTTTTTTAATGAAGTATCAATCAAGTTTCATGCATTTGGCTATTCTGTTTTTCTAGTGTCTCCATCTGAAGCAGCCCCTGCCTTTTTTTTTCCCAGCAAAATTGAGGTTTGTGGTTTGGCATGTTGCTTCATAATATACCTATGCTAGTTTTACATTAATAAATGATTTAAGTGATTGAGCACCAAGTAAAGTTGATACTCCAGGGAGATCTACCATATGTATCTTATGTTTGTGTCTTCTCAATTACCTGTTTCAGAAACAGAAATTGCAACTCAAATACAATCTAATACACACTGTCAGAGGTATACCCACAAATTAGGAGTGTCTAAGGAGGAGTTAGAGAAAATTTTACTGAGGAAATGACACAGTGAATCTTTTTAAGATTTGTTTATTTATGCATACAAGAACGACTTCAGGCCAGAGTTACCGAAGGGTGGGGGGGCGAGAGGATTCACTGGAGATAAGAATGGGGAACAGAACAGGCAGCTTAACTGAAAAATGCTGCTGAGGGGAGCTGTAGGCATGGCAGGAGAGGTCTGCAGTGCCATGTGGGTCACCTCCCTGGCTGGAGGCGGGGATCAAACTCATGCTGCAGTGGCTGCAGTTTGCTTCATAGTGCTGTGCTTAACCCATTATGCCACCAGGGAGGCCCTTAAAGTGAATCTTAAAGGACAACTGGAAATTGAGCAGAAGAATTCAACAGACAGTTATGTGGGTCTTTTTAAACAATGAGATCCAGAGCAATTTCTGAGTTGGTGTACCCCAACTCCACAGGGAAAGAAGCTTCTATACACAGGACTCTTCCAGAGTTCAACCTGTGTACAATTCCTATACTTTATATTAACCCAGTGGAGGCACATAAAGGATATTCCTAAGTTTTGTGAACTGTTCACAGGCAATTTATCAAAACTGAGGAAGAGATTTATGTCAGTTTGGTCAGAAGTAGGGATGGCTGGAGACTTGTAGCTTGACATCTGAAGTGAAGGCAGTCCTGTGAGACTGAACCCTGAAGTTGTGGGTCTGTGCTTATTCAGCATCCTTAGCAGAATTGAATTGAGTTGTTGGACAACTAGCTGGTATAGAATTGGTGGGTGTCAGAAAACACCCCAGAAATAGTAAGCAGGTCAACCCCCTAACTTAGAAGGAGAATTTGACAATTTAGCTATGTCATGAGTCGGCTTTCTCAGAAGCTTCAGTGTTTTAACCCACAGCGGGACTGAGGTGAAAGATTCAGACCTCGTAAATGGCCTTAGTTTCAGACAAGGGAAGAAGCTCCGAACACCCTATAAATTTCACGTCAGTAGCTCCTACAAAACCTCTCTCTGGGGCTGACCATGACTCTGCTGCTCACTCAGGAAGCATGGTATGTGCTGAATCATCTCTCATTTATTTCTAAATCCTGCTTCATTTCCCCCACAGTCTTAACCTAGTCTAGCAGTTAGTCATCCTTCGTGTTGACTACTGGGAGCCCCTCCTGGCCATCCTCCTGAGGTTTCTACCTGCTCTACATTTGAATTACCTTCCCCCTTAGGACTCTGAGCTTCAGGTGGTAAAGAAGGCCCATGTATGCTGGGGCTCAGGCCAGAATGAGTGTATCAACATTCACCACACATTTGCTAAATCCTGACATGATCCAAGTCTTTTGGGATATGGAGCAATTTATGACAAAGTCACTGTCCTTGTAGAGCTCACAGTCTACTGGGGGCAACACAAAATCAGACAAGTGTAGTAAATCCCAATGAAAGCTCTAATGGAGGTAGCATAGACCATAAAGCCCCAAAGATACCTCCTCTGGGTCAGGAAGGAAGGCCCCTAGGAGGAAATGACAGTTGAGCTGAGATTTACAATTTGAATAGGAGGTCTCTAGACTATGAATTTGGATGGGGATGTACATTCTAGAAAGACAAACAGCATGTGCAAAGCATGACAATCAGAGATGACCTGGTGTGCATGTGTATTCATCAGGGCAAAGCTCAGACTAAGAGGAAGGCCTCAGGGGCCGAGATTAGTTCTGCTGAGGTCAGAGAGGCCATCTCTCATCCCGTAGGACAGACTTAAGAGTGAGTCAATCACATCTCAGAACAGGGTGTCACAGGCATGATGTGATATGGCCAAGAGCCTGGCAAGGGCTGGCCAGAGCCCCATGGAATCCACTGCTATTATAAATGGATCAAACGATATAATGTATGTCAAGTGCCTGCCTCACAGTAAGAGCTCCATAAATGGTAGCTGTTATTGTTATTATTCAATTGCATTGTTAGCATCACAGAGGGAACTGGCTCTCTCTGGGCAAAGCCCTCCCACCCCAGGATCTGTTCATCTGGGCTGAGCCTTTTCGGGACTGGTTCTAAATTCTTTTGTGGGAAATGGACTCTGGAGAATCTGAAATGAAAGCTGTGGACCCTCTCCCCAGAAAAAGGCACATCTGCTCCATGAAGCTTTGCATATTATTTTAGAGACTTCACAGACTCCTAGAAGCCTGTCTAGTCTTGGGACCTGGTTGGACACAGCTGTTACTCACGGGGCATAGCTGAGGAAAGTTCCCACTGTTATCTCAGCTCATTAATCCAAGTGAAAACTCAGCAGTGTACCATCAACTCTAGGGATATCCTGTGTGTTTTAAAATGCCAACTGGCGTGCTGAGGAGTGAGTGGAGGAGGGAGACCCATCACAGAGAAGACAGGGCTAGTTTCATGGGCATGTACCCTCTAGAGTCTCATGGGCCCTCCTGGACTTGGTTTAACACTCCGCTATGTCCTCATCTTGAAATTCTTACCTTTTTAAAATTTTTATTTATTTATGCATATAAGAACTGAGATACAGGCCAGAGGTGCAGGGGGTGAGAAGATTCACCAGAGATAGAGTGGGGAACAGAACAAGCAGATTGAGATACACTGCTGAGGGGAGATTGCCGGGAAAGGGATGACTGAGAAGCGCAGCAGACAAGAGAATGGAATAGAGAGCCAAGGTTGGAACCCTGGGCCCGCAGAGACCGGTACCAGGGTGCTCTAGCGCCCCCAGGCGGCCTGGCATAAGGCGAAGTGTTTTATCATGCAATTGCGCTTCATCTTCGCCGCACCTCCGAAGCCGACATTACTATTCCTACTTTATTAATATGGAAACTGAGGCCCAGAAAAGTGAGCTGATCTGCCCAAGGTCACACAGCGTAAGCAGTGAAGCCCGGGTTTCATCCAGGGCGGTCAGCCCCCAAGACCGAACTCTTCCCTCTCCCCGCCCTGCTGCTCCCCTCCGCCCCTCCACGCCCCTACCCCTTTTCCCCTCCCCTCCGCTCCCGCGGCTGCTCCGCCCCACCCCTCCTTGGCCTCCCCTCCCTCTCTCTCGGTGGCGGCGGTGGCGGAGCCACGTGGTGGGGCAGGGGAGCCGCGGCCGCTGAGCGCCGGGGCGGCTGCCCCAGCTGGGCAGTGCTGCGCCGCGCTGCGCGGAGCTCGGTGCCTGCGCTCGCCGCTCCCCGCCAGCCGCCCCGGGGCAGGAGGCGCGCCTGACGGCCGGACGGCCAGACAAAGGAGGCGCGGCGCGGCGGAGCCGGCGCGCGGGCGGACGGACCATGGACTCAGAGCGCGGGCGGCCGGCTCCAGCCCTGAGGACCCGGCGCTCCCGGGTTCGGCCCTAGGCGCCCGGCCCCGCCGCCCGGAGCGCCCAGCAGGGAGGACGCGGAGCCCGCGCGGTGCGGAGGAGGCGGCGGCCGCGGAGCGAGAGGGGCGCCGCGGTGGACGGCCCGCACGGCCCCCGGAGCCATGGGCAAGTGCAGCGGGCGCTGCACCCTGGTCGCCTTCTGCTGCCTGCAGCTGGTGAGCGCCGCGCGCCCGGGCCGCCCGGGCAGGGTGGGGCGCGGCGGGGCGGGTCCGGGGCGCGGGGTGGGGTGGGGTGTCTCTGTGTGCGGGTCTGGCGCGAGTGCCCCGGTGCGGGCTGGTCTGGAGTCACGGAGCGGACGGGCGGAGCCTGCTCCTGCTGGCCCGGCTGTCTCTTTGTGTGCGCTTCTCGCCGCCGTGCCCGGCGCTCCCCGGTCCCCGAGCACGTCCTGCGCGCGAGTCCCCCGCCCGCCCGGTGCCTGGGGCTCCACGCGTCCGGCCGGCACTGTAGGAGTAGCCTCCTGTTGGGGGTGCGCTGTGGGACCGGGGTGCGCTGGGCTGGGTTTGCGGTCCCTGCCCTGTGTTTTCCTCTGGGCGCTCGTTGGCGTGGGGCTGCCTCTGCCCCGCCCGTGCGAGCGGTGTGCCTCTCGCAAAGTCTGCTCCCGCGGTGCCTCTCCCTGCTGCGTCTCTAGATCTCTGACCGCGTCTGGCTCGTGTTCTTCGGGGTGCGTTGGGCTCTTTGACTCTAAGAACGGTTCACGCCTCCTTTGTGCTGTTTCTGCCTTCCTTCACCCTCGTGCCTGGGCAGGCCTGGGAAGGAGAGCCACCTCCCTGGGGAGGGTCACAGGGAACTGTCAGGTCCCGTTCGCCCTCCCTGCTCTGACTCGGTCCACTGTGGCCTTGGACTGCCCACCCACCATCCAGCAGAGCATCTGGGGTGGGGACGGACACCCCTGCCCAGGCAGGTTCCTTAGAGTGGGGTACTAGGGTACCCTGGGGAGAATGGGAGAATGAGAAAGCTTTGCCTAGCCCCAGCTTAGGCAACTGGGTTATTGTCTCTGGGAGGCCAATGGAGTGAATTGGGAACTGAAGGGGGCCGCTCACCCTCCAGTCAGGCCCTGGCAGTTGGACTTGGGAGGGTGATTAAAGATTCCCTGAGGGAGCTCCTGCCTACCCTGGAGCTGAGGCCCAAACTTCAAAAGTAGGGGCCTGGAAGCCGTTGGCCTCCATGGCACCACTGGGTCTGAATGTGCATTGGGGGTGTCTGCACCTCACTGATCTGTACTCCATGGTCTCAGTCACCTGCATCCATAGTCCCTCCTCCCTCACAGGTGCCCAACCTTAGGAAGTGGGGCTTTGGATCTGGATATGGAGACTTCCTATTCATCTTGCTTCCCTCTTGCAACAACACCCCCAAACCTGTTATCCCCAGACCTGCCTCTTGGGGGTGGTAGAAGCAGCTGGGACCCTGAAGTTGGAAACCCCCTGCCCAGCTGTGGGTCTCCCGGGCCATGACTTCCCTTGGCTGGACCGCTTTGGTCTGCATGCCTGTGAATTGCTCATCCTTGAGAGCTGCAAAGGGGACTAATTGAGATCAGGTAGAATGGAAACTCCAGAAGGGCAGAGATTATCTGTTTTGTTCCCTGCTAAATCCCCAGCAGCTGGAACAGTGCCTGGCACTCCATTAATATTTGTAAAATAGATGAATGAATCAGTTGTTTGGCAACTCTAGCTCCATGGAAACCCTTTTCTTTATCTACTTGGGGGAACATAAGATGCCAAGAAATGAGAAAAGTTTTCAGAGGACTTTTTTTCTGTTAATTTTTTAAATTGCAACTATAGTTAAAAAAAAAAAAAGAATCTGTCGATACATAATCAAACAGAGCAGAAGATAAAGGTAAGTTCCTTTTTCTCTCTGCTCAGCCCCACATCTCAAAGGTAGGCGTTATTAGTAGTTTGTCTCTTATTTATTTTCTCTTGATGATGATGATGGTCAGTGCCAGGGACCACTGACCTGGCGTGAGGGTCCTTGCACATACTTGCCAGTGTATTAACTCACTTAATCCTCCTAATGACCCTATAAAGCAGCTTGCCCAAATTTTTAGTTAGAAGTCAGGCGTTGAGTCCAGCAGCTGGCCAGCATCCTCTGTTGCCTTCTTGATTGTGAAATGAGTCCTTCTGGTCCTGATAAGTCAGGGGTCCCTTGGGAGATGCTTACTGATCCAGAGAGAGATGCAGGTGGCAGCCGAGTCTCCCTGCCTCTGACTCGCCCACCTTCCCCCTCCCTCTCCCAAGCTCAGCAAAGGTTAGGCGGGAACTGGCTGGGATTCTGATTCTCCTGCATGTTGGCTGCTGACTTTGGGCAGCGATTACATGCGATGCTGTGAGGAGGTGTTTCCAGAAGGGACTCGAAAATTGGTCTCTTGGCTCTGTTGTTCCCTCGTCTGTCTGGGCTGATGGCTGTGCAGGTCCCTTTGGCTGTCACTAGCCCCCAGGAGTCCCTGCCGCCCGGCAGCCTCCATAGTGTGCTCCGGGATGCTGGAATTCACTGGTCGACATCAGCTCAGGGAGAAAGGAGCCTCAGTTTTCTCACCCATTGGAAAGAGGCAGACAGGGAAGAGGCTGCTATGGATTTCTTGGCTGAAAACTTTTAGAAAAGGAACTGTGTCCTTTTTCTTTTTTGTGTGTGCAGTTTAATCATTACAATAAAGCAAGTCAGTCTTGAACACTCTCCTGTAGCTGGGCTAGATCTGCTTTGGAGGAGCGGACAGGGCGTGAGGATGGGAGAAGCAGGTGGAGAACTGTTCCACTGAAGTGGGCAAGTTAGGGACAAAGATCTGGAATTAGGACAGACCCGGCTATGAATCCTGGCCCTGTCACTTCCTAGCTGTGTGATCTTAGGCAAATTGCTTACCTGTTCTGAGCCCCAGCTTTGCCATCTGTTAAAGAGAGCTCAGCAGTTCCCAGTTTTTAGGCTTGTTGTGAGGATTAAACACAGATGATGAATTCAGCACAGAGTGAACACTCCGTAAAATCTGTCTTTTTGCTGTTAGCATCTTAAAGATGTATGCCATGAGAAACGGGTGCCTCCCTGGACTCCTGCTGTGTGGGAAGCAGTGGGGAGTTGGGCACAGGGTTGAGAGGCAGGATTCCAGGAATTCAGGCTCAACTCTGCCATGGACATCCTGTGAGCTTGGGCAAGACTGTCCCTGCTAATCAAACCTTAGCTTTTCCATCTGTAAAATGGGAAGTGTCCTTAGGGTGCAGCCAGTTCTGGGACTTTGGGGTAGAATCTGGACTGGCCTAGAGATTTCAGCCTCTCTGGCTTGGGTCCATTCTGCAGCTTCTCATGAGCCTCTTGCTTTCTTGGTTTCTACATGCTGTGTCATCTTGTCATCTTGACATTGTTAATGCTGTTCACTCTAGAATTTTTTTAAAGATTTATTTATTTATGCATACAAACACTGGGGTACAGGCCAGAGGTGTGTGGGGGGGGGTGAGAGGATTCACCACAGAGAGCGGGGAGCAGAACAGGCAGATTGATGGAAGTTACACTGCTGAGGGGAGCAGCAGGCACAGCAGGAGAGGTCTGCCACACCATGTGGGTCCCTCCCCAGCCGGCAGCAGGGATCGAACTCCTGCAATGGCTGCGGTTTGCTTCATAGTGCGTTGCTTAACCCACTGCGCCACCAGGGAGGCCCTATAATTTTTTTTAAAGATTTATTTATATAAGAACCAGAGTACAAGTCAGAGGGTGGGGGTGAGAGGATCCACCAGAGACAGAGTGGGGAACAGAATGGGCAGATCTGCTGAAATACACTGCTGAGGGGAGCTGTGGCCGAGGCAGGAGAGGTCTGCGGCGCCATGTGGGTTCCCTCCCTGGCCGGCGGCAGGGCTCGAACTCGTGCTGCAGTGGCCGCTGTTGCTCCACAGTGCGTTGCCCAACCCATTGCGCCACCAGGGAGGGCCCCACTCTATAATTTTTATGTTTCCCTCTCCTGTCTAAACCCTGCCCTTACTTGGTCTACCTCCTTCCTGAAACCTTACAGGCCACTCTCCTTCCTGTAAGAGGATGAACTGGGGAGATTTGCCCCAGGGAGTCATTATCAATTTCTTCATCATTATTGTTATCACTCCCATTTCTGGAGTCCTGGGCTAAGCACTTATATGCATTACCTCATTTAACCAAATGAGCTTACATATGTAAAGTGCTTGGCAAAGTGCCTGGTACATGTTAAACGACCTATAAACGTTAGTTCTTCTACCGTTTTTTATCCTTCTTGGTGTTGCCCCATGTAATGGGATAGGTGTTCTTATTAACCCCCTTTTCAGATGCAGAGATTGAGGCCCAGAGAGGAGGTGAGGTTTGCCCACATCACAAAGTTAGTGACAACCAGGCGCACACCCTCCTCTGCCTGGACAGAGGGCCGCCCCCTGCCCAGTGCCACGGCTGCTCATGCAGCGCTGACTTCAGATGGTCCTCTTCACTGAGCTTCCGTTTTTTCACCTGAAAACAAAAATGGTGACATTTCAGTGGGATTGTGCAGAGTGCTTGGTGAGCCCCCGATACCACCTGCACCATGGTCAGCTGTTCCTGTGCTGGCTGCGTGACCTTGGGCACTGGTTCCCACTCCATTGGGCCCTCTTTTCTTTGCCGTCAAGAGGGTTATCCCTACCTCCACATTAAAGGGCTGAAGCAAATGTCATACACACAGTAGGTGCTCGCAAAAACGTTGATTTCCTTCTCTTCCCTTCTGGAAAGTGCTTTTGTTTTCTGGAAGGTGGTGGGTGCTGGGGGAAATATGTAGCTTCCTGCTGAGCTGCGAGTAATGGTGTGAAACGTGGTCAACCTGATTGATGTCGTTATTAGCACTAGTGATGGTGAAGGCTGGGGGAGATGGGCTCCTGCAGGGCCTGTGCTCAAGCAGCTGCAGCTGCAGGCTCATGGCCCCCTGGAGGGGGTGGGGAGAGGTCTGGCTCTGCTCTGGGTGCTCCAGGTTCTCAGCCTGGCTTCGGAGTCAGGAGCACAGGATTGGCCAGCCCCTGACTCCCTTGGACATGTGGTGTGGGGAGGTCAACTCCTTTTGCAGATGGACAGACTGAGGTTAAACAGCCTGCAAGGCCCTCATGGAGTGAGCAGAGCAAGGTGGAATGAAGGAAGGGGCTTCCAGGAAGCTGTGAGGGGGGCCCTGGTCCTGCTCTTTGCATGGCAGAGGGCTGCGGTTAAGATAAATGCCCCATCAGAGGCAGCTGCTCTGAGATTTGGCACAGAACTTAGGAGAATTACCTTTGAGGTCAGACATTCCTCTGAATGTTCCAGAAAAGTCTCTTACCCTCCATGAACCTGTGATTCTCTCCCATAAAGTAGTCAGAGCAACAGCTCCTACCCTGTGGCACTTTGGGGGACTCCATGAGATGGTGTCCCATAGGGCAACAGTTATTTGCCCTGAGACTTGGACAGATGCTTCAACCCTCATCTCTGCCTGGATTCGAGATTTTAGCCTAGATAGTGGACATAGGCCTCCTAGTAACTCTGAGATAGTTACTGAGATAACTATAACTGATAGCTACTGAGATCCCTACTAGAGATAGGGATTTACTTACACCCATTCTCTGGTGATGGCACAGTGGATTGCAGAAGGATGAAGTGATTTGAAGTCAAGGAAACAGAAGATACAGTCTAGGCCTCAGATGATGATCGTGGGGAAAGGATTTGAGAATGATGATAAAATCTGGCCAGCATGGTCAGCTCTCGTCCCCATAACCTCTTCTCTCAGCAGGCTGAGACCAGAGAGCTGTGTTTAGGGGGTTTGTGGGAGTGGGGCTGGCTTTGGTCCAGGGGAGCCCTGTCCTAGCCCTTGGACGCCCTTGACCTGGAAATGGAGAAAGATGGTGATTGTGAGGCTGAGGGAGAGCCCTGGGCAGCAAGACTCTGAGGCTCCCTGTGACACATGCTTCTGCCAGCGGGCACCAGCGTCTCCAAGAAGCTGCTGTTTGCTGTGGCTTTAATAGGTCTCCCTGATCTATGGCCTCTGCCTCGCAAAGCAGATGGCAAAGCCAGAGATAGGGAGGTCAGGTCGACAGCCAAGAGCTTGGGCTTCGGGCTCAGCCTGGGGGATGAGTTTCATCTCTGACTCTTTGTAGCTGGGTGACCTTGAGGATACGCTTAGCATCTCTGAGCTTTCACTTACACTTCTCTAAGTCAGGATAATAATCATTGGCCTCAGAGAGGTATCCTTTGAGAACATATATGCAGAGCAGGAACTCAGGAAGTTTACGCTCTCAAAGACCCTGGAAGTGAGACGGCAGGTTCTGGGAATATGGGTGCCGCAGGTAGGAATGGGGCACATGCTGTCACACCCAGTGGATGCCCTGTGGGACGGGCTTGGCTTTGGCCTTGCTGGGTCTTGGTCTTCTCTTCTGTGAGTTGGGATAAAAGCACCCACCTTGTGGAACTAGAGACCTGAGATAATCCATGGACAGCTCTGGACACTGCCCGGCGCTCACTCAGAGGGCATCGGAGGGCCATGTTTGCCCCGCTCTGCCCCTCTCCATCAGGATTGGACTCATCTCAAAAGACCACTCAGGCTCTGGGTCATCAGTGAGTTCACCTTCCCGGGTGGAGGTCAGAGCTGCTGCCACAGTGGCCCACCTTGCTGCAGGTCGTGGTGATTGATGGGTCCCAGGCTCTGGGGAGGGACTCTACTTCTGGGCCCATCCAAGGCTTTCGCCTGGGCGTCTGGTTGTCAGGGACTCGGGTGACTTCTGCTTTCTTCTGTCTGTTTTGTATGACTGTCCACAGCACCCCCACCCCAAATACCCGGATGACATATTTGTTGTAAAATCAAGTCTCAGACTACAGAAGTGAGAGGTTCTCAGCCGTTACCTTTCCTCACGCCCCAGCCCCCGCCCCAGGTGAGCTTCCTAAGTGCCGGAAAGACAACTGTTGGATCAGAAAGTGAGAACTGCCACAAGCTACCTCTCTGCCCAGAGTCAAACTCAAATATTTAGGAAGCACTCGGAAAGTGCCGGACACAATTCTAGGTGCTGAGTCACCTTGGGGTACAAATTAAGCCCTCAGCCGCAAGTCAGCATCCCAGGGTTCTGGTGTCACTTGCTGTGCTACCTGCACTGACTCTGGGCCTCATTTTTCCCATCTGAAATGTATGTGTGTGTGTGTGCATGCATGCATGCATGCACGTGCACACGTGTGTTGACAATCAGGTGGTGAGTCCTGGTCCCCAGCAGTGATGAGGAATGTCCACGCAGGTTGGATGCCCGCTTGGGTGCATGGTAGGTAGAGAGGCCAAGGTCCCTTGGATACCGCATGTGGTTCCAGGTGCTAACCAGACAGCCAGTAGTACAAAGTGAGAGCTAATGAGCAGTAAGAACTACGGACACTTTTGTGTTCTATGTCCTTTTGCCTTAAACATAGTCCTTACCCCCAGCCCCCACCCCAAGTCACAGAGAGTGACTGAGCCCCTGGCACAGGAAGTGGGAAAACGGGAATCTAGTCTGTAGGCACCAGACCCCTGTGTGTCCACTCCAGCTACCCCTTTCCCGAGAAAGGGAGCCAACCCTGGGATTTCCTAGTTAGGGATGACTCCTAAGCCTCTTCTTTTTGGTGGGGGGAGTAGGTTCTGCAGCCCCAGCCTGAACCATAGATGTGGGTTTTCAATTACACAATTAAATGCACAATTAGGTATAATTACCAGTGCTCAGAGCCTGAGACTGCTCATAATAGGCATGTAATCTACTGCAGCCTCTGTTTATACTACTCGGCGCGCTCCCTAATGATGCCAGGATGCCTTCACACTGCACCGTTGCCATGGAGATGAGCCCGCCACCACCATGCAGGGCTGACAAATGATGTTCTGTCCGGGCCCCTGGGTTGTTTCTTAGGCCTCTGCAGCCAGGAGGAGAGGGGCCCGGCCAGGTGGGCCAGGAAGACAGGTCACCCCTCCCTGCCCTCTGACACCCTGCTGGTTCAAGCATCCACGGAGACAAGAGGGAGGGGAACTTAGGCCCCTTCCCGCCTTCCCCCACCCTGCTGCCCAGTCCTCAAGTCTTGAGCAGGATGGCCCAGGTGCTAGGGAAGATCCATGCAAGTGGACGTCTGGACAGGGGACCCTGCATGCCCCTGGCTCCCATAGGCTGGCTCTGCCCTGAGCGGCTCTGTGACCTTGGACGAGTCCTTGTTCTTTCCCCATATGTGACGTGAGCTGCAGAGTCACTGCATGTGGTCTGGCTTCACAGAGAAGGTTTGCCGAGTGCGGCTGCTTTACTGGAGTAGTCACACCCTACACCCATCGCAGAGAAGTGGCCCCATTTTACAGGAGCAGAACCTAAGGCTGCAGTGGTTCCAATCGGGGCAGCACTGGGGTGCAAACCTAGCAGCCTGACTCCAGCCCCCCGTCTTAGCGCTAACATGTGGCCCACACGTGCCGTCTCGTGGCCCTGGCATCCTCCTCACTGCAGTGGAGAAGTGGAACAGGTCTTACCCCAGCTCCGAGATGAGGACTGAGGCTCAGCGACTCAGCGAGCTGGAGTCCCTTGTCCAGAGTCACACAGCGTGACAATGGCAGAGCAGGGACCAGCTGAGGCCAGAGCTGGAATTCCCAACTTTGGCTTCATAGGGGAAATGATGGAAGAGTCAAGAGATTTCCTTCAACAAGCACAAACCAAGATCCCCATTTCTCCACTTGGCTTCTCCCCAGCCGCTGAGGAGGCGGTGAGTTTCAGGATCCCTCAGACCCAGCATTTTGTTTTGACCTTGAAGGAAACTTGGGTCCAGTTCTTCCTCCATCTGCCTACTCTGCCTTGGTCACGGAGAGCAGGGCCTGTTTTTATGCTCAGTTTTTTTCTCCATTTCTCTGTAAATTCAGCACATAATTATAGACACCTGCTAGGTGCCTGCCCTTGGGGACCAGATGGACCAGACAGAGAACAGAAGTGAGGCTGGAGCTCCGAGGCTTCAGAGCCAGATGGGCTCGACTCTCGTCTTGCCACGTGACACAGGCTTGGGGCCAGTGCTTGCCCTCTCTTGACTCACCTGGTTCAGGTACCTGTGCGCCTCGCAGGGTGGTTGACGATATTAGTGCTAACAACTACCACTTACCATAGGCCTACTACGTGCTGGACCCTGGGCCAAGGCCGTCACATGCCCCAGTGGAGGTCCAAGATGCCTCGGTCTGCCATTCCCGTTCAGCAGATGAGGCGACTGGGCGCAAGCAACCCAAGGCCTTCTCTGGGGCCTCAGAACTGGTGAGTGGCAAAGCAGGTCAAGTCCAGAGCCCCTGCTCGTCCCCACTGGGTCTCCCTCCAGCATGGCATGTGGCTGTTGCTCCTGCCGCTTGGCCAGTTCTCCAGGAACGAGGCATCTACAGGGAACAGCAACTGGAAGCCACAGAGCCCCACTCAGCCCAGAGCTCTAACTGGAGGGTTCCCCCGCTGACACCCTCGGGTGTGGGTTTTCTAGGGAGGCAGTTGGACAGCCCCTTCACCTGCACACTCTGCAGCCAGGGAGACTAGGGTTTGTCCAGCACAAAGCAAGTCAGGGCAGAGCTGGGACGGGGCCCCAAAGCCAGGTTAGGACACCGCCGGTTGCCTTCCTTCGCCCTCAGCAGACCTGCAGAGACGTGATGGGGCTGCGGATGTGTTTGTGTGCGGATTCAGAACTGCACACAGCTGCACGCCCAAGCATTTGTGGGGCAGTCGCTGGCACGTAGAGATTTGTGGATCAATAAACATCCCTTCCCGCTTCCTCCCTCTTCATTTATTCATGAACTCTGAACTCCTTGGCTCCAGAGAAACTGCCTGGAAGAAAGCAATTAGAGCATAATTAGAACCACTCCTATTATCAGCTCTCAGTGGGAGGGAAAGGGGGGCTGCCAGGGTGTGGGGATGGCCCCTGGAGTTCCCCATAGCCCCCACTCCTGCAGCTGCCCCTTCAGCTCCTGCTCACCCCATGGAGCTCGGCTGCCCTGCACTCCTGGGCACAGATCCCACTTGGGCAGGGAGTAAGGACCTCATCCCTGGAGGCATTCAAGCGCTTGATAAGGCCAGGAGGGAGCGCTTTCTGCCTTGCATACTAAGTCAGAGTAGATGATTTCCGAGTCCCTTCCATGCTGAGCTTCGTGGGTGCTCCCTGCCAGGGGCTGCAG
The DNA here is from genome assembly GCA_019455555.1 of Galemys pyrenaicus. Classification (NCBI taxonomy): domain Eukaryota; kingdom Metazoa; phylum Chordata; class Mammalia; order Eulipotyphla; family Talpidae; genus Galemys; species Galemys pyrenaicus. Next base: position 9,405,165 of record JAGFMF010012145.1, on the reverse strand, counting down.
GAAAATGAAGAAGCCCAACATGGCTCCTGCTTTCTAGAAAATATTCCTGTATCAGATGGTAGTGAATGAAGATTGCAAAGACAATAGGAAATGTAAATTACCTGGAGGAAGCAGGAATCTGTTCATTGCCAGATGATTAATAGTAATAACAGTCCCAGCTGTCACTGTTTAGGGAGTGTTTCTGACCCCAAAGCCACTGTTATTCCCTACCGAGTGTCCCACCAGTGCAGTGGCCACCCAGGACTGGGTGGGGTCCTCCCAAAGGGACAGGAAGACTGGATGCAGGGAGATGCCAGGCACTGTGAGTCTGACGTCGGATGCATTTCCTCACTGTGTCTTGCAGCAACCCTAGAAGTAGGGGCTGATACTGTCTCCTGTGTGCAAGTAAGGAAACTGAGGCTTGAAAAGTGCCAAACCTGCCCGAGAGAACACAGTTGGAGCAGGTCCCATTCCCGGAAATCTACTTTGTGCTTTGCCAGGCTTCCGGGTGTGGCTTGCTCTCCCCCCACTTTCAAGTTGGGTCTGAGTTGTTCTGAGCTGTTCACTGTGTTCCACGTCTCGTGTTCCACTTTTTCTCCTCCTATGCCAACTGAGAGGGCGCGGGAGAGCCCAGACCCTGGTCTGGGTCACTGCTCCACACCAGCTGTGGCAGAGGAAAGGCGCTCCTGGCTGCTGAGGGTCCTGGCCCTCTTGAGAGGATCACCATGGCTACAGAAGCCCAGCTGTAACCACGGAGACAGGCCCTCGCCCTTAGACTGTGACTGGGAGGGTGTGGCTTCATGGGAGGAGCCTGTCACCTGGAGCCCAATGGACTTAGGAGGGCGTGATGGGTTAGATGCGGTCAGAGGAGGACTTAGACCTGGGGGTCCGCGGACTCCCTCCTGGGAAGGGGGTGGCGAGCCTGGGGACAGCCAGCTGCCTTCTTCCTTTGCTCTGTCTCACCTGAGGGGAGGTTGCCATGATAACCAGCCGCTTCCTTGACCCTCTGTAGGGCCCTGCCCCTTCCCCAGGCTGACAGGTGGTTGCCCTGGCAACAGGCTCTGTGCCCAGCAGGGGTCTCTGACTTCCCTGTGGCCCTTTCCCTCTCGCATGTGAAGCTCCATCGTTCTGGCACACACAGCTGCCCGCTGGGGGTCGGGAGGTCCACATGGGACCACCTTTCAGTGAGGACCTTTCGGGAGCCCCTCATCAGTCCGCCGCGGTGAAGGAGTAAAGCTCAGCCCCACTCTGCCTGCAGCCATTGCAGCTCCCCCGCCTTCAGGAGGAGGTCCAGTGAGGTGGTTCCAAACTTCAGCGCACATCCCCACCACCTGGGGGGCTCCTCAACATGCAAACTTCTGGGTCACCCCCCCAGAGAGGGGCCTGCGACTTTGCGCTTCTAGCAAGGTCTAAAGGCTGCGACTGCTGTTCCAGGAACCACACAATGGAACACTGGTCTAGGGAGTGGACCTGGGCCGCCCAGCCACTGTGACAGGGGCCCACCGGCTGCACCTCACTCCTCGCTGTCTTTGCACGTGCCGTTCCTGCCTCTGGAAGTCCTTCCTTGCTTCTGTCCCCCTGAGGCCAGCCCACCCACCCTTCCCTCTTTGGACCAGCTCGGCGCCATGCCCCCGCCACGGTGACACCTTCCTGTGGGCTCCGGCAGTACCTGGTCCCCATCGCAGCTGGCACCTCGCTGTGGTAACCCGTTCTGATTTCCACATCAAATCCCTCACGAACTCTGTGAGGTCTGGCAAACCGCCTGGCCCTCAGAAGGAGTGGGCGGTGCTTGAATGAGCCCCATGAGCAGATGGGAAGCCCGTGTGGATAATCCCCGAGCTTCTGAGCTTATCCCGCCAGCCAGCTAGCCATCGGTGCTCACTCTGAACTCACTCGCGGTGAGTCCCCGTCCACGTGGGCTCGGATGCTATCACTGACCAAGCTGGGAAATACCCTGCCCTCTCCAGGAAGCGGCGGTGGAGGACCCCCATGTTCAGAGCTGCTTAGGGATGTGGTCTCTGCAGAGCGCAGTGGTCTGCAAACAAGACACGATCCTCTTCGCAGACCTCATTGCACTGCTGCCCGCCGCAGCCTACCCGTGGAGACTGTCGTCCCTGTTTTACAGATGAGCAGATGGGACCCAAGAGGGGAGCTAGCCGGGTCACCGTCGGCAGGCACAGGCAGAGCTGGCGCTGGCCTGGAGTTCCCGATGCTAACGTGAGCTCAGCACCCCGTGAGCTCTCTGCACCCCCGGGACTGCCTCTGGAGCTCAGGCGCCTCTGTGACCTGAGAATCCTTTGGGAGCATTTGCTCATGACTGACCCTCCTCTCCTGTCCAGTCGGCCCAAACACTTTCAGGGCCTGCCAGGGCTCCTGTGGCTACTGTGCGTGGCGGGAATAGCATCCCCAGACCCAGGGACAAAGGCCAGCAGCTGGGGCGGGGAGAGGCGGGTGAGGACGGTGCCTCCGAGCATGTCCAGGGTGCGTGGCTCCCCAGCACAGAGGGCCCCAGAGTGGGAATGCGAGCAGAGGCTGGAGGCTGTACTGCCTTCTAACACAGCTCTCCCAAGTCAGAGTTTAAATTCAGTCTGGACTTCCAGACCCCCGTCTAGGTAAGAACATAGGACATATTTTATTTAAGAGTCGGTTAGCTTGCTTTGTAACTTAAATATTTAGACACACTGGGCTATGTTGGTATTCATACCTCCATCCTGCAGGCCCCCAGATGTTTAAGAAGGATCTGATCTGGGCGTGGGGTACAGGCAGGGGCCCTGCCTGATCCGCCTCGGGTGATGCCAGTTGCACCAGCCTGTCACTGCCTGTCTGCCGGTCAGCAGCCCCTGGAGACTTCCGAGCTGGCCGCTGTCCCCAAGCTGCCATGAGCTGTCATTCCCTAGATAGGCCGCCAGGGACATGGGGATCTTCCATGAAGTGACCGGCTGTCTGGGGCCCGGTCTGGGAGTCTCACCCTGGCTGTCAGCTGTCACAGGCTGACTGCTTGGCGCTCGGGCCTGACGGGGCTGAGTGGGGGCTGTGGAGGGCCCCCGCCGCCACGCGCTTGCTGTAGGAATCCAGCTCCTCCGGCCGTGCCAGCAGTGGTGAGACGCCGGCATCTGCTGCTGCCTGGCAGGGCGCTCTCCCGCGAGGCGCGCAGCCTTCCAGACCACCTCTGTCGGTAAAGTGGGGACACTGGTACCTGCCCCTTGGGGCTGTGAGCGAAGTCCGCGAGAGAACCCCTCCCTGCAAGCACGGGGCACAGCACCTACCCCTCAGCGCTGAGCAGCGATAGTGGCCAGTGGGAGGTGACCAGCTGTGGGAGGGCGGCGGGTTGGTGCGGCAGTCGGGACTTGACTGAACGGGCCGCTCCAGAGAACCCTGGAGTTCAGGAACCAGAGGGTCTCCAGAGACATCCCTGTACCCCTTCATGCCGATGGCACAGAAACCCGGGCCGGCCATGGGGCCCATCGTCCAGCCCATGCCTGGCGTCAGGCCTTTCACGGACGCCTTGGGGAAGTGCCTCTGGGTGGTGATTCCGGACAAAAATACCCTGAGCGAAATAAGCGCCCCCAGGTGGGTGGAAGCGCCCCCAGGTGGGTGGAAACCGTCAGCGCCCCCGCAGCGGTGGGCCAGCTAGCCTGGAGCCATGCCTCGGGCTCCGGAGGCTGAGGGGGAGCAGCAGCCAAAGTGCTGATGCCACAGGCTCCCAGGGGTGGGCCTTGAACCCCACTGCACACCTGGTGACCTCGAGTAAGGCCCCCCTCCTCTGGGACATGGGGGCACCGCTCTGCCAGCAGCACCTCCTCCATGACTCAGCTCTGGGCTCAGGGGCGGGAGGACGTGGGTCAAATCTTAGCCCTGTGACCTCGGGCCAGTTCTTCTTGATGCTTGTTTCCCAGTGTGCAAAGCGAGGGAGCTCTTAGTTTCTACCTGGCATGTTTCTGGGAGGACTAAGTGAGTCAACACTGAACATCAGGAGTGGCTTGGCACACGCAAGTGCTTGCGATCGCTATCTCTGTGTCATTCTGGGCATAAAATGAAAAGCCACCTGTAAGTGCTATGCCCAGCATATGCACATAGTAGGTGCTTAAGAACCACACTTCCCTTTCCTTCCTCTTGGACTGGAGCCCTGGAGATCTGGGCACCATCCCTGGGAGGTGTGCTGCCTCCCCGCCCTGCCCCGCATGCAGACACCAGCACCTCTTCCCCCAACAGGTCTGCCTGCAGCCCCTGGCCCGGGGCCAGGAAACGATTGCAGGAGGCTGCTCCATTCTGCCAGCTCCTCTGCCCTCCCTTTTAATCTTCCCAGCCAGCCTGGGGGCTGGGGGAGAGGAGGAGAAAGTCTGGGCACGGGGAGGCTGCAAGTATTAAGAACTGGGCCTGGGAGAGTGAATCCCAGCTGGCTTGGCGGCACACTGCCTTGCCCCCTGCAGCGCTGACACCTCAGGCTGCACCCCTCAATAGAACAAGGGTGGGGACCCAGCCCTCTGGTCACAAGGCCTAAACAGGTGGCACAAAGGCTGGCACCCTCCCAACTCAAGTGTGTGCAAGAAGTCGCCTCCATATTGATGTGCACGGTCAGAGACAGGCATTTGAAGGGCAGCACCGTGACCCGGTCACCGCACGGCTCCCCCACAGGGAACCGGTCCCTCCTCACAGACTTGGCTCTCACAGACCCCCGGTGACCCCTCTTGAGGTCTTCTCTCGAGCCAGAACAGAGAACCCTGCTCCGTAGAACCGGTGGGTGAGCGAGATAGAGGGGATCACCCGCCAGTCATTTATTCCTTCGTGTGACAGGTGAAAGAGAGCAGAACTATACAGACACACAGACCTGCCCTGGGGGGGCAGTGCAGGGGGAGGGGGCTGGCGCACCCCCTTACCTCTCTACACCTCAGTGCCTTCTGTCCAGCAGGGCTAACAGTCCCACGGGACAGTGGCTGCTTGAGTCCCAATCCACGCTGAGAAAGGCCGTCTAGATGTTTTGTTTTTGTTTTTTCTTTTTAAATGAAGGTTTTTTTTTTTAAGATTTATTTATTTATGCATGCAAGAGCTGGGGTACAGGCCAGAGTCCAGGGAGGTGAGAGGATTCACCACAGACAGAGTGGGGAGCAGAACAGGCAGACTGACTGAAACACACTGCTGAGGGGAGCAGCGGGCGAGGCAGGAGAGGTCTGCTGCGCCATGTGGGTCCCCTCCCTGGCCAGCGGCAGGGATCAAACTCTTGCTGCAGTGGCTACGATTTGCTTCACAGTGTGTTGCTTAACCCGCTGTGCCACCAGGGAGGCCCCGTCTAGATGTTGGTCACTGTGATTCTCCACCGCGAGGAGAAGCAGGGAAGCCGGGATCCCCACCAAGGCAGAGGGGATGATGGCGGGGCCCTGTGCCCACCGCTGTTGCCGTAGCAGGAAGGCTGGTCCTTGTCCCTGTTTCCGTCTGGGGGCATCCGGTGGGGATGTCCCTGCATCAGTCAGGAGTTGTATTTTTTCCTCCATCTCATAGGTCATATGGAGAGTGGCCCAGCCAGGAGACATGACCTCCTAGCTCCTCCCGGTTACTAGCGGGGAGCACCTGATCCCCACAGAACGGGCCTGATACCCGCAGTCGAACCTCCGACCCTGGGAGGTGCTCAGAGGGTTTGGGGACCCGTCTCCAGCCCCAGCTGCTCTCTCCTGCTCAGCCTCTGGCCGGCCACCTTAGCATCCAATCACAGACACAACAGCCTTCCCAGCCCTTCCCACCGATGCCCAGCTCCTTCTGGGTCCTCCTATTCGAGCCACAGGGGTCTTTTCTAGACACCATCTTTGCATGTCCCTTTGTTGACTCTCTTCCCTCTCCTTACCTTGCAAATCCCTCTTGCTTCAGGAGGGTCCTCCTTGACAGCGCCCATCACAGGTGTTGTTCTTGGCACCTCGCCTTCATGTGTGGGGTGCGGAGGCGGTGTAGAGGCGGCGATGCCGATCCTTCTCGCAATCCCAGTGAACGTAGACTATCTCCATGAGGGCAAAAGTGAAAAGACTGAATTTTTTTTTTACTGAGTGTAATTTGTATACCACAAAATACACCATTTTATTTTTTTTTAATTTATTTATGCATACAAGAACTGGGGTGTAGGCCAGAGTTACGGGGGATTCACCAGAGACAGTGGGGAGCAGAACAGGCAGACTGACTGAAGCACACTGCTGAGGGGAGCAGTGGGCGAGGCAGGAGAGGTCTGCTGTGCCATGTGGGTCCCTCCCTGGCTAGGGATCAAACTTGGGCTTCAGTGGCTTTGGGTAGCTTCATAGTGCTGTGACTTATCCCCTTGCCACCACCAGAGAGGCCCCAGATTCAACATTTTAAAGTATATAATTCAGCAGTTTTAGGATGTTGACAGAGTTATGTAACCATCACCACTATTTAACTCCAGAACATTTCTATCACCCACCCCCCAAAGAAACCACAAACCCATTAGTGATCACTCCCCATTTCCTGGCCCTTTCCCACGACCCCACTGAGCTCTGGCTCCGCCTTCACTTGACAGTTCATGTAATACATGGTCCCCGGTGACTGACTTCTGGCATTTAGCATCATGTTTTCGAGGCTCAGGTGTGCTGTAGCGTGTGGTGGTACCTGTTCCTTTTTATAGTTTAATGATATTATGTGGCTAGAGTAGTGTTGCTTGTCCATTTATCAGCAAGTGAACATCTGAGTGTTTTTCCCTCTCCGACTGCCTTGAATAATGCTGTGCACTGTCTTCTACAAATTCCATGTGGATTTTGTTTTCAGTTCTCAGAAATATACCTGGGAATGGGCTTGCAGGGCCTCATGATAACTTTATTTAAATTCTTGAGGACCTGGCCTGTTTTCCTCACTGGCTGCACCATCTCATTCCCACCAGGGGCTCCTGAGGGTTTCAGTTTCTCCACATGCTCATCAAGACTAGTTGTTATCTGTCTTTTTTATTGTCGTCATCCTGTGGGTGTAAAGTGTCACATTGTGGTTTTGATTTGCATTTCCCTAATGATCAGTGATGTTGAGTAGTTCATGTGCCTATGGGCCACTTTTATTCCTTCTTAAGAGAAATTTCTATTCAAATCTTTTGCCCAGTTTTTTAATTGGATCATTTCTCTTATTGTTCAATGATAGGAATACTTTATTCTGGATTCTAGACCCTTTTGCAAAACATTTGCAAATATTTTCTCCTATTTTGTGGATTGACTTTTCAAATATCTTTTGATGTCCAAAAGATTTTGATTTTGATGCCATCTGGTTTATCTAGGTTTTTGTTTTTTGTGGGGTTTTTTTTTTTTTTTTTTTTTTTTTGNATTTTGATTTTGATGCCATCTGGTTTATCTAGGTTTTTGTTTTTTGTGGGGTTTTTTTTTTTTTTTTTTTTTTTTGGCTACTTGTGCTAAGATTTACACCTATGGTTTTTTCTAAGCATTGCATAGTTTCAACTCTTACATTTAGTTCTGTAATCCATTGTCAGTTAGTTTTTGTATATGGTGTGAGGTAGGAATTCCAGCTTCATTCATTTGCATATGGGATCTAGTTGTCCTAGAACCGTTTATTGAAAAGATTGGTTTTCCCATTGAATGGTCTTCATGCCCTTGTTGAAAACCAACTGACCATGACTAAATGGGTTTATATTTGGACTTTCAATTGTATTCCATTGATCTACATCTCTAATCTTAGGTCAGTACCACACTGTCTTGATTACTATTGTGTTGTTAAGTTTTGAAATCCAGAAGTATAAGTGCTTCAACTTTGTTCTTTTTCCAAATTATTTTGTCTCTTCTGGGTATATTGAATTTCCATATGAATTTAGGATCAACTTGTCCATTCTGCAAAGAAAAAAAAGTAGCTGGAATTTTGACAGAGATTTCATTGAATCTATAGCTCGATTTAGAGGTATTGCAATATTAGTAATATTAAGTCTTACAACTTATGGACACTGGGTAGCTTTCCACTTATTTAGCTCTTTAATTTCTTTCAACAACATTTTGCAGTTTTTGCATCTGCGCCTCCTTGCTTATATTTTATACCAAAGACCTTATTCTTTTTTTTTTTTTAAAGATTTATTTATTTATGCATACAAGCACTGGGATACAGGCCAGAGGTGTGGAGGGTGAGAGAATCCACCAGAGACAGAGCGGGGAGCAGAACAGGCAGATCAACAGAAGTACACTGCTGAGGGGAGCAGTGGGCACAGCTGGAGAGGTCTGCCGAGCCATGTGGGTCCCCTTCCTGGCCGGCAGCAGGGATCGAACTCGTGCTGCAGTCTGCTTCATAGTGCGTTGCTTAACCCACTGCGCCACCAGGGAGGCCCTAGACCTTATTCTTTTTAATGCTATTGTAAATGGGATGGTTTTCTTTTCTTTCTTTTTTTTAAGATTCATTTATGCATACAAGAATTGGGGTACAGGCCAGCCAGAGGTGCGGGGCTGGTGAGAGGATTTACCAGAGACAGAGTGGGGAGCAGAACAGACAGATTGACTGAAATACACTGCTGAGGGGAGTAGCAAGCAAGACAGGGGAGGTCTGCTGCACCATGCGGGTCACCCCCTGGCCGGCGGCAGGGATCAAACTCGTGCTGCAGTGGCTGCGGTTTGCTTCATAGTGTGTTGCTTAACCCACTGCACAACCAGGGAGGCCCTGGGATGGTTTTCTTAATTCAGTTTTGGATTTGGTGTGCAGAAATATAACTGATTTTTGTATGTTGATATCAGATCTTGCAAACTTGCTGGTGTAACTTAGTAGCTCTAAGTTTTGTGGATTCTTTAGGACATTCTACATATCAGGTCTTATCACCTGCAAACAAGGATAGTTTTGATTCACCTTTTCCAATCCAGATGCCTTTGACTTCTTTTTCTTGCATAATTAGCTTGGCTAGACCACTAGTACAATGCTAAATAGAAGTGAGGAGAACAGATATTCTTGTCTTATTCCCAATCTTAGGGGAACACATTCAGTGTCTCACCATTAAGTATGATGTGAGCTGTGGGTTTTTCCTAGATGCTTCTTACAAGGTTGAGAAAGTTCCCTTCTGTTCCCATGTTGCTGAGTGTTATAGCACAAAAGGGGCTGTGTTTGCTTGTGCTTTTGCTCGCTCCTGTACCTCTATATCCAGTATTGTGGCTGACACCAATAGAGACTTACTGGCTGAACAACGAGTTGAGGATTAAAAGGTCTAATGAAGATAATGGAGCCCATTCCTTCAGTTCCCGTCTGATGACTCTGGCTGTCCACTTTCCTGCCTTCATGCTTACCCTGGCTGCATCTGCACTTGGGTTCTAGAATGAATTATCCCTGTTCCAGATGAAGACCAGGTTCAGCTGTGCTGGTTGCCTGTGGCTGACTGGTAGCTGTGTCATCTGTACCCGGTCTCAGAAGGTAGTGCCTGTACCTGCCAGGTGGGGCGAGGAGGACACAAAGCCATGGATGATGGTATTAAGCATCTTTGCAGAACAATTCTATTCTGACCTAGGGGGAAATGAACTAAGAAGGCTGCTCTGTTTCAGAGCAGGATGATAGATGCATATTCTTTTAATATAAAATACTCCCAGGAGATTCCTCTTGCAGTCAACTCCCTGGAGATCGACTTTTCCATTGAGGATGCTTGGGAGGGAAGAGGTGGGTCCAGGTGTTGCAGGGCTACTTCTCTTGACCCCAGCGGAACCGGAAGTAGGAAGGGAAAGCATGATGGTTCCCAGATGTCAGTCATCCCATGGGATCCACCCTCTCACCTGGGAGTTCTAGAGGGTAGGAATTAACATTCCCATTTTGCTGATGAGGAAACTGAGGCCCCAAAGGTCACACGTTTCACCTAAGGTCTCAACATCACAATTCTGAGTCAGACAGAATGTAGACTCACACCAGAGTCCAGTAAGGAAATGCCAAAGTCCAGGGAAGACATGGACAGTTGAAGGGGTTTTTTTGTAGGGAGAGAGGCGTCTTGTCTGGTGTTTGTTGGGATGACTCTGCTACCGGCCAGGGCTGCTCACCTGCACAGGCCAGCTCAGCCAGGCCAGCATGGAGGGAATGTCGGGTCAGCCAGAGGGAGCTCTTAGAGGGAGCCCAGCAAACAGTCCACTGTCTAGGGGCCTGCTCCCCTGTGGAGGCAGATGGGCTGTGCTGCTTGGGGAGACCACAAAAGGCCTACAGGAAGGAGTCTTTATGTTTCCTCTGCTTAGCAAGGATGAAAGGCCTCCAGGAAGAATGAAAGACGCCTTCACCAGGAAGTCAGCAATGAGAATACTTACGGGGACAGAGCTAGATCAGAAGCGGGAGCAGGATTGACTCAGAGGAGATGAGAGAATAGCATTTATTCGAACTCCTCTACCACAGCCATGCTCCGAGAGGTCAGTGTGCTTCTTTTCCTTTTTATAGGTGAGGAAACTGAGGCTGAAGACCCTTACTGGAGGTCACACAGCTCAAAGATGATGGATTTGAAGGGAACCCTTCAGCAGTCGGCCTGCAAGGAACGCTGGGCCCACCAGGAGGTAGCGGGTCCCAGCAGTGAGGGAGTCACGCTCCAGAGGTGATACTTTGGGGGCCCAGCAGCCATTCTTTTATTTTTTTTTAATATTTATTTATACATACAAGAGCTGGGGTACAGGCCAGAGTCCAGGGAGGTGAGAGGATCCACCAGAGACAGAGCCGGGAAAAGAACAGGCAGACTGACTGAAACGCACTGCTGAGGGGAGCAGCAGGTGGAGCAGGAGAGGTCTGCTATGCCACGTGGGTCCCCTCCCCAGCCGGTGGCAGGGATTGAACTCTTGCTGCTGTGGCTGCGGTTTGTTTCACAGTGCACTGCTTAACCCACTGCGCCACCAGGGAGGCCCCCCAGCAGCCATTCTTGAACCAGAAATGGAAACACAGGCTTTGGAGCCCACAGGGCTGTGTTTGAATCCTGCCTCTGCTGTGGCCCTGCCGTGTGACCTGGGCCTGGCATTCTCTGCCCTGGGCTTCGGTTTCCACAGATGGAAAGTGACAGCCAGCAAGAAAGAGGAGTGAATGAAATGCACATAAAGCAGCATGTCCAGGACAGGGTCAGTACAAGTTCCCGAGGAAGTCCTCGTCCTCCTCGTTCTCTTCTCTGGCTGCCGTGACTCTGGCGCTTGAAGTGTGGTCTCTGTGCCCAGTGCAGGCCTGGGGCAGTTAGTGTTTGTGTGTGCTTGGTGGGTCGATGAGGGGAGCAAGGCTTCAGACTGGCTAGGCCGTTGGACTGCTGGGGGTGTGGGAGGGGCTGGCTGCGCTGCCTGGCCTCGGAGGAGCCCGCGCATAGGACAGCCGTGCTCTCTTCAGAATCTGAGTCCTCTGAGGCGGTGTCTCGCCTGTGAGCAACAGTCACCTGGCTGCGGGCCAGCGATGCACACAGTCCCTCATTTAGGCCTCACCACAACCCCATGAGATTGGTACTATTAACATGATCCCCATTTTACACGTGGAGATTTTTATTTTTAAAGATTTATTTATTTATGCACACAAGAGCTGGGATACAGGCCAGAGTCGCAGGAGGTAAGAAGATTTGCCAGGGACAGCATGCGGAGCAGAACAGGCAGATCGACGGAAACACACTGCTGAGGGGAGCAGCGGGAGAGGCAGGGACCCCATCCTAAGTCTTGCTGGTAACTGCTGGGCCCTGGTCTCCATCCCATGCCAGCCAGATGTTAAACTGCAGAAGCAGATTGTTTTTGTCAACCTTCTGGTTCCCCCCACCTTTGTTATAGCCACTCTTGAAATTCTCAATGCCTCCTTAATTAGTTCTTCCTAAGTGCCTGCTCCATTAAGGAGCTTTCTGTCACAAGTTTTGGCTTAATTATATGGTGTCGTTCATTGTACTTAATAGGGGAATCTGATTAATTACCTCTTTATTTATCCAAATGTCCATTTGTCTGCAGCAAGCATCTCCTGGGAGAGCATTTTTTTTTAAAGATTTACTTATGCATACAAAAACTGGGGTACAGGCTAGAGGTGCAGGGGGCTGAGAGGATTCACCAAAGACAGAGTGAGGAGCAGAACAGGTGGATTGACTGAAATACACTGCTGAGGGGAGCAGTGGGCAAGACAGGAGGTGTCTGCTGCCCCATGTGGGTCCCTCACTGGCTGGGAATCGAACTCGTGCTCTGCCGCGGAGGCTTCACAGTGTAGCACTCAACCCGCTGTGCCACGAGGGAGGCCCCTCTGGTTGACTCTTAGGAACCCTCACAATCCTACGCTACAGAGTTACCAGTTTGGTGCTTTCTTTCTCTTTTTTTACTTCTGGACAAAACTAAAATCCCACCGTCAAGTGGCCTCTGCAGCCCCTGCCACACCCTTGTCACTGTTTTTTTTTTTTGGGGGCAGCTGGCATGTCTTCAGCCCCTCAAGACCAAATTCCTAGTTACCCCCCCTCTAAACCCTGCCCTGCCCTCCAGGCGGCCTCCGTTTTAATTCTCATTAATGTCATTATCTTAATGATAATAGTGCTTTAAAGTGTTGGCCTTGCACACATTATCTCATTACATTTTCACAACCCCAGGAAATGGGGAGCTGTTATCCCCAATTTATAATGGGGGACTGCGGCTCACATGGAGAGTCTGATTCCAGAGCACACCTCTGCCCCACTACCCAAAACTGCCTCTCCTCCTTACTCCAAGGGTGCACCAGAGTCAGTGGTGCTGGGGTCAGAGTCAGGTCAGATTACTGTGCGCCTCAACAGTGCACCAGCACGGGGCAAAGCCCAGAAGAGGTGGTTTTGTTCAAAGGCCCAAACTGGCCACCTCTAGCTTCCAGTTTACTTCCTGCCAGAACCCAGAAATTAGGGTGGGGGGAAGGGTCTGGTGGGAGACCCATGGTATGGAACCCAAGATCCAGGGGTCTCCTCTAGGCTTTTCTGAACCCACAGAAGGGCCCACCCCAAAGGTAGGAAGTGTGGAGATCCAGGACTGGAGACCGGGGCTCAGGAAGCAAGGGCAAGGCCTGATATTCTCTAGAAGGCGCCTTGGGCCTCTTGACGACACCACCGAGGACTAAGCATCCTTGCTCCCGTCCTGGGAGAAGGAGACTGAGTCACAGAACCACTGGCCTGGAGACCCTTCCCTGTACAGCTCACACCACCCCCTCTGTGGCACTGTGGGTTAGGACCAGATGGTGGATGAGGCATAGGCCCCACAAGATGGATGAACCCTTTGATTTTAGACTGACCTTGCTATCACCCTGGGCTGCTGGGCCACGGTTTATGCAAATTGATGTAGATATATGCTAATTAGACCACTGCCAGGCTCTTGGTTCTCGTGAAACTGCCAGCCCAGAGGTATATGGAATAGATCAGCCCATAGGGGCCTGAGGAGCCCCCTAGCTGGGGATGGGTCAGCAGGCACTGGGAGGAGGGGGTAGAGTTGCCATGGAGACACGGGCCAAGCCCCAGCCACTGCCTCCTGACTGGACCAGCCCTGGCCAGATCGGTCCACTGAGACAGCCACAGCTCCAAGCAAGGCCTCTCTCAGGGCTAATTATGGGGAAGGTAGTGACCAGCTGCTCCCTGGCTGCCCCACCCCAGCTGAGGTGGAGGCAGGGCCTAGAGGGAAAGTGTGATGGCAGATGGCAGTCTGGGGACTTGGGGCCTGGGGAGCAGGACTAAGGGCAAGATTACCCCTTAAAGGCAGGAGGCACCCTCACGCAGGTCTGTGAGGGCAGAGGTCCCCAAATGCCAGGGCACACACATACACCCTCAGAGGGAAGGGTTTGGTCCGCAACAGACCGGTGGGAGCCTCAGCTCCTCTCTGGGCCCCTTAGCCAGCCCCTCACTTCTCTGGGGCTCAGTTTCCTCATCTGTTGATGGGGCCGGATTAAGACATAGGACGTGGGTCTGAGGATAACATAGTAGAGCCTCAGAAAATGATTCTGGGGCCTCCCTGGTGGCACAAGAGGTTTAGCACTGCACTATGAAGCATCCACAGCCACTGCAGCAAGAGTTTGCTCCCCAGCCAGAGAGGGGATGCACAGGGAAATGACAAGACCTCTCCAGCCTCACCCGCTGCTCCGCTCAGCAGTGCATTTCAGTCAGTCTGCCTGTTCTGCTCCCCACTCTGTTTCTGGTGAACCCCCTCAACCCCGCATACAGTTCTTGTATGCATAAATAAAAACATTTTTTAAAAAAGAAAAGAAAATGAGACTAGTTTTGTCTTTAGTCAGGAAAGAGCTGCCCCACTCCCGCCCCACCCACCTCTGGGTTGGGGTGGACATTCCTGGCACCGAGGAGGGAAGACAGGACTGTCATTGTGGGAGCACAACACCTGGGTTTTCTGTAGTCCCCACTGAGTTCTCAGCACTCGGTACACAAAAGGCACTCGAGAAATGTTTGTCAAATGAATGAGTGATTTACCGGATAGATGGAAAGTACCGGATAGATGGAACAGTGTCTGGCCCTCCTAAGAGATGAGTCAGTATCAGCTGATTCAAGGGAGGCCTTTGGTCCCGGCAGCTCTGCCCCCACCCGCCTCCGCTCCATCCCTTCTGTGCCCATCAGTCTCTGGAGAGATAAGCGGTGTGTGGGAAGAGCACTGGGCGCGGACACCAGGACTCAGGTCTTAGCTCGGCCACCTCCTGACTTCAGGGCACTCAGGTGACCACTTTGAACCTCCCCTGTAAAAGGGGGACCTTCATATCAAGGCGGCAGTACCAGAACTGTGGGGAGAGGGCACCTGGGCTGGTGCACTGGAGCAGGAAAGGCCACGGATCTGGGCTGAAGCAGAAGCTGGGCAGGCTTCCCAGGCCAACAGAACTAGCTCCTGGGAGCCGAGGGCCATGAAGCCCTTAGCAGAAGTCAGACACCCTCGGCCCCGCAGGGAGGCAGGCTGCAGGGGAGCCAACTGGTAGTGGTTTGGGGTGCAGAGGCCCGGCCTGCAGATGAGGAAGCTGTGGTCCAGAGGAGACTTGCCCAGGGCCCGAGCACACGCCTGTCGCCACAGGCGAGACGGCTGCTCTTGCACATAGTCTGTGAGTCAACATTTCAGAACATTTTTTTCCTTGAATATTTAAAAAAAATAGAGCTTTGTGGTAAAATATTTCAGAAATACACAAGTGTGTGTATTTAAAAGCAGGTTCCCCCACTTCCCATTCTCTAGAGAAAACTCCTCAGACCCATTTGTTGTGTGTTTTCCTGGTTCTTGATTCTGCATTTACAGTCACACATTTCAAGGGTGTTTTGGGGATTTTTTTAGCTTTTCTTTTTTTATACAAACGGAATCATATTGTTTGCAGCTTGGTTTTGGTTTTTTTCTTCTTCTTAACAGTGATGGGCTTGGCCGTTTTCCATTGGGATCCAGGCTGAGATAGAGAAAGGCAGAGGGGCTGCAGGATCCCTGGACAGGAGGGGGCAGTGTGTGAGAGAGATGGGCAGGTTGGCAGGAAGGGGTCTTCGTAGGTCACCTAACACAGTGGGTGGGAACCTGGCCGAGAAGCCCCAGCTCAGCCTCAAACTCTGAAGCAGGAACTGCATCATGGAATACCATGCTGGGCCAGGGCCTAGCACACAGTAGGTGCTCAAGAGATATTTACCCATCGAGTACCTACTAGGCCCATCTCCCCTGCTGAAGACTGCTGGTTTCTGACAACAAACTCGTTTTAGTCTCTCGCAGGGTTTTTGCTTCACCTCATGGCACTGCCCTGGGGGACCTGGAGGTGGGGGCGGGGTTCAGGATGAGTGAGAGACCCTTCCCTTGGCCATGGCACTGCCTCTCTGCTGTCAGCTTGCTCAGCTCCCTAACGAGGGGGTTGGACTCGCAGATCTTCGGAGGTCCTCCCAGCTCTGCCATCTGTGGCTTCGGTCCCACTCCCTCATTTCACGGATGAGAGGCTGAGTCGAGTTTAATTTTGTCAGCTGCCTTAGAAATCCATTGGGAAAAGGGGGGCTTGAGTTTGGGGATGCAGCAAAGACTTGCCATATACTGAGCACCAATTGTGTGCCAGATGCTCGGCTGAGAGCTTTCCACGCACTGTCTGAATCCACAGGGCATTTTCCTTGTGAAAAGAGGCCCAGAGAGGAGGAGTAACTTGTCTAAGGTCACACAGTGAGTCAGGGACTGAGCTGGGGTGGATCTCAGGTCTGCCTGACCCCGAAAGGGAAACTCTCCTCAGGCCTCTGTGAACTAAAGTTAATGAAAGAACCTGGCTGGACCAAACCATTTTCCAGAAACTTCACACCCCTACCCCGTCCTTGTCACTCCCCAGACACCCTGACTTCTGGGTCCATGTCCTGTGGTGACATGGCTGGACTTTTGGTCAGGAAAGTACTTGACTTGCAGAATCGACTGGCAAGGGTTTGGGCGCAAGAGGCTTCTGCTGGGTTCTGTTGCCCGAGCCCAATCTCGACCCACCCCCACCCCCACCTGGTGTTGGGCTCCTGGGGTTGGCGTCTAGACAGACAAGAGCATCCTACTGAGAACAGAGGCAGCCCTGACTCGGGGCTGAAGGTTCCCATGGCAACTGCATCCCCCTCAGCTGGCAGCTACCCGATAGATAAATAAATAATCAGGGGGTGGGGGTGGGGAACTAAGGGCAGGGGGAGGGGCAGCAGGGGAGCCTCCTGGAGGTTTCACTCCCGAAAGGCAGGGAGAGCCCTGGGTGAAGTAGGCTACCGGAAGGGGGACTACTCCAGGTGAGAGAATAAGGTGTAACCCGGAGAGTGGCCAGGCGAGAAGATGTTCAGATCAGAGCGTCAGGACCTGCTGGTGCCCAGGCATGGAGGTGAGGGAGCAGGAGGGAGACCAGCCCCTCAACTCTAGCTTTCTAGCCCACTCAGCTGGACACATGGGGCCCCAACACTGGAAATGGGCCTGGTTGGGTTTGTATGAAGTTCACAGAGAACTGTCCGAGGGCAGCTGAAACCTGACAAGTAGCCGCTGAAGCTTGGGTGGCAAGTGGGGCGGGGATGTGGTCCTGAGGCATGTTGATATTGGGGGCTGGCTGCATGGGGGCTGAGCTGCTTTGGCATTGGAAGCAGGCAGAGGTGGGAGCTCGAGTATCACTTGAATGCCCCGCTGTGTGCCCGTGAGAGCTCAGCAGTGAGACCCCCACTCCCATGGAGTTCCCTTCTCCTGCAGGAGACAGGGGAGTAAAGAGAGAGAATGTTAGCTGGTGATAAGTGCCGTGGAAAAAATATATAGCAACAGGGGAGGCAGAGAGTTCTGTGGTGGAATTTAATTTTAAATAATACTGACTCCTGACAGCCACATGAGAGCGGGATTAGGAATCATACCCACTTGTTGGCGACAAAAACTGAGAGGTGGATAAAACCAGCCCCGGCTCTTCCCCCAGCCAGTGGACCATGCTACCTCTCGGTCATGGGACAACAGCCAGAGATGTTCCAGCAGGACAGGGCGTAGTTGCCATGAGGTGAAAGGAGATGAGGACACTTTGATGGGTTTGGTGCCGTGGAGGGGGCTGGTGCCCCCCAGTGAGAACAGTGTCCGTGACAGAGCAGAAAGCCCAAATAGTAACAGGCTGAGGAGCGAGGACACCTTGAAACAGCTGGGAAGTGAAAGAGGAAACAGAGGCTTTGGCTGGAGGCGTGGAGACCTTTGTTTTTCTCCTAAGAGAGTCTTGAGTGTTTTTAGTCAGTGGAAAGGGCCCAGGCAGTGGAGGAGGATGGTCCACAAGGGAGGAGGGTGTGGGGTGTGGGCCCTGAGAAGGCAGGGAGAGGCAGGGCTCAGCGTGCAGGGGCAGGTGGTGGGTCTGGAGGCTGAGGGGAGGGGGCTGAGCACAGGGAGAGAGCTGTGGGGCAGCATTGGAGCCTCTTGAGGCTGGTGGTCTCGGTGGGCGTGGCCTGCCCCCAGAGAGGGCTTCGAGCTTTGCAGGTGCTGGACAGGCTGTATCGAGAACTGCTGACGGGCTGTATCAGGTGTAGGTTTTTCCTGCCAGGTGTGCTGGGAAGGCAGGGGAGCATGCTGAAGTGAGGGATGGTGGGTCCCACCAGGCTGAGTTGGGTGTGAAGAACTGGAAATGGGAGAGAAGTGCGGTGGGGGGAGAGGACTAGTTACCCGATCGGGCTGGCCACCCTGAAGCGTTTTGGAGAGCAAGCTTGGGGTGTTCAAGAGGGTGACTAGAGACGGGAAGACACTGCAAGTGGTGGCTGGATGAGGAGGACTAGAGGGAGAGGACATGGGGGAGATCTGAGGGACTGAGAAGCTGGAGTTCCCGACGTGGTGACTCAGGGATCATACTTGTTTGCAAAGGAGGGCAAGACCGGAGGCCAGTGGAAGAGGAGGCAGTGATACAAGAGGGCCGGTTGCCACAGGGCCCCCGCCCCGCCACGGGATGCCAGCTCAGCTAGGAACACAGAAGAGAAACAGATCAGCCTTGGGTTTTGGATGAGGGGCGGGGGACCCCTCAGGGGAACAGCTGCTGTATTTGAGGCCTGTCTTTTCTAGCCAGTGCCACCTCCTTGCTGGTGTGGGGCCCGGCAGGTGGGTCGGGGTGCAGCGGGGAGTCTTGCAGGCATTAGGAACCAAGCCAAGGGCTGATGCACAGGCGTGAGGGACTGGCGGGTCCAGAGCCGCAGGGCTCAGGGGACTTGTTCTCATCTGTCACTGTGGGGCTGCGGTCAGGGGGTCTTGTCCTGATTGCTTGGGGTCCTGTGTGGCTGGGGAGTTGGCAGGCCCAGAGGCCATTGCCATTAACCCCAAGCTTTCTGGCTGCTCTGATGACAGTAACTCAAGTGCCCTGTGCCTTAGGAAAAGCCCCCCACAGGGTGGGCCAGCCTGCCTGTGCCCTGGGGCCAGGAAGCTGGGGGGTCCTTTGCTGCAGGAGCTGCTGCGCTGGCCCATGGAGGAGAGGCTCCAGAGGCTGGCCTCAGCCAGCTTGCAGCCTGAGCGGATAAAAATATCCCCAAGTCCTTTGTGTCCGTCTGTCTGTCCGTCCGTACCCCCAGCCTTGTGCACATACACTTGAACTTTCTGCAAAGGCACGGGTTGCTGCTGTCTCCATGCAATTCTTCCCGTCCAAGTAGGAGAGACACCAAGGCCAGTTATAGATTACAACCCCCAGAGCCCTCAGTTTGTTGTTTCTAAGCTGGAGCAATCAGACGGGGAGACAGTCCTCCTGGTTTTGTTCTTGTCTTTGTTAATTAGCTGTCTGCCGCTGCTGTGCAAGCAGAAGTCCTGAGCTCCTTGACTTGTTTTCCTAATACAAAGTAGTAACTAGAATTGAGATTGTTTATGAGACACAGAACCTCAGTTTTAGATAAGTACAGGTGTGTGTGTGTGTAGTTAAATCTACGCAGGTGGGGAGTGACCACTGATGGCCGGGGGAGCACCATTCGGGCTTGGTCAGCCTGAACACACCGGCTTGCTGCTGATTTCCAGTCCGCTGCCTCTGTCCACTCCCTCTGTCCACTCCGACATGCCAAAGGGCTGGGACCACAACTTACTTCTGCACCCCAACCACAGCACAGCACCTGACACAGACTAAACCCGCTGTGCATAAATAAATGATGGCCCCATGTCACATTTTGGCTTCATAGATGGGTATGGGCGGGGGTAGATGAGTGGGTGAGTATTGTCTGTGAGGCTACAGCAGTGTCTGTTTTGTTGGTGGTTTTTTTTTTTTTTAAGATTTATTTATTTATGCACACAAGAGTTGGGGTACAGGCCAGAGGTGCAGGGGGGTGAGAGGATTCACCAGAGACAGAGTGGGGAGCAGAACAGGCAGACCCACTGAAGTACACTGCAACGGAGGGGAGCAGCAGGTGAGGCAGGAGAGGTCTGCAGCGCCATGTGGGTCCCCTTCCTGGCTGGGGATTGAACTCATGCTGCAGTGGCTGCAGATGCTTCATAGTGTGTTGCTTAACCCGACGTGCCACCAGAGACCACCCCCCAGTCCCAAGATCTTTTTTTTTTTTTTTAAAGATTTTTTTATTTATGCGTACAAGCACTGGGGTACAGGCCAGAGGGG
>JAGFMF010012145.1:9355000-9385136 GCA_019455555.1 Galemys pyrenaicus | reverse complement strand
GGGGTGAGAGGATTCACCACAGAGAGCGGGGAGCAGAACAGGCAGATCAAGTGAAGTACACTGCTGAGGGGAGCAGCGGGCACAGCAGGAGAGGTCTGCAGCGCCATGTGGGTCCCCTCTCTGGCCGGCGACAGGGATCGAACTCGTGCTGCAGTGGCTGCGGTTTGCTTCATAGTGCGTTGCTTAACCCACTGTGCCACCAGGGAGGCCCCCAGTCCCAAGATCTTGCTAGGAAAGGAGGAGGGGTGCTGCGCTTTGAAGGCCAAGGAGGACTTGGCTGTAGGGAGGAGAGATGAAGGTAGAATTCAACTGTTGTTGTCTCGGCCACTGCAGGGGCAGGAGCTGCCCTGGAGTAAAGGGCTGAGCCAGACCCTGGTAGGCTTTCAATAGCAAACAAAGGAACTCTGGCTATGAGGTCTTCTAATAACCACCACTCATTGAAGCTAATTGTCTGTGATCGCCATATCCTTGCGATCACCTCTCAAGGGAGGAAATTATCTTCCCTTTTCATAGTTGAAAAAAACAGGCCCAGAGAGGGAAAGTAAGTTGCCCTCAGTGACACAGCAGAGCTGCCCTTGGAGCCCGAGTTGTGGTTCCAGAGCTCCCTTGGTCACTGTCCCTTGGTCACTGTCCCGAGCTGCTCACTCTGTCGCCCGAAGACCTCGACTGTGCTCTCCAAACCCCGAGCGCATGGGATGTGCGCAGGAGCCGGGCCGGGCGTGGGGATGCTGTTGCAGGTACATCCAGTCTGACTGTCCCCTGGGCCTGGGTGACCCTGTCCCAGCCTTCTCCTTTGTCCCTTACTCCACGTGCCCGCGGAGCCACGGGCATCCAACCACAAGGACGGGCAGAGGCAGAGCGGAGAGGAGAATGAAAGTCAGGGAGAGGGAGAGGGAGAGGGAGCGGTTGGGTCATTTCCCCCCAAGGTTGCAAGCCAGTAGGGTCAAAACCAGAAGGGCCTTCCAGAAATCATTGGTCCTCTGGCCTTGGAAACCTCGGAGAGGCGTCTGAAATCCAGAGGGGCAGGTGACCCAAGGTCAGCCAGGAGTCAGTGTCAGACGCTCATCAGAACTCGCATCTCTTAACTCCCAGGCCAGTACCAACTGTGAAAGGTGGTGTGTTGGTGCCAAGGTGGGACAGGTGGCGAACAAAGGTGGAATGGCACCTGACTCTGCCACCAACCTGCTGCGTGACCTTGGGCAAGTCATTTCCCCTCTCTGGGCCTTAAGGTCCCTTCCTTCAAAATGAGATAATGATCTTAGCTCTGCCTTTCTGCCAAAACAGACCGTATCCAGCCAGAGAAGAGCTTGGAGCACTCCTTACAATCCGCAGAGCCCTGGGGGGGGGGGCGGGGGGGGCTCACCAACAAGAGGCAGGCTGGTGCCAGGTGGGTGGGTGCCAGAGCTGGCCTGCAGCTTCCTGAGTCTCTGCCCAAGCTCTGCCATCTGTGTAGTAGCATCAGTTCCACCTCTTCTGGGATCTTCTCATTTTATCACAATCTCCCCTCTCCCTCCCGAGTCAGACTCTGCCCTCTTATTTTAGTGAGGACTTCTGGTTGCAAGCGACAGAAATCCCCAGTACAAGGAAGGAGGATTCATTCTAGGCATGACCAGAGCCTCGGACCTCAAAGCCACATCAGCGGGACCTCCCCTGACTTGCCTCCTCCCCTCCCTCTGCCCTGTCCCTGAGCTTAGCTGCTTCTGCAGGCCGGCTGTCCCCAGGGAGTGAAGATGCCCAGAGCAGCTCCCAGAGCTGACACCACACCCACTCAGCTATCAGGGCAGATAGAGACTCTGTCCTGATTGTTCAGAAAATGGCCCGGCGACAATCAGGGCCGGGCACAGGTGCGCGCCCACCTCTGAACAGATCCCTCTGGTTTGTTATCGGCTGCACGTGGATCCGGAATCCACTTGGAAGTTAAGAACAGGCTCAGCCGCACCCCAGCCTAGTGGGCTGAGTATCCCGGAGGTGGTTCCTAAGCAAGGTGCATGCGGTCACCCGAAGAAGGAGACTGGACAGTACCTACGGGTCACAGGCCTCGTGCTCCCCTGCCGCTGCGTGTGGCTGAGACAGCGAGCCGGGCAGTGGATGGGAAGTGGACAGAGGCCTTCAACAGCCGCCTGCTACTGCACGACAAACCTCTCCTACCCGTCCTGGCTTCAGACAACCGTTGTAGTTAGCTAACGATTCTGTGCACCAGCTGGGAGTCTTCTGGTCTCAGCCCTGTGCCTGGCCAGCTGGTGGGTTGACTAGCAGCTGGCCAGGGGCGCCCTCGGCCTGGCTCAAGGCAAGCTCAAGGCCTGCTGGTTGCCCGCGGTGGCCGGGTGGCCTCTGCTCTCCACGGGCCTCTCATCCTCTAGCAGGTCAGCGGCACTTTCGCAGGGCGGCCTCCGGCCTGTTCTCGAGGCACACAGGCTCCCAGCCTTTACCTGCACCGTCTCCGAAAGTCGCCGTGGGCGGAGCAAGTCACATGGCCAGCACAGCCTTACTGCGGGGGCACCGCGGAGAGCATGGACATTCTGTCCTCCTGTGATCCACTGTGGCCCTGGGGGGAGAGGTGGAGAAGGTCCTGTAGTCTGTGGGCCATGGGTCCCGCTGGCCGGGACGCCCTCCAGCGAGGTAGGGGAGGGGTCCGCATAAGGGGCAACTCAAGCCCAGGGCCTCCCCTGACCCCTCTGGAGCGATGTTGCAGTCTCTGGTCAGGGCTGGGCTGCTGCCTGGACCCCAGGGCCATCAGCTGTGAGCTCACGTGGGGAGGTGAAGGTGCTGGTGGGAGGCCCTCTTGGTGTTCCGAACCCCAGCTCCATTGTCCCTTCGCCCACCCCAAAGCGATGGTCAGGGCCTAGCCCCCCTCTCACCAGCCCAGATTTGCCACCTTGGGCACTTCGGGCCTGGGATGACGCAGACTGGTGCTCGTGGCCACGGTAACTGGCCACCTGCTCCATCAGGCCGAGTGGGAGTCAGTATCCCTTTGGTGGTGACGTGGCCTTGGCCTGCTCTTTCCCACAGGTGGCTGCACTGCAGCGGCAGATCTTCGACTTCCTGGGCTACCAGTGGGCTCCTATCCTAGCCAACTTCCTGCACATCATGGCCGTCATCCTGGGCATCTTTGGCACCGTCCAGTACCGCTCCCGGTACCTCATTCTGGTATGGCTCCCTCAGGCCCTCCCAAAGCGTACCCGCTCCAGCCACCACGGCCCCCTTGCCAGGCACCCAGATCCCCTGTTCTGTCTTGGCTTCAGACCAGTTGGTGGGTGCATGCCCAAATCCCAGTGCACCTTTGCTTAGTGGAGACAGGGTTGGTTTTTTTCCTGAAGAACTTCTAGGGAAAAGCCAAAATATTAACAAGATCAGTCATTTAGGGAGTGCCTACCACATGCCAGGCGTCCTACTAAGCTTTCCACTGCTTTCTTTGTAACAGTCCAGCGAGCTGTATCTCACCAGCACTGCTTTCCAGAGGGGGAAATGAGGCTCTGCAAGGTCCCGGGGCACCCTAAGGTCACCAGCTAAGAAAGGTCACAGCCAGGACCAGGCATGAGGTCCAGAGTGAAGGCTCCTGCCACATCGCCACGCGCCACTCCCTCCAGGAGCCCGGGGCGGAGGGTGGGGTTGCTTCCAGAAGGTTGGCTTTTGCTCCTTGATGTTCTTAGAGTGTGACACAGAGTGGCTGGTGTGGCTTTGAGTTCAGTACCTCTTCTGTGCCAGTCCCCAACGTGGATGCTGTCCCTAGCTCCTCCCGTCTGCGTCCTTTTGCCAAGCCCTGGTCCTTGTGGTTTCTTTTAAACTCTTGTTTTCAGCCCATCTCATGACTGCCCCCTGCTCTTCCTCAGTGACCCCTCCACATGCCTCTCTTAAGGGAAAAGGCACTCCAGTAGATTTACGATGCACATGCTTGGCGCTTAAAGGAAGCGGCACGCTATGTCACGCTAGCACCAGCGCCCACTCACACTCATTGCAGGCTTCTCCCAACCTCCTGCAGGCTCAGCCCCAGAAGCCCTCCCAAAGCTCTCCCGCAGGACATCAGACCCTTCTCTCCAGGGAAGCACCAGTGTGAACGGCACCGCCTGCCCCTGGTGGAAGCTGGAATTGCCAGCATAGAGCCCTCCAGCTCTGGGCCAGGGCAGGGCTCTACCTGCTGACTGTTTCTGCAGAGCGGACAGGAGGCGCTACCCTAGGACTTGGCCTTGCATGCCAGCCCTGCTCTTCCTGGCTGTGTGACCTTGGGAAATTTCGCCCTCTCTCTAGGAATTAAATTAGTTATCTCTGAACAGAGGAAAAATGCCTTCCCTGCAGGGCTGTTATAAGGACTCAGTGGATGTAAAAATGATTTGAGGACCGTAAAATGCTCTCCGGGTGAGGTATTGCAGTAATTTCTCCAGCAAAGATATCCTCAGCCCCCAAGCTTTGTTTCTGTCCATGCGCCCGCCCCCTGACCGCTCCTCTGCTTTCCCTAGTACGCAGCCTGGCTGGTGCTCTGGGTTGGCTGGAATGCCTTCATCATCTGCTTCTACCTGGAGGTGGGACAGCTGTCCCAGGTAAGTCTCAGGCCTGGCAGTGCTGGGACAGAGCCTGAACTCCCTTCCCCGCCAAGGGCTCCTTGTGGGGCGTGGGTCTGGGGAATCATTTCAAAGGAGCCTCCCCAACATCCCCAAATAAGTGTGTCCCCCACTCCTCAACCCCATGCTTTTGTGTCTGGTCTCCTTTGTGCGTCTCAGAAACAAATAACGAGGAGACGGGGCTGAAGGTCAGTCTGATGAAAGGGACAAGGTCCTAGTTGATCACAAACTCAGCACACAACAGCTCAAGGTAGAAAGCACCTCCCGGGCTCCAGGTGGTTGGAAAAGAGGAGGCTGCAAAGGCCGAGCACCCCGCCCTGCTGGACCACAAACATTTGAGCCTAGTTATGATTGATAGTTTTCAGAAGGGGAAGGCTAGTTAAGAGTTTATTCTGAGGAAACTGAATGTACCAGATCAAACGGAGACATGTGGAAGAAAATGGGAGTATTGAACTTGAAGAAGTATTTAACTTGCACGCCCAGAGGGCACAACTTCTATTTTTAGATATAAAAGAGGAACAACTTAAGAATAAGAGCATTGGCTTTGTAGTCCAGTGACTCTGGGTCTCAGTTCTAGCATTTCCTAGCTGTGTGACCCTGGGCAAGTGGCTTACCCTCTCTGAGGTAGTTTCCTTATCTAGTCAGTACAGATGAGAGCAGTCCAACTTATGTGACTGCTGAAGAATGACGTGAGATGACACGTCCCAGAGCTTGGCACCTGGTCAGCACAGAGTAAATA
The DNA here is from genome assembly GCA_019455555.1 of Galemys pyrenaicus. Lineage (NCBI taxonomy): Eukaryota > Metazoa > Chordata > Mammalia > Eulipotyphla > Talpidae > Galemys > Galemys pyrenaicus. Next base: position 9,379,841 of record JAGFMF010012145.1, on the reverse strand, counting down.
TTTAACTGATGGAATGACTAAATGAACTGATAAGCAGCATTATGAGGAGAAACTTCTGGTCCGGGTTAGCCTCCGCTTCAAATAGGAAGGCCAAGGACTAAGAGAGGAGAGGCTTGCCTAGGGTCACACACAGAAAGCAATGGGATGCTGAAGGGGTCATGAACGGGCCTGCCTTGAGGATTTCATGGATGGTTGGAAAACTGGACCTGGTCGCTAAAATTCTGGGGCTCCTGTGGCTCAGCTGATAAAAGAATGAAGCCTTCATGGTCTTCGAGCGCCACCTAGTGGTCAACTATAGATTTGCAGCTACAGACTCCATGCCTTTCACAAATGGAGCCTGGAGAGGATGTGGCTGCTATAGTCCGGGTGTGAATTAGGCCTTATATAAAATCTCCTGGGGCCTGGGGAGGAGCCCTTCGCCCCAGCTCAGTATCCTAGGCCCCTCTTCCCCCAGGACCGGGACTTCATCATGACTTTCAACACATCCCTGCACCGCTCCTGGTGGATGGAGAATGGGCCCGGCTGCCTGGTGACACCTGTCCTGAACTCCCGCCTGGCGCTGGAGGACCACCACGTCATCTCCGTTACTGGCTGCCTGCTTGACTACCCCTATATCGAAGCACTCAGCAGTGCTCTGCAGATCTTCCTGGCTGTGAGTATATATCCCGCCCATCTCGGCCCCCCACATTCCCAGAGATAGAGTCTACCTCAACTCCTTTATGTAGCCATAGTTAAGAAAGGACAGACCAGGCCTCCCTGGTGGCACAAGGGGTTAAGGGTGAGGCTATATGTAGCCACTGCGGCACTAGTTCAATCCCCAGCCAGGGAGCTGACCCACATGGCACAGCAGACCTCGCCTATCTCCCCTGCTTCTCCCCTCCGCAGTGTATTTCAGTCGATCTGCCTGTTCTGTTCCCCACTCTGTCTTTGGTGAATCCTCTCACCCCCCTGCACCTCTGGCCTATACCCCAGTTCTTATATGCATCAATAAATCAATCTTTATTTTTAAAAAAGACAAGATCTTCCAGCCTTCTTCTGCTTCTGCCTGGCTCTTGCATTTCTTGTACCACCTCCCTTCACCCCTGCCTCAACCCCTATGCAGTGAGTGAGCAGGTTTAATGAATAGGATCATTAACCTGTTGGCTGACCTTGGACAAGTCACTTGCCTTGGAGGAAACTCCAAGCTGGTTTCCTCATCCACAACAAGGAATGACAATACCAGTCTCAATAGAGTTGTGAGAATAAAATGAGACTGACTCAAGGCAGCAACACCTCCCATTTCTAGAAGGGCTGGCCCTGTCCTGGGCGCTGTACGCATGCAGAGTCACATGACCCGCTGTCCTTTTAACAAGTCAGTGAGATACTACCTGGTCTGTCTGGGGAGACTGAGGCTCTAAGAGATAAAATAACTACTTGCTCAAAGTCACACCCCCAGAAGGGAGAATGGAATACACTGTTTTCGAGTTAAAGGGACAGCCGTTTCCCTCCAGTTGTCCTCTTAGCGCACCCCTGCCCTCCCCTGGTGTGGGCAGGGCCGCAGGGGGTGGAGGAGGAGTTCCCGCTTTGCCTCCCTGACTTCCCCACCCCTCCCACCCAGCTCTTTGGCTTCGTGTTCGCCTGCTACGTGAGCAAAGTGTTCCTGGAAGAGGAGGACAGCTGTGAGTAAGAGCCCCTAAGGAAAGGGAAGCCTGGGTGCACCGCCTCACACCTTCAGCACCCTGGACAAGGCCTGGGGGTGGTGGCAGAAAGTCCCTCTTGAGGGAAAGAAGAGACACAGGGATGGGCAGGGGAGGTTCTATGTAACCAGCCCATTCTAGGCTGAGGCCCAGATGTCCAGGTGCCCAGTCTAAGGCCCAGCACCCCCACCTGCCCCTCTTTAAGCTCAGCCCTTAGGAGTGGCTCTCTAGCCCTTCCAGATATGCCCATTCCCAGTCTGTCACCCCACAAAGGTCTTGCTTCCTTAGGTGATTCAACCCGGTCCCCTAGAGCCTTCTCCCTTAAAGGACTGCTTCCCCTCCCACTCCCATTTCCCAAGTTCTCTGTGCTCTGAGGAACTTGACCCCCTCCTGCCTAGCTCCTACGGCCTTCCTGGGTGCATCACTCAGGGGTCCGCAGCCGAGCCCACCCTAGGTTCAGGCTCCTCCGATTCTCCCCTTCCGGGACCCAGCCTCCAGCCACTCAGCCCCCACCGGCACATCCCTAACTGCGTGTAACGTCCCCTTCCACAGTTGATTTCATCGGTGGCTTTGACTCCTACGGATACCAGGCGCCCCAGAAGACGTCGCATTTACAACTGCAGCCTCTATACACGTGGGTCATGGCCGGGAGCGGGTCATGGCCGGGAGCGGGTGGAGTGGCGGGACCAAGGCATCAGTGCAGTGGAAAGAAAGGGCGGGAGTGCTGGCAAGGTAGCCGGTTCTCGTTGCCCCAGTACTTTGGGTTCCACTTCCCTAACCTGCCTTTGTCTCTGGCAGGTCTGGGTAGCTTCTGCCCCGCGCCCACCCTCGGCGCTGCAGACTTTGTGGCTGGACTGACTGCGCTGCAGCGAACTCGGGAGAAGATGGGCAGGCGCGCCCTCTGGCGGCTCCTGGGCCGACTGCAGGCTGCACTGACTGGATCCGGGTCTGCTGCCCTCTTGGACTTGTGGCCCTTTGCAGCACGGACTTAAGGGGTGGGGCAGGGCGGGGCGGGGGAGGGGGATCGTGGGGTTTGTATTTTTTTTTTATCTCAGCCTTGGCCTGTTCTGGGGCCTCCCTCCTTTCTCCAGCTTGTCCCTTTCATCATTCACCCAGCATCCTGTCCCCTGTCCAGACAGAAATGGCAGGATGGACAGACAACCCTTGCATTGCCAGTCCTGGGGAAAGATGCCAGCGAACCAGGGTCAGGAGGACTGGGTTCTACTCACAGCTCCATCACTGACTCTGACATCCGTGAGGCCCTCTCTGGACCTCAGTTTCCCCATCTCTATTAAAGCAATTCCTTAGCAGGTGGTATTCTTTCTAGCCTCCTCCATTCCCTGGGTTAGGCTGGGAGTATGATACTCATTCTGCAGCCGTGGAAACTGAGATCCAGAGACGTGAAGCGATTGCTGGAGACCCCAGTCTGGGCTGCAGGTGACCACAGCCCCCGGGCAGCGTCCTTCCAGAAGCAGCAAGCGCTGCTCTTGGATTCCATCCAAGCACGCTCCCCGCCTGGACTCTCTAGCACCCATGCACTCGACACCACACTCCCATCACAGCCACCACTTGCCAGCGCCTCTTTTAAAGCAATATAATCAATAGCCCTTATTGGGAACTGGGCCGACAGAGCCCAGAGCCCTGAATCCAGCCTGACCCACAGGGAAGCCGCCCCAAACTCACCCTCTGTAACTTTTCAAGCTCTCTCCAATAAAAGGGGGCCACAACTCAGTCGCCTCACCACCTCCCAGGTCCCTGAGGCTGGGTCTGCTGCACCCATGATCCCCTCTCAGTAACCCCGCCAATACTGATGGTTCCACCCACCTCATCAGTTGGAAAACCTGTGGTTCCAGAAGAGGGTTGGTTGCCCGTGTTCTAGATCACCAGCGTTTATGGCTTCTCCACGGTCCAGGAGCCACTTCTAACAAGCCCAGGAGATGTTCTGAAAAGGCGGCGTTGGCAGCGTGGCTCTTGGTGGGGTGGGGAGGATAGCACCTTCCTTTAGAGCAAGCAGAGCTGAGAGCTCGTTCTCCCCATCTCATACCCCTGAGGACCTGGGGCCTGTACTGGCAGCTGCAGCTGTGCCGAAGGACCGGCCCTCAGCTTCTGGCCTGTCAAGTAGCAGTGGTCCTGGGTTAGGAAGGAGGACGGGAGGCTCGGGGCACCTAGAGGGAAGTGCAGGGTTTGACACGCCTGCTGGCCACCGCATTCTTTGCTCTCTACCCTCTGATCTAGCTTCCCTGATACTCAAGGCCAGACATCCCATGCCCAGACTTTGTCCCACCATTCCAGGTGCAGAGCTGTACCGAGGAGCCAGCCCCAGGAGCCACCGTGGGCACCATCCCGGACGGTCAGCGGGTGGGTACAGCTCAAGGGGGACACCACAGGCCACCTCCTACCTCCAGCCCTCTCCTTCCACTCCCAGCAGCTGTCATCTCCCCCTCTCCCCCTTTCTACTCAACGGGTTTAGCCACTGGTGCTTTGAAGCCTTTTGTTTTTATAAGATGGTTTTTGCAAGGGGACCAAGCTCTCCTCTGCTGGGCCCTCGCAGGCAGGGAGCATCCCTGGGGGTTCATTAAAGACGGCGTTTTCTTCTCTAGCCTCCTGGCCTCCTGCCCTTGAGTTGGCTTGATCTTCCTAGGGCAAGGTCCCTGCCTGAGGGTGGGCACGGGTGGGAGTCAATGTCACTGTCATTATCAAGCATTCCTGGGACCCTGACCTGTGGGTCTGGCTGATTGTGTAGTTTCGCGCCACTCTCCCTTTCCTTTCCTTGTCCGTAGACTGCAGAAGGGGGGCTAAACCAGTGGGTCCACGAACCTGGGAGAATCTTGGTTTATCTTTCTGCCTGTGTGCGTGTTAAGTGTATGCCTCCAAATATGCTTTACACCTTGGCTCTGCCCTCTTCCTGGCTTGGACGGGGGCAGCTCCTGACCCGGGATGAGCTGGCAGACAACGCTCTAGACACAGATGCCTGCGTCCCGCCGGGACCCTGGATCCTTTTCTGGCAACACAGCCAGGAGCTGTGTTTGGAATTTTTTTTGGTTATACTTATTTTTGTGACTAGGTAACATGTCCATAGGGAACAAAATTCAGAAAATTCTAGGCGGCTCTGTACTTTTAACCTACTCGTCTCTTTCTAAAGAGTCAAATTTTTTTTAAACTATGTAAAAATGTCTTCCTTTTCATAGAAATGGTGGCATTATCTGCTCACTCCCTGCTTCTTTCCCATGACTCTGAATCTTGGAAATCTTCCCCCAGTGATGCCTGCAGAGCTGCAACCTGTTCTTCCATGCGATTAGGTGGAACTGAAATTCTCATTGAGATCCCCAGGGGATCGGGAAGCTGCTGGTGTTGAGAGCCACCCCAAGGGACCCCAGGTCCGCTATGCAAACCTCTCTGGGTAGTGCCTGATGGTGGGGTCTGGAGGGAGAGATCACAGGCACTGCCTCCAGGTTGTTATTGCCTAGTGGGGAGCAGGCAGAAGAGTGGATGCCGATGGTGGGTGGTGGAGGCTGAGGACGGTGAGAAAGGCGATTGTTAATAAGAACTCAAGAGAAAGAACCCTGGACAGGGGCAGCAGGGGCAAAAGAGGGGGATGGGGAGGGGACCCATGGTACTGGGGTAAGAAGGGTGACAGACTCGTTGCATGGAAAACATCCATTTCCTATTGCTGTCATAGCAAAGGACTGCGACCTTAGTGTCTTAACACAAATGTATCATCTTATGGTTGAATTAGGGGCCTCACTGGGATAAAACCAAGATGTCTGGGTGTGGGGCTGCCTTTCTCTCTGGTGTCTGTAAGGGAAATCCACTTATTTGCCTTTTCCATCCTCTAGAAGCTGCCCACAGTGCTCACTGTCCTTTCCTCCATCTTCCAAGCCAGCATCACGTCTCTGACCCTCCCTTCAACCCATCTGCTAGCCTCAGGCAGGAAAGGGTCTCTGCTTGCAAAAACTTGTGATTGGGCCTACCCAAACTATCCAGGAAAATCTCAAAGTCCTCGATGGAATCACAGCTGCAAAGTCCCTTCGTCATCCGCCAACTTCATTCCCAGGTTCCAGGGATTAGAACGTGATGACCCTTGGTGGCCATTACTCCGCCTTCCTCTGGAGTTGTAGCTCCGTTATCAGGGCCTTGAGCGCCAGACCCGGGTGCTGCAGTGGGATGGGATGGGAATGGGAACTTTCGTTAAAGGATTTTGAGCCAGTGCAAGTTAATTAGAGCTGCCTTTAGGACTGGCAGAGCAGAAAGGGTGGGTTGGAGGAAGCAGGAAGCAGTGTTTTGCTTGCAAGAGGCCCAGGGTCCCTGGCTTCCCTGTGTAAATGTGTGCTCTTGGGGTATGTGTGTGGACGTGGGAGGTAGCAGTTGGCATGAACTTAGGAGTCGGGCAGGCCTGGCTCAGGTTTGTCACTCTGGAACCAGTCAAGCTGGTCTTCCCAGAGTGGTGGAGCTCCCCCACCGCTGCCCTCCTGGGGCTATTTCCCAGCAACCTCTGTGCATTAAAATAATCCAGGTAGGACAGATCCTCTTGTAATAACTGCTGAGTCATAAACTTGCCCAAGGCACTATTTGAAGCAATAAAATAGGAATCCCCAAGGTGCACTTGATAAGTACAATATTCTGTTGGGATTTACAGACACACCAGTGTTTTCTCTAGTGTGTTGGAATTGGGTCTTGCAGTTCTAAGCAGGGTAGGAATGAGGAAGGGCCAAAGCCTCATTGCCTGGCAAGATTTATGACTGTGCAGACTAAGGGCCCTGGACAGTGTTTCTCAAACCTGTGGAGAGGAAAGATCCCTTACCTCCCAAATTCCTAATCCTCCCCTGAGATGCTTGGATCTCTGGACAGTAATAGGAGTCTGTCTTTCACAGGTGCCCCTGGGGATTTGGATTTAGGAAATCCTAGGCCTGGGTGGAGACGCTTTCAAGCTTTTTTGAAACTTCCCCTCCCATATCAGCCTGCTGGCTCCCTCATTTCAGAGTTGAACTTGAAGACTATCTCAAAGCTAGATTTCGATTATTACTGACAGCCTTGCTTTTTTTTTCAATGGGTTGGTCATTTCAGAGGCTGTGACCGACTCTTGAAATGAGACATTGATTTGCCACTGGCTTACCTTGGGCAAAAGCAGGGCTCCTAAGAGGAGGGTTCGGGCACTGGAGACGGTGCTCCTTTCCCCCTCAGCCTTACTCATGGGGGAGGTGTTGCCCCTACCCCCAGCCCATGTTGGGGGCCAGGCTCTTCCCCCAAGCCTCGGGTCCCCCAGTCTTCCCAGGGGGAAGTCTGAACGGACTGGAGGGCTGTGGGTTGGACATCCATGCCTAAACTTTACTTCTTCCTCTTGCCCCCCAACCATCCACCCTGGGACTTGGGGCAACTCCTCACCTGGCCTCGTGACATCGTGGGTGGGGCGGGAGGGCTGAACTCTGCCTATTTTTGGGCTTCTTCACTGCTGACTTCCTGGGACAGGGCTTCGAATCCTCATTGTAGTCAGGATGGTGTCTTCAAATACAGATGTCTGAGCTTCACTCACATACCAACTTGTAATTCATTGGGACCCAAACATCTGAATTTGTCCTTCAAGTACTTAGGAAGCACCTGCTATATGCCAGGAATTGGTACTCCTGTGGTAAACAAAATGGACAGTAATTCTGGCTCATGAATATCGGGAGGATATGTACATGAATAAACTTGTAAGATACATGGTATATCAGATAAATGTCTGAGCAAAACAAGGAAGAGAATAGAGGATACGGATGATTCTAATCTTAAATTGGATGTTAGGACAATGAGGCAAGGTCTTATGGACAAAGATTTTTTTTGATGAAATACCTGAAGAAGCTTAGGCAGAAAGAAGAGTACAGCAAATGCAAAGGCCTTGAGGTAGGAGAAGGTCCAAATATTGAGGGAAGCAAGGAGGCCTGTGTTTAAAGCAAGGAAATATGAGATAAAAGATGAAGTCAGAAAAGTAAGCGTGTGTATCTGTGACAGACACTAGTTGCCTGACCTTAAAGGACACCATAAGGGCTTCACCTCTTCAGCCTTTTTTTTTTTTTAAAGATTTATTTATTTATGCATATAAGCACTGGAGTACAGGCCAGAGGTGCAGGGGGTGGGGTGAGAGAATCCACCAGACAGAATGGGGAACAGTACAGGCAGACCCACTGAAACACACTGCTGAGGGGAGCAGCGGGCAAGGCAGGAGAGGTCTGCTGCACCATGTGGGTCTCCTCCCCTGGCCAGCGGCAGGTATCGAACTCATGCTGCAGTGTCTGTGGTTTGCTTCATAGTGCGCTGCTTAACCCACTGCACCACCAGGGAGGGCCCAGCTCTTCAGCTTTTTATCTGTGATGGGAACCCCCTGGGGTAACAGAACACAAAGCTGGGAGGAACCCCTTTGGATGATGTGCGGAGAATACACTGTAGGAGGTCAAGGGCTGAAACTGACCAGGTCACGGTAATGCAGGTGAGAAGGTGGTGACTCGGCCAAGGTGGTAGCAGAAATGCTGGATTCCAATATATTTTGAGGTGAGGCCCAATAGGACTTGCTAATAGATTGGCTGTGGACTGTGAGTGAAAGAGCTGATCAGGTTTCCAGACTTTTCGGTTTGAGCAAGTGGAAGGATAGAGCTGCCATTGAGATGGAGCTGATGATGGTGGGAGAAGGCTTGGGGTGAATTTCAGCATTTTGGCTTGGGACATATAAAGTTTGAGATAACTCAAACTCTGCATCAAAATGGAGATCAAGGAGGCAGTTGAGCATAAAAAAGACATGTTCTTGGATGAGAAAGTTTGGAATCATTGGTGTTTCAAGTCATGAAAAGTCACCAAGAAGTAACTTGGAGAAAGTCAACCAAGGACTGAGTGCAGACAGGACAAAAGACTGAGTTCTGCATCACTTTCACAGTTAGAGGTAAGAACGTTAGAGACTCAGACAAGAAGCCTGTTCCTGTCAGATAAACCAGGGATCTGATAGGATCTAGCATTTTTAAGTCATTGCTCAATTCACTGATTTTGTTCTTTGTCTTGAAATATTTATTAAGCACCTACTATGTCCCAAGCTCTGTTGTAGACACTGAAGTTATAGCAATGAACCCAACTTTCTTACAACTTACCTTCCAGGTAGAATAGACATATTTTGTCTTTAAAGATTTATATATAGGGCCTCCCTGGTGGCACATTGGGTTAAGCAACACACTATGAAGCAAACCACAGCCACTGCAGCACGAGTTCGATTCCTGCCACTGGCCAGGGAGGGGACCCACATGGCATAGCAGACCTCTCCTGCCTCACCTGCTGCTCCCCTCAGCAGTGTGTTTCACTCCATCTGCCTGTTCTGCTCCCCACTCTGTCTCTGGTGAACTTTCTCACTTCCTGTGACTCTGGCCTGTACCCTAGCTCTTGTATGCATAAATAAATAAATCTTTTTTTTTTTTTTTAAAGATTTATTTTTATTGGGCCTCCTTGGTGGCACAAGGGTTTAGGTCTCAGCATTATGAAGGTGTCAGTGGCCACTGCAGCACGAGTTTGATCCCCAGCCAGGGAGCTGACCCACATGACACAGCAGACCTCCCCTGCCTCACCCGCTGCTCCCCTCAGCAGTGTATTTCAGTCGATCTGCCTGTTCTGCTCCCCACTCTGTCTCTGGTGAATCCTCTCACTCTGTTCCCCCCACCACCTATACCCCAGCTCTTGTATGCATAAATAAATTAAAATTTAAACAAAGATTTATCTTTATTTACTTATGCATAGAAGAACTAGGGTACAGGCCAGAGGTGGGGAAAGAGGGTAAGAGGACTAACCAGAGACAGAGTGGGGAGCAGAACAGGCAGATCTACCGAAGTACACTGCTGAAGGGGAGCAACAGGTGAGGCAGAAGAGGTCTGCTGCACCATGTGGGTCAGCTCCCTGGCCAGGAGATCAAACTCAGGCTGTAGTGGTGATGATAGCTTAATAGCACTGAGACTTAACCTCTGCGCCACCAGGGAGGCCCCTGGACATATGTCTTCTTGTTTAGTTTTCCTAACAAATCTGAGAAGGAAAGTCCTATTACCATCATCTTATAAATCTGAGGAATCACTAAAGTTGGGAAAGGTTATTCACTTACCCAAAGCTACACAGCTAATAAGTAGCAAGAGTTGACATTCAAATCCAGCTTCTCTGACTCCTGAGCTCATCTCAAGCCACTAGAGACACATTGCCTCATGGGAAATTCCAGTGCTCAGTCCCAGGTGAGACTCACTGCTCTAGGACTTGGCTTTCAACTGATGCATTGCAAATTACCCCAAAACTTAGCGGCCTAAATGAACCAACATTAGTACAATTTCTGTGGGTCAGAAGTTCTGGAGCAGCTTGGCTGGGGCTGATACTGGCCAGTGTCTCCATGACTTTGACTTGCGATTAAGGCTTAGACCAGGGCTGCAGATGTAGGATGGCTGGTGCGGCCAGAGGAGCTGCCCCCAAGGCAGTTTAGTCACGTGCCTCTTGGTAGGAGGCCTCAGTTCCTTTCCACATGGGCCTCTCTAATGGGCTGCTTGAGCATGCTCACAATGTGGCAGCCAGCATGCCCCAGAGCAAATGAACAGTGGAAGAGAGAGAAAGAGAGAAAAGGTGTTAGAAGAGAGAGAATGAGAGAGGGGCCGCCCTAGTGGCACAAGGTTTTAAGCACCACACTTTGAAGCATCCAGAGCCACTGCAGCATGAGTTCAATCCTCAGCCAGGGAGGTGGTCCACGTGGTGCAGCAGACCTCTCCTGTCCGGCTCACTGCTCCCCTCAGCAGTGTGTTTTAGCCAGTCTGCCTGTTTTGTTCCCCGCTCTGTCGCTGGTGAATTCTCTCACCCCTCATGCCTCTTGCCTGTACCCTAGTTCTTGTATGCATAAATAAATCTTTATTAAAAAAAAAAAGAGAGCCATCTAGAAAGACCCCATGTCCTAAGTCACACACTACTATTTCCACTACATTCTGTTGATTCGAAGCCACTAAGCCTAGTCCACACCGAAGAAATAATCAACTAGTCTTCATTTTTCTAGGGGAGGGTTGTTTGTCAAGGAATATGTGAACATACTTTAAAACCACTACAAAGACTAATTATTGTTCTAGTACTCACTATTTTTTTTTAAATTATTGCATCTGAACTTTCTGTTTTTATTTTTTTAAAGATTTATTTATGCATACAAGAGCTGGGGTACAGGTCAGAGTTGTGGGAGGTGAGAGGATTCACCAGAGACAGTGAGAAACAGAACAGGCAGATGCATTGAAACACACTGCAGGGGAGGGGAGCAGTGGCGAGGCAGGAGAGGTCTGCTGTGCCATGTGGGTTCCCCTCCCTGCCCGGGGATCGTGGCCACGGATGCTTCACAGTGCAGCATTCAACCCTCTGTGCTACCAGGGAGGAACTAGTACTCATTTTTTTAAAAAAGATTTTATTTATTTATGCATACTAGAGCTTGGGTACAGGCCAGAGTTGCTGGAGGTGAGGGGATTCACCAGAGACTGGGGAGCAGAACAGGCAGATGGACTGAAAGGCAATGCTGTGGGGAGCAGTGGGCAAGGCAGGCGAGGTCTGCTGCGCCGTGTGGGTCCCCTCCCTGGCCAGGGATCTTCCTGACACACAAGCCTGTGCTTTCAACCTCTGCACTGTACTGCAGCTGCCTTGGGACGTGGCCATGCAGTCTGAACGTGTGTTTGAAGTGATGGAGCCTGCTACCTCTCTGACAAGCATCAAAAGGCTATGGGATCTTTCATACGCATTCCAGTCCTGGAGGAGCCACCAGCTTACTTGAAGCAAGGGGTTCATGAAAAGACAGGCACCCCCTTGTGTTTCACACCAACAAGCATTTCTTGAATCTGAATCCAATACCTTTGGTCCAAAGGGTTCTGGGTAGAGGCGGCACAATCTGCACCCTGTTGGCAGAACAGACGGTGCTTTCTGGGGCTACCAGGAAGAGAGCCCCCCCCCAGGTAGGGACTCAGGGTAGAAGGGCAGGGGTTCCTCAAACAAGTGTTTCCCGAACTTGGCATTATTCCCATTGGGGATCCCGAAGTGGCTGTTGTAGGGGGGCTGCCTGTGCACTGGAGGGTGTTTAGCAGTGTCCTGGGCCTTACCCACAAGATGCTCCCCACCCCCAGTGGTGACAACTGGGGTGATATCCTCCACCCCCTTGAGAACCACTGCTCTAGAGGAAATGAAGCAACAACAGTTACCCCCCTGAACAAGGGAGACTTTGGGAGGTGCAGTCCCTCGAGCCTCATTCTTCTCATCTGTGAATAAGCAGAATCTCAATGTTTTTTTTTTTTAAACTTTTTTTTTAAAGATTTATTTATTTATGCACACTGGGGTACAGGCCAGAGGTGTGGGTGGGGGTGAGAGGATTCACCACAGAGAGCGGGGAGCAGAACAGGCAGATCAACAGAAGTACACTGCTGAGGGCAGCAGCGGGCGAGGCAGGAGAGGTCTGCTATACCATGTGGGTCCCCTCCCTGGCCAGCGGCAGGGATCGAACTCGTGCTGCAGTAGCTGCGGTTTGCTTCATAGTGCGTTGCTTAACCCACTGCGCCACCAGGGAGGCCCAGAATCTCAAAGGTTTTTGTGACCACTAACGAGAAGGCCCATAGAGCACCTGCCACAGGAGGTCCCGGCCAGTGCTAGTCTTCTCCAGCGCAGACCAGAAGGACAGCCCCTGACCTTAGTCTTGCCAACACTTGACCACTTCCGAGATGGCCATCTTTAGGCACCAAAGCAGGGAGTCTGTGTCTCTGCTATAAAATGGCCTTGGAGTGAAAGGAGGAAGGAAACAGAGCAAGGGCTTTTGAATACCAGCCCCTTCCAAGTCCCATTTTTAAAAACAGCATTGGTTAATAATTAATTAGCTTCCTGTTTGCCAAACATAGCTGCCCCGGCTCTCAAGCAGCAGGACTCAGCGTGGCCTCAGGGAGAGTCAGTGACCCCAGCCCTGGACAGAGAGCCGCTGTCAGCATGAGCAAGCTCTTCCCCCTTAAGTGTGGATGGTTCTCTGACTGTCACAAACATCTCAAGAGCACAAGGACCCCCTCCTGCCATCAGAGGCCCCCAAATCAGATTAGAATCACAAGTCACAAATTGGTGGGTGATCTGTGAGAGAGCTGCCAGCCCCCCCAAACGCCAGCACCAGAAGCTTACAGCTGCCATATCAGGTGCTGGGCAGGGCGGCACCGACACCACAGGCTCCATTGCACATTCAAATGAAGGTCACCATTTCAAATGAAGGTTCCAGCAGGGGTGTCACCAACCAAGGACACGGGCCACAAAGTCTGTTGCTCAGGCCTTGCATGTGCCTGTCCACCTTCTTGGTGTCCACCCTTATATTCAGGGAGGGCCCTGTGTGTTCTGGGGCATCTGTGAGGCTGGTGGGAAACAAAACTCTGGAAGTACTGACAGGAGGAAGAGAATCAGCACTGAGTCCTTACTATGTGCCAGATTTCCATGAACTCTTAACTCTCACAGCACATGGCCCCGTGAAGTGGCTATTGCAGCTCCTACTTTATAGATGAGGAAACTGAGGCACAGGGAATGTAAGATTTCACAGGTGGTAGAGTGGAAAGACAATGTCTGTGGAGTGTGTGACTGGACACTTTCTGTAAACCATAACCCCCATCCTCCCCACCTTCTCCAGCAGAGGCACAGCCCCTGTATACCATTGCTGTCTGTCTCTCACCTTTCTTCACAATCTCAATCTTGTTCTTGAATATCTCACTCTTCACTCTTCCATCAGAAACTGGGGAGTATGGTGGTCACAGTGACACCTGCTGGCTGGTGTTATCTCAGCACCCCTTCCCCACAGTCCTGAAAACTTGGCCATCTTGATGCCCATCCTGTGCTCATCTTCCCCACTCTTTATGGCCTCAGCCTCAGAAAGGTCGTAGACTCTGGGTTTAGACATACCAGGGTTTGCATCCTAGCTCTGCAACTTACAAGCTAGGTTATCTTGGGCAAACCTTAACATTTCTCAGAAGCTCATTGCTTCTCTTGTAAAATGCCTCACGGGGCAGGGTTCTACGAGGAAGGCTCACAGGTGGTAATGGAAGTGAAATGCATAGTGTGAATTTCTCCCCTGAGCCTTCAAGCACAGGTGTTTCAGGGTACCACAAGACCTAGGGGAGGAAGGAGGAATATTTGGGCATAGAAATGTGTCCTAACTGGTAGCCTAGAGCCAGAGAGATACAGTAGGATCCCCCTCCAATATGTGCACCTCTGAACTCCCACCCTTTCCTGGAACTTCCCCTCCTAAAAGATGAGAGCCCCTGCATCTCCCTGGATGAGGAGAGGGAGGTTTCAGATTCCCAAGAAGAGTGTAGGTGGGGAGTTGGGATTGAGAAAGGTCAGTGGGAAGATGGGAGGAGTAGCCATGAGTTGGAGCCTGGAGAGTGGCCAGAGAGGTGAGTTCTTATCCTGGCTAAACAGGTCACTGGAGGCAGGGGGCCTGCTGCATTGAGTCTGGACATTCCCTCTGTTCACTGACCCACAATGTACTTCCCTGGGCCACACAGGGTATGAGGAAGGGCTCTGAAAAATCATGAGAAGCTGAACACAGAAGAAAAACTCATATTTTGGTGCCCTGAGGTCTTTTTCCAGACCACCCTCTGAGCAGCCTGGAGGGAAATGAGGCTCACATTTCACACAAACATGCACTGGTATTGCTTACAGAAACCTCCTGGGGCGGGGCTGCTTTGGGCTGCCTAAGTCCCTGGTTTCCTGCCTGCCCAGCCTCCCTCCACTCCACTGCAGCCCAGCCTGCCCTCTTGGGATGGCAATGGGTTAATGGCCCTCTCTAGTCACAGAACTTGGCCCCCAGAAACAACCATCCTCCCCCTCTTTACCCTCCATTCTATGATCTGCCCACTTTCCTGCATCCCTTTGCCCAAGTCTCTTCAAGTCTCTCCAAGTCTCTTCATGTGACAGGCACTCCCAATGCCTAGAGGTAGAAACAGCCCTGGAAGGAAAAGGAACTGTTTCAGGTTTGAGGATGCTCCCTCCCCTGCAGTCTGTAAAAACTGGTCAGGAATCTGAACTTTTTAGGCACATTCCCGCTGGGTTTGTGGGTAATCAGCCTGGCCCTGTCAGTGCTCAAGAGTAAGTGAATGACCCTCAAGGCTTAGATAGGTCCTCATGTGGGTGAGTAATGCAGCTCCCTCCTTACTACATCATCCTAACTCCTAGAACCCACTCTGATTGGATGGTGTAGGTCATATGAGCTTACATGAGCCAATGAACCACAACTATGAGAATGTGATATAAAGATTGGCCAGTCCAGGTCATGTGCTCACTTGATCCCTGAATTCTGTTCCCATCACACTAAGTGGGAGAAGAATCTGTAGCTCTCCAAATAAATAAATAATAAATTGGGCTGGGGATGGATTCTGGGGTGGCAAAGAACACTATGATGCAAGCCCCTCTGCTTTACACCAGCCTGGAAGTTCTTCTTACCCAAATCAGTTCAATCTTCTTACCCAAATCTGTTTCTGCCTCCTAGCCCTGGCCTGGGGGCTCCTCTGGCCAGAAGTGCTCTTTAATTTACTCATTTTCTGAGATACAGATTGAAAACCACCCCCCTAGACATAGAGAAGAAAGGGATAAAATCCCTGACCTCTAGGAATTCATGGTTCAGTGATGCACAATAGCAGAAGCTACCACTATTGTATGTATATTGTGTGCATGGCACAGTTATGCTTTTTCACATATCACTTCCCAGCCCTCATTTAACTTATACAAAAACCACTATCCTTATTAGCTTCTGTGCATACCCCTGTCTCCTCAGACTGTGAACTTTGGGGGAAATCTACCGGCTTCTGACCACCTCTTCAGATGCTTCTCATTCTAGTTCTCAGCATGCACCACTCTGACCTCTTTCAAGTCCTTGGATATACCATGTTCCTTTCTACCCCAGGACATTTGCACATGCAGTTTCTGCTGTCTAAAATTTTCTTTCTCCTATTTAGGAGAAATGTTTAAATAGGCCTACTTAAATAGACCTAAGTAACCTTTTTATCCTTCAGATCTAATATCAAATATTCCTCTGAGGGACTCTTCCCTGACTTTCCAGACCAGAGTAAGACCCGCTTTAGAAACTTTTGAAGTACCCTACCCTTTATGACTGTGCTACTCAGAAATATAATTACATAGTAATGTGTGCTTCGTGTTTATTATCACTCTCCCCACAGACAGTATGTTCCTACTAAGGTCTGTTCTAGTCTCCAAATGGTCTTACCAAGCACATAGCTTACCCAATACTTGTTGAACAATTATGTTGTATGGCCATATGCCTATCCCACCACCCTCTAAATCGAAGAGGGGGAGGAAGGGGGTCAAACATCAGAATCCCAGAATGTAACCAAGCAATGCTTTATTTAGAGCCAAATCATACAGACATTAAGTTCAAAGCTGTTATAAAAGAAAAATAGCCAATTCTGTACCCTTAAATAAGAGACAAGAGAGATCAGACAGAACCTGACTCTGGAATTCAACTTTTGCAAGAGTTTAGGACAATTACAGGCAGTTTAGGGAAAAGAGTTCCAAGATTGCTTTTCTCACACTAACATCACTGGGAAGTCTGCATTTCTGGGACCTAGAGCGCTGAAGTGGACCAGAGCCTGGGGCTGTTTGCAGCATGCAATACCTAAAAGGTCAATACTTTTAGAGTTTGTCAGTAATTCTTTCCCTCCTTTTGTTTGATTCCGTCTATGGTTACTTGCATTTCTGTTACTTGCATTTCTAGAATCTCAGTGAATACAGTACAAATAAACCTGCCATAGACCTTAAGCAGGCAGGACACCTAAGTCAAACATAAAGGGTTTAGCATAAACCTGGCATGTAATAGACACTCATTATCCAGAAAACACCATTCTTGTAGCTCCCTATATTTTTTCGCCAAGTACTTATCACACTTTTGAGTATTCTTATTTTTTTGATGGTTTACTGTCTACCCATCAGACTTCCCATGTGGGGAAACTATTAATTCCCTCTTTTCCTTATATCCAGCATAGAACTTAGCACAGAGTAGGTGCTCAATGAATATTTTTTAAATGGGTGAATTAAATAACTAGGCAGCAATTGCTTGATGCTTAATAGCATGGGTTTTAGGGTAAGATTCCCAAAGTGCTGTTTGCCCCAAGGTTTAAGTCTTGCTCCACCACTTACGAGCTGGGTTAATATGGGGATGGCTCACAAGCTCTTCTGTTTTCTCAGCTATAAAATGGAGATAATAGCACCACCTATGTTACAGGTCATGAAAATGTGCGGAGCTTTAGTACAACTATTAACACAGCTCTTCCTAACAAGTACGACACACATTCGTTAAGGGGATGAGGAACAGGCCTTCCTCTTCGCTGCCCTTCTCGAAAGCCACTCTCCAGCGACCCTGCGAAACAGGGCCGGCCACGGGAGGAAACAGGCCCCACGCAGGGGAAGTACGTGCTCGGGACTCCGCCTCGGACCGCTGCGCTCGGGACGCCGGCCGGCGGGCACCAGCGGGCGGGGCTGCGGGGCGAGTGCAGGCTCCGGGGCGAGCGCAGGCTCCGGGGCGTCGTCCGAAGCCACCGCGGCCTCCAGAACCCACCCTTCGCGCCCCCCGACTCGGGCCCCCTCCAGCTGTCTGGTCTCACCTGATAAGCCCCCCCAACCCGCCACTCCCTGCGCCGCTCTCCCCCTTCCCAGAGCTCCAGTCGCGCTCCTCTCCCCAGCTCGGGGGTGCCCCCCCAGCCGTCCCCTCCCCTCCAAACTGTCCCTCCCCTCATAGGGTCCCGTCGCACTCAGCCCCGGACCCCACCCTTTGTCGCCCCCCACTCCGGTCCGCAGTAGCCCCCGATGCTCCCCGCTCCCTCTCCCTGGTAGACACTCGGGTCCCCCGACCACCAGCACCCCACCCGGTTCAGGCCCCGCCCCGCGGCCCCGAGGACTCTTTGTTCTAGAACTGAGCCGCGGGGTCTGGGAGTCGCTGACTCAGCGGAGTGGAGCCAGCCCTCGGCGCCCGCCCCCACCCGCTGCCGGGAGACCCGGAGGCCGGCGCCTGGGGAGGTGGGAGGCGCTGCCCGCCGGCCGAGTCCTTCTTTTGTTGCGCGAACATTCCTTTGCTCCAACACTCCCAACCTGGAGAGTCTGCGGTTACTGTTCCAGGTTATATTTCGGGAAACTGACACCAAATACTCAGCCCTGAAACCTGGCATCTGCCGCGTCCTAGTTGACTTCCTCGAATCTCCCTTTCTCAGGGGTAAATTAGGGGCCAAAACGCTGACATCGAAGGGTAACGTGAGATTCAGTTCAAGGAGAGAACAGATATCAGAGCCACAGGCACAAGGGGACGTTAGGTACGTGACTTTGGAAGGCCGCTAATGACAAGAAGTTAACACTTAGGTGTGGATTTTCCTCCCTCCGTTCTCCCGCTTTGCAAGGACACGGTGCTCTTCCCCGGGGCTTTGACATGTCACTTTCTCTGTGAGAGCTTCTCTGAGCTCCCCAGACACCCACACCCCCCTGCAGTGATTACTTTTTCTTTTAAATTGGAGTATAATTTGCCTTCGATGAAATGTACAGACAGAACTTAAACAAGTAGTTCTGTTAGTTATTTTTATTTGTTTTAATCAAAGATTGATTTATTCATACCTACAAGAACTGGGGTGCAGGCCAGAGGTGGGGGGGTGAGAGGAGTCACCAGAGACAGAGTGGGGAGCAGAACAGGCAGATCAACTGAAATACACTGCTGAGGAGAGCAGCAGGGGATACAGGAGAGGTCTGCTGCGCCATGTGGGTCCCCTCCCAGGCCGCCCAGGGGTCAAACTCATGCTGCAGTGGCTGTGGATGCTTCATAGTGCGGTGCTCAACCTCTTGCGCCACCAGCGAGGCCCCAGTTCGGTTAGTTTGAACAAATGAAAACATCTCTGTAACTCACACGTCTATCAAGACAGGACATTTCCAGCCCCACAGCAAATTCCCTTCCCAGAGAATCCCATCTCCCACCCTAGGTAAATGTGTCCCCTTTCCATCACTCCAGGCAAGTTCAGTCTGTTGCAGAACTTCATATAAATTAAAGCATACAGGACCTCCCTGGTGGCGCAGTGGGTTAAGCAACGCACTATGAAGCAAACTGCAGCCACTGCAGCACGAGTTCGATCCCTGCCATTGCTAGGGGGAAAGGTGGTCCTAAATGGATTATGGGTGTGTGGACTCCAACCCCCACTCCAGACCATCAGTGTTCCAGAACCACAAATCCGATAAGATGATTATCAAAGAGTGGATTACTGGGACCTGAGGGTGGGGTTAAACAGCCAGGCTGGCTGTAAAAACCGAGGTGAGCCTTGGGCACACTCTCTCTCTTACGGAGGAGCCAGACCCCTTCCTTCGGAGCCATCTCATTCGACTCGGAGTCAGCTCTCAACGCGCCATTGCTTAGATCTGGTAGAGTATTTGTGGATTTGTATCCCTTTCTTTTTCTTTTGGTGTTATTACTATTTTATTCCCCTTTCTTTCATAAAATAAAACGTGCTAATAACTTTTGCCACGTGTACCTGGAGTTGGGACTTTTAAGTCTTCTGAGCGCGCGGGTGGAGAACCCAGTGTGGGGAACCCAGTTTATATTAGGGTTGCCCTGTAACACCATCAGCCAGGGGGGTGACCCACATGGTATAGCAGACCTCTCCTGCCTTGCCCACTGATCTCCTCAGCAGTGTGTTTCAGTCCATCTGCCTGTTCTGGTCCCCACTCTATCTCTGATGAAGCCTCTCACCGCCCTGGACTCTGGTCTGTACCCCAGCTCTTGTATGTATAAATTAAATCAATCTTTAAAAAAAAATTAAAGCATACAATGCGTACTCTTTGGATTTGACTTCTTTCCTTCAGCATAATCTTAAGATTCATCAATATTGTTGTGTGTATTCGTAATTTGCTTCTTTGCTTTAATGAGTACTACTTCATTATTTAACTATGTCATAATTGGTTGATCCATTTTTCTGTTGATGGACAGATGGGTCCGTTTCAGTGTGGGGCTTTTAATAAGTGAGGTGCATTCCTACATCAGTCTGTGGACCTGAGCTTTTATTTCTGTTGGGTATAGGAGTAGAATTGCTGGGTCATGGGATAGTTGTGTGTGTAATTTTATAAGACACTGTCAACAGATCTCTAAAGTCATTTACCATTTTACATTCTCACCTGCAATGTATGAAAGTTCCAGTTCCACACCTCCCTGAGCATTTGACATAGCCAATCTTTTTATTTTAGCTATTCTAATGAGTGCCGTGTATCTCATTATGGCATTTCTTTGAAAGATAATCAACAGTTTAAAAAGTATTAATAACACAAATGTAAAATTCTAAATATTTAAAAGACTATTCCGTAAAGCAGAAGCCCAGGCCATTAGTTTTTCTCTCTTGAAGGTATCAGCTTGTGAGTGGCTGGTGTCTCTGTTCAAATTAAACTTTTTGTCATTTTCCCACAAGCCTGTAAGTCCCAGGAGAAGAGGGACTGCTGATGAGGGTCACCACTTCTCTTTAATGGTAGTAAAGCCCAATAAATAAAGTTGAATGACTGTCACGCTGTTCTAGACAAGTCATCTCATGCATCACATGATCACATTTTGCTTCAAAGAGAATAGCAGTGTTCCTTTGGACTGTCTGGAAATGAGTGATAGCGACAGAAACTTGGCAAGTTAATGAATATTGATGAAGGAGTTCCCAGGGGTCCTTTAGGCGGTGCAAAAATCTTTCCCCAGATACTTCTTATGAAGTCAGGTGCTCCACAAACACAGAAAATTAACATCTGTGGTTTGTGTTTTTTCTGCCTAGCATTACTTCACCCTTCTGATAACCGGAACTTCAGTTTTTCTCTGGGGAATTGCCTTTTTCCCCTCAGCCCACATTTGCTAGAGGAGAGTCTGTACCATTCTAGGTTTCTCTCTCTCTCTCTCTTTTTTAAAAAAATGATAACATGCATCATTTTATTTTTATTTTTTTAACTTATGCATGCAAGAACTGAGGTGCAGGCCAGAGGTGGGGAGGGAGGGAGTGAGAAGATTCACCAGAGACAGAGTGAGGAGCAGAACAAGTGGATTGACTGAAATACACTGCTGAGGGGAGCAGCGGGCAAGACTAGAGAGGTCTGCTGCACCACATGGGTCAGCTCCCTGGCTGCAGATAGCTTCATAGTGCGGTGACTTAACCTCTTGCACCACCAGGCAGGCCCTAGGTTTCTCTTTTAGAAGAAAACATTTCCCAGAAGTCCTCTAGGGTCCGGTCTGTGAGAATTGCCTCCAATGGCCATTCTTGAGATGTCGCTATCTAGGGGAATGGGATTATACCATAATGTGAACTTGAAGACATCAGCTGGGTGTGGAATGGGTGTGGGCGTGGGGAGAACCATAACCCCAAAGACCAATTCAGGCATCGATGGTCTAGTATGCACTCAACTACAAACAACTCCCTTCTTTTCCTACTTAGAATAATGCTATGATTGAGTGATGTGTCTGAGAAGGCCAATGTCAGAGAGCAGTCTGCTCCGGGGATTTCAAGGTCTTTGACAGAGACATGTTCAAGGCTCTTTACATGTCAGAAACTGAACTTCATTCAACCTAGATCAAGTAGAAAGGGGGGCTGGAAAAAGACTCAGGGAGACTGTAGAATCCGGGAATCAGCAGACATCCTCTCAAACAATTGTTGCCATTGACCAACAGCTTCTCTTCCCAGGTCATCCCAGCCACACCTACCTTG
Organism: Galemys pyrenaicus; assembly: GCA_019455555.1. NCBI lineage: Eukaryota > Metazoa > Chordata > Mammalia > Eulipotyphla > Talpidae > Galemys > Galemys pyrenaicus. The sequence continues at coordinate 9,358,438 of JAGFMF010012145.1, read as the reverse complement.
AGCCCCATCTGCACTGCATCCGCACTGATGTCATTTTGAAAAGTAAATATGTTGGGGCCTCCCTGGTGACGCAGTGGGTTAAACAACGCACTATGAAGCAAACCACAGCCACTGCAGCACGAGTTCAATCCCTGTCATCATTCAGGGGGGTGACCCACATGGTATAGCAGACCTCTCCTGTTATGCCTGCTGCTCCCCTCAGCAGTGTGTTTCAGTCCATCTGCCTGTTCTGCTCCCCACTCTGTCTCTGGTGAATCCTCTCAGTCCCTGAACCTCTGGCCTGTACCCCAGTTCTTATATGCATAAATTAAATATTTTTTTTAAAAAAAGACAATATGTTGCTGCAGGTGAATCATCTTCTACCTGGAATTAGCTTTTTTTCTTTTTTGTAAAATGTAATTCGCCTTTGGTTTCTTTCTTTTTTAAATTTTTAGGATTTATTTATTTATTTATGCATACAAGAACTGGGGTGTAGGCCACAGGTGTGGGGGTTAAGAGGATTCACCAGAGACCGAGTGGGGCAGATCCACTGAAATACAATGCTGAGGGGAGCAGCAGAAGAGGCAGGAGAGGTCTGCGCCATGTGGGTCCCCTCTCTCACCTCCCCAGGGATCCAGCTTGTGTGTGGGGGGGGTGGGGGGCAGTGGCTGCGGATGCTTCATAGTGCTGAGTCTTAACCCCTTGAACCACCAGGGAGGCCCTCCTGGGAGTCTTTCTTCATGAATCACCTGTACAAGAATCTTTACTCTGGATGTGCCTTGAGGAAACCATTGCTTTTATTAAAACAGGTTGTTCCTATTTGTTTATTTATCAAAAAGTATTACAAAGAGTAATTCACTGGAGACGTCAAGCAGCCGAACACGAAGCGATGTCTAATTGAACCTGGGACACTCTACAAGTGCTCTGCATCCTGGAAGGGCAAGTCGTGCTAGCCATTGTCCTCCCAGGCCTCGTGTGCCTCCTCCAACTGGCATTGTGTCTGCTGGTGTTGTCATAACTGGGCTAGCTCTGTGTGTTTTGTTTGGCAATCCGCCTTTTTTTTTTCTTGAAGAATCGGTCTTGAATGTTTTTCTGGGTCAGCACATCTAGATCTGCGTCCAGAGTGACCTTTCTACGCTGCCTGTTTCATCATGCTGCTCCCTCTCAGGGCCCTTGAAGTCAGCTTCCCACTGTGGAATAAAATCCAAACTTGGAACTTAGCTGCAGGTGTGACCTGCTTTGGCCCCACCCACCACACCTACCTCTTCGGAGTCTCTCTTGCTCACTACTCCAGCCACCTCCCTCAGTTACTTAAATGCACCATACTCTATATGACCTAGGGCCTTGCACATTCTTCTTTCTAGAATATCCCTCCCCCTGCCTCTTTGCCTAAATAACTCCTGCTATCCTAGAGGTCCCAGCAGAAAAGCCTTGCATGAGGCCTCCAACCAAATGACACCCCAAGTCATATGTCTTTTTTCTAAAAGGTTTATTTATGCATACAAGAACTGGGGTACAAGCCAGAGGTGTGGGGTGGTGGGGGTGAGAGGATTCACCAGAGACAGAGTGGGGCACAGAACAGGCAGACTGAAGCACACTGCTGAGGGGAGCAGTGGGTGAGAGGAGAGGTCTGCTGCGCCATGTGGGTCCCCTCCCTGGTCAGGGATTGAACTCTTGCTGCAGTGGTTGTGGAGGCTTCATAGTGTGGTGCTTAACCCCTCGCGCCACCAGGGAGGCCCTCAAGCCATATGTCTTTAGAGCACCCTGCATTTTACCTTTGGAGCACTTGTAAGTAAATGATCGTGTCATTAATTCACATTGGTAATCATGTTTCTAATTAATGAATTAATTACCCATCTGGCTATCTGTTTCATGTTTTTCCCCCCTACTGGAATGCAAGCTCCACAAGGGAAGACTCCTTCCGGACTGTTCATCTGTATCCTGGTGACTCACACAGTCCCAAGCAACAAACGGCTGCTGAAAGAAAGAACTGGAAAGCTGTCAGTCTCTCTGTTTCCTCTGTGTTTCTTGTCTCTGCTCCTTCTAGGGCTTCCTGAGTTCTTCTCTCTATGAATCAACTCCAGCCCCTCACAGTTGCTGCTGTGCCATCACCTTGGCCCGCCCACTCTCCACATTTGCCCCTGGGCCACTGTGGCCCTGCTCAGGAGCCACCCCCAACTGACCACAGCCTTTCAGCCTGTTTTCTCAAGATCTTGGGGTCAACTCCACATGAGGGTTGGTTTGCTTCAGCACAGGAGTCCTTCCTGGTCACCCCTCTCCCACCAGGACCACATAGAAAGGACTGTAGCAGCTGGGACAGGTTGAATCAGATGGGGAAGTCGAATGTGACAGGAAATCTGACTGACATTCTGTTACAGGGCAACCCTAATATAAAATGGGTTCCCCACACTGGGTTTTCCACCCATGCGCTTAGAAGACTTAAAAGTCCCAACTCCAGGTACACGTGGCAAAAGTTATTAGCACGTTTTATTTTATGAAAGAAAGGGGAATAAAATAGTAATAACACCAAAAGAAAAAGAAAAGGATACAAATTCATAAATACTTTACCAGATCTAAGCAATGGCGTGTTGAGGGCTAGCTTCGAGTTGAATGAATGGCTCCGAAGGAAGGGGGTCTGGCTCCTCCGTAAGAGAGAGTGTCTCCCAGGCTCACCTCGGCTTCATAGCCAGCCTGGCTGCTTAACTTCACCCTGAGGTCCCAGTAATCCACTCTTCGATAATCATCTTATCGGATTTGTGGTTCTGGAACACTGATGGTCTGGAGTGGGGGTTGGAGTCCACACACCCATAATTTATTTAGGACCACCTTTCCCCCTAGCAATTCTTGCCACCACTGTAAAAGGAACCAAAATACCAGTGTGGGTTTTGTTGCTCTTTTGTTTGATTTTAAAAAATGAGATGGAAGCTACCGCCATAGCTGATTGGTTCAAGGGTGAACTGAACACCTGTCTCAAACTGGGCCAATCCGAGCCCAGTTGAGATGAGACGGGTGGGGAGTGGGAGGAGGAGAAAGGGAAAGAGAAGGAACTAGGAGGAAGCAGAAGAGGAGGAAGAATGATGAGAAAGAGGAGGAGGAAGGCTACAGAGAAAAAAGGATACAAACTTTCATTCCCAAAGCTCAGAAGATGGTGAGACTAGGTGGCTTTGACCTACAGAAAGGGCTAGAACTGGAAACTTGTTGATATTCTGCGTAACAAGAGTTAGACCCTCAGATCTATTCCACATCCCACCAACACATCATTTTCAAACTCAGTTTCCCAGAGCTGAATGTGCCTTGAGTTTATAAACATTTTCAGAGCTGGTTAATTTTTTTCTTTTTAAAGATTTATTTATTTATCCTGGGCCTCCCTGGTGGCGCAGTGGGTTAAGCAGCGCACTATGAAGCAGACCACAGCCACTGCAGCACGAGTTCGATCCCTGCTGCCGGCCAGGGAGGGGA
>JAGFMF010012145.1:9317022-9331846 GCA_019455555.1 Galemys pyrenaicus | reverse complement strand
CCCACTGCGCCCCCAGGGAGGCCCGGGAGCTTTTTTTTTTTTTTTTTTTTTTTAAATGCTAAACACCATGAAACAGGATTGCAAGGCTGAAAACGTAGTCAACAAGTACTTCACAAGGAATAAGAAAAGATAAGAAAAATTCCACCGTGATATTAGCAAAGGTAAAGGAGAATATTCACGCTATAAGAGGCATCATTTTCCCACAGAATACCTCTTGGCATTTCCTGAATGAGTGGGATTAGTGATCTATATAAATCATATTTCTAGACATAATGTGCTGCTGAATTTAAAATGCCAAGGTTTTATTAAGAGTTTTTACATCTATATAATGTCAACTTGGTATATAGCTTTGTGTGTTTCTTTTTTTTTTTTTTTATTTTTCTTCTAAAGATTTATTTATTTATGCATACAAGCACTGGGGCACAGGCCAGAGGTGTGGTGGGGGGTGAGAGGATTCACCACAGAGAGTGGGGAGCAGAACAGGCAGATCAACAGAAGCACACTGCTGAGGGGAGCAGCGGGCACAGCAGGAGAGGTCTGCCGCACCATGTGGGTCCCCACCCTGGCCGGCAGCAGGGATCGAACTGCAGCAGGGATCGAACTGCAGCAGGGATCGAACTGCAGCAGGGATCGAATTCGTGCTGCAGTGGCTGCGATTTGCTTCGTAGTGCGTTGCTTAACCCACTGCGCCACCAGGGGAGGCCCGCTTTGTGTGTTTCTTAATCAAGTTTACTTATTACTGTTATACTAGTTTCATACAAATAGTGAAATTTTCAATTTTGAGATCCAAAATAACATTAGATATAATTGATTTTTAGTGATTAGCAAGGATTCAGCTGTGAAATCACCTGATCTGGTATCTTTTTTAAAATGATTTTTAAATTTATTTTGATGTAAAGTTAGACTTATGGAAAAGGTGTCAGAATAGTACAAGGGACTTCAGATTGAATAATTGTCTACACTTTGCATGGTGTATTTTTACATAAATCTTTCATTCTTCCCTCCCCCTCTCTTAGTATATAAAACATGGCATTCTCTTATAGAACCACAGTGCAAGAATAGAAATCAGGACATTTAGTGTTAGTACATTACTATTTCCTAATACACAGTCCACATTCAAATTTCACCAATTGTTTTAACAATGCTATTTAGAGCTATTCTGCCCACTGTCCACACTTGCTGCTCTCTATCCCCAATCAAGGATCTAATCCAAGATCATGAATTGCATTTATTGTCCAGTCTTTAGTCTCTTTCAGTCTCTGACAGTTCCTCGACCTTTGTTTTTCTGACCTTGGCATTTTTGAAGAGTTAGGACCAGTCACCTTGTAGAATGTCCTTCTAATGGGTTTGTCTGCTATTTCTTCATGATTAGATTCAGGTTATGCATTTTCAGCAGAAATTTCACAGAAGTGAACTGTGTCCTTCTCAATACATAGCACCCCATAAACTCAGCTCTCCCCAATCGTGGTGATGTTTACTTTGATGATTTGGATTAACCTGGTGTCCTTCAAGTTTCTTCACAGAAAGGCTATCATTTTACTCTTTGAAATTAATAAGTATTTAAAAGACATTCCTTTGAGACCACTTGTATATCCTGTTCTTCATGGAACAGCAGACCTCTTGCTTTTAAAAAGAAATGATAGAGTTTAATTACTTTCTAATCTCGAACTCCTATTTATTTTGTGTTGACTCTCAAATTTTCTGCCTGCCTTCTGAGTTCAATATTCTGGGGCATCTTATCACCTTTTATTTGAAATCCTTCATCAAATTGCATGTAGAAAATCCAAGCATTCATATTATATTATTAATTCTGAGAAATCCTTTTTGTTCTCTGTTCATTCTTTAAAAGCACAATGTTGGTATTTAATGAAATACAATAATTTCTAATATCGCTAAAGATTCTAGCTAGAGTGACCTAAATTATCCTCACTACCTCTGAGGTCCATTTTCCCTACTTGTTTTTCTTGGTCTTCCTCCTGGCTCTTTAACGCGCAGGCCTTCCTGGAATGCCAGCAAGCCTTGATCGGGTGCACACTTCCAGGGCAGCAGCAGCTTAAAGAAACATGCATGAACTCGCAGGGGCTTTCACACTGAAGGCTTCACTTCTAGAGGGTTGAGGGGGCCTGTCATGGAGCTGCAGGACCTGCAACTAAAGGAAATTTATTTACCTGCAGTAAAGGAGAATTTATTGGGGGTGGTCGCTCCCACTCCAGTTGTCCTTCTTGCCTCCAAGGACTTGGTCAGTTGCATTAGCAAGAGCCCACCCTTCTGCAGGGTGAAAACATGTTTGGGTAGGATGTTCAACTAGCACCTACACTGACAGGCATTTCTGATACCAAACCCTTTATCCCAACTCTCCTTTCCCATTCAGGAATCTTTCTAGAATTCTACCAGAAAATAAATTCTTCTTTTCCTGCAGTCTCTCTCCACATTTTATTAGTTGCTGCTGTTTTCAGCATGTTTCCTCAGTCAGCTCTTTTGCCATCCATTCCCCATCATTGTGAAATGTGTTGAAACCTCTAGTTTGCTAGTGATATACAGGTGCAGATGTTTCAGATGCAGATATACAGTTTTGAAACATTTTGCTATCGTTTAGTTGTATGTCCAGAGAGAATGTAATGCAAGTGTTGGGTTGCTGTCTTTTTTTTTTTTTTAATTTATTTACTTATGCATAGAAGAACTAGGGTACAGGCCAGAGGTGTGGGGGTGAGAGAAGTCACCAGAGACAGAGTGGAAAGCATAACAGGCAGATCAACTGAAACACACTGCTGAGGGGAGCAGCGGGTGAGGCAGGAGAGGTCTGCTGCACCATGTGGGTCCCCTCCCTGGCCAGGGATCAAACTCATGCTGCAGTGGCTGTGGATCCTTCTTAGTGTGGTGTTTTAACCCCTTGTGCCACCAGGGGAACCCCCCCCCCCATCTTGAGCTACAGCCCCTCCACTAACCTTTAGATAAAATTCTCTTTACTGCTTCAGCTAATCTGCATGTGTTACTTATAACCAAAATATTTTTTAGAGGGGCATTGTGCATTTTTATCTCTCTGCTCTAGGCTTGGGATCCCCACCCACTGCTCTTCCTTTCTGTCAATAGACTACAATGCAATTGATTAGGTCCTGGCTTATTGCAGAAGATCACCTTGGGCAGTTTTCATTCTCCCCAAATCCTCTGTCATTCAGTTCCTATATTCCTTAATTCTCAAACTCACATGATGGAAGGAGTCAGGCAGAAGTCATCAGTGAATGAAGTGGGCCAGATGGGGACTGGGACAAACTGCAGCTTCACACCTCTTGGAGGAGAAGCTGTTACCAGAAGGTTCTTAAGATCTCCACTGTGTGGCTATGTGATCTATGTTGCCAGACCTTCTGCTTTTTAAGAGAAGCTTGAATCTAAAATTAATGTAAAAATTCCAGACTTTTAAATGTTGGCAACTAACTTTAAAAATTTAAAACACTGTTTGGGCCAAAGAAAACATGTTTTAAAACTTCATGTGTTCCTTTTGATTTATTCCCTTCCGGTGTCTAATCCCCTTTAATTTATGGGTCACTTTTATTACTACTATGGGTCACTCTTATTACTCGTAGTAGTAAAATTAAATACAAATATACCATGTATTTGCTAGTAGGCAGTGTGCTAAGTGGTTGATGAACAGAATTGTATGTTGTGGCCACTGTGGCACTGGGAAGTGGATATGCTTTTCCATTGTACAGGTGAATGTGCCTTCCGAAATGTACATTGTACAGCTGCTGTGCTTCTGAAATGAAGCTTTCAAATCTTTTGATCTTTTTTCTTAAAGATTTTTTTTTCAAGATTTATTTATTTATGCATACAAGCACTGGGGTACAGGCCAGAGGTGTATGTGGGGGGGTGAGAGGATTCACCACAGACAGAGCGGGGAGCAGAACAGGCAGACTGACTGAAACACACTGCTGAGGGCAGCAGCGGACAAGGCAGGAGAGGTCTGCTGCACCATGTGGGTCCCCTCCCTGGCGGAGGCAGGGATTGAACGCATGCTGCAGTGGCTGTGGTTTGCTTCATAGTGCGTTGCTTAACCCGCTGCACCACCAGGGAGGCCCTGACTGCCTCCTTGGACAAGTAACTCAGCCTCCCTGAGCCTCAGTTTCCCCATTTTAAAGTGGGGACAATGGGCTTACTGGAAGTCTTTCAGAACTAACCCGTCATAGTCTCCAGCTGGTGGTTCACTCTTTTTTTTTTTTTTTAAAGATTTATTTATTTATGCGTACAAGCACAGGGGTACAGGCCAGAGGTGTGGGGGGGGGGTGAGAGGATTCACCACAGAGAGGGGGGGCAGAGAGCAGAACAGGCAGATCAACGGAAGTACACTGCTGAGGGGAGCAGCGGGCACAGCAGGAGAGGTCTGCTGTGCCATGTGGGACCCCTCCCTGGCCGGCAGCAGGGATCGAACTGGTGCTGCAGTGGTTGCAGTTTGCTTCATAGTGCGTTGCCCAACCCACTGCGCCACCAGGGAGGCCCGATTTTTTTATTTACACATGCAAGAACTGGGGTATAGGCCAGAGGTGGGGGATGAGAGGATTCACCAGAGACAGAGTGGAATCAGAACTGGCAGATTAACTGAAACACTGCTGAGGGGAGCAGCGGGTGAGACAGGAGAGTTTTGCTGTGTCATGTGGGTCCTTTCCCTGGCCAGGGATCGAACTCATGCTGCAGTGGCTGCAGTTTGCTTCATAGCGCCATGCTCAACCCATTGCGCCACCAGGGAGACCCCAAATCTTTCAGTCTTTTCATGACTTCCTGTTTCCTTCAGAATAAAAATCAGACTCAAGACTCCTTGGTTTGGTTTATAAGGCACTTTGGCGCCCGGCCTCCTACACCTCTCGTATCCAGCCCTGCGTGTTCCAGCAGCACTGGCGTTTTCTCTGTTCCTTCCAACAGTGTCCTTGTTCCTGCCACTGGGTGTTCTCCACCTGGACAGTCTCCTACTTCTCTTCCTGCAGCCACCTCCCATTTGTTCTCCAGTCTCCAGCCTCCACATCACTCCTCACCTCCACCCCCACACTTCCATCCTCGCTTTGAGTTAGGTTGGCAATCATAAAGTGAGCTTTTATTTCATTATTATTGCTGAGTTTCAACACAGTAATTGAAGATTTCTTCCATCTTTACCCCAACTAAGGGGGTAAAGAATAGCTAGGGTAGGTCTCATAACTTCTCAGTCACTCTTCAGATATTAAATGTGTTCAGTTCGATATGTTCAAATAGTAACACTGGGGATCAGCCACCCACGGCTTGTGGCACGCAGCCTCCAGCCCATTTTTGTAAATCAAGTTTTATTAGAAATAGTCACACTATTTCTAACCAATTCCATTCCTAGTTATACACTCAAGAGAATTAAAAACATATATCCACACAAAAACTTGTACACAAATGTTTACAGCATTACTCATAACACCCAAAAAGTACAAACAGGAGTTGCCTCTTCAAGTATATTTGTTCTGACCTAAGAAATGGAATAGGGCCCTGCGGCTCCAGGGAGAGCGTGACTCATATGGTGACAATCCTGCCATATAGATAAGTTTCTCTTCTAGAATGGTTCCTCTGGAGATAGCCCTGAATCTGGGTAGTACCTTCAATCCTCATTCTTCTAGTTAGTTAAGGGAGTGATAATGGTTTCTCTTCAGGCTGCTGGGTCCTTATTGACCTCAGCTTGGAATAACCCATATGCCAATTTGACACATCTTTAGAGAGACCTGTCCTGGATATCTTGGGACGGCTTATCTAAACATCTTGAGGATGTCTATCCTTCATTATTATTTATTTATGTGTACAAGAACTGAGGTGTGTGGGGGGGTGGTAAGAGGACTCACTAGCAACAGTGTGGGGAGCAGAACAGGCAGATCTACTGAAATACACTGCTGAGGGGAGCAGCAAGGAGACAGGAGAGGTCTGATGCACCATGTGGGTACCCTCCCTGGCCAGGGATTGAACTCACACTGCAGTGGCTGTGGATGATTTATAGCATGGCGCTATACCAGTGCGCCATTGGGAAGGCCCTCCTTCACTATTATTATTAAAAGCCAAGATGCAGAGTCTTAATAGATACTTTACCTTTATTATTATTAACAAATAATTGTGGATGCTTTCTTCTACAAGGAGCCAAGAACAAAGAAGACACATGGTACTTTCTAGAAAACTGAGCCTGAAAATAAAAGAACTACATGAATTTGACCTAATTATTTAGCTTTGTTGAGCCTCAGTTTCCTATTTGTGAAATGAGAATGTACTTATAATCTCCTAGACTAGAAACATATTTTGAACAATTTCCTCAAACCACACTGTCCTGACTGTCTTTTGACCTATTATCTCTTCTGTTATCCTCTCCCATCTCCAAACTTAAACTTAACCATCTGTAAAAATATTTATCTCTTATCATTGTAATAAGTAGTTTACATGCACTGAACTCTTCCTAAGGGTCAGGAAATATATTAAACCAGGGATTGTTAAACTTTTCCTATAAAGGACCAAGTAGTCAACTTTTTAAGATTTACAGATGAAAAGTCACATTGAATTTATTGTATAGGTACATAAAGAACAAGAAAGGAAATGAATTTTCACTAATTTTTTGATACAATAAAAAATGTAAAACCAACTGTTAGCTTGTAAGTTGCATAAGAATAGACAGCAAGCCAGATTTGACCCCTGTGCTAAACACATTTCATGGCATGGCTCAGTTAGTCTTCACATGGACAGGATGAGGTGTGTGCTGTAACTACCCTTGTTTGACACATGAGGAAACTGAGACAGTCCAGGACTGCCCACAATTATTAAGTGGTTGAGCTGAAATCTGAACCAGGACAGTTTATTTCTGGAGTTTGCAAGCTTAACCACTCTGTTGTGCAAGAAACCCAACACACATGTAGGGATTGGCATTTGCATGCATTTATTTGCATATGGTTGCCTCCCTTTCTCCTCTCAGGATGCCAAACAAAAAAAAATATTTCCAGTATAGAATAAGTAGAAAGAGAAAGGGAAACATGAGTGACTTTGGGAGCAGGAGTCCCCTCACACTTGCTGTTTCATGCCCACCATCTCCTGATGCGCCTGTGGCTCGATGAGAGAAGATTTTATTATCTCCATTTAAAAATGTAAAGTAGAAACTCAGAGAGGTAAAGTGACTTGCCCAGGGTCACACAGCAAGCTTAGGCTTGCTCAGCTTATTTGTAATATACATAAGCATATTATATATTGTAATTATCTAAACATAAGTTTCTCACAAACTGATCATCATAAAATATTTATAGTTATTGAAGTCCTGAAGACCTGAGTCTCCCCCATAACCCTGCCCCTAAGTGACAACCGCAGACATACAAACAGAGCTGCGACTAAGGCTCCAGTCTCCTGAAACTTGCTTGGGATACATCCTACCCTCGCCCTATCTTTCAGGCCTCCCCTCTGCCTGTGAATACATTATCCAGGATCTGGTTCTTCCAGAGAAGACCACATGTGCTCCTGGGCTGAATGCCAAATCCCAGAACGTTAGACTCAAACAGCATCAAAGGTGGCAAGTCCAAAAGAGACCATCAAAGGACCCTCCTACCTCTCGTAGTCCTCTATGTACCAGAATGCTGGCCGTTTGGCACCAATTTAATCCCATGAAAGACTCTGGGACCTTTCATTTGCTAGTCTGTGGTTACAAATGGGCCTCAGTGAACGAAGTGAAGGCTCTGGAGCCAGGCTGCTACCCCTGCAAAGTCTGACTCAGCCACTCACAGCTCTGGGACCCTGGTCAAGTCATTTTACTTCTCTGTGCCTCAGTTTCCTCAGCTGAAAAATGGAAACAATAAATCATATCTTGCCCAGCTGTTGTAAGAATTTAAAGTGTTTGTATGTCTGCGGTTGTCACTTAGGGGCAGGGTTATGGGGGAGACTCAGGTCTTCAGGACTTCAATAACTATAAATATTTTATGATGATCAGTTTGTGAGAAACTTATGTTTAGATAATTACAATATATAATATGCTTATGTATATTACAAATAAGCTAGACATATATAAGCTAAGTACACATCGTAAGCAATCAATTCATTTGTCTGTTTATGTATTTATAAACATCTGTTTATACATGTTGGGAGTATTAGGGTCACCCAGATCCTAGTTGTAAGGAGGGGTCCATGGAACCCCGGCTCTTAAAGAGTTCCCAGTGTGGCTCACCGTGGTTAGGCTGGGAGGCATTTGCTGTGGTGGGAATGGAGTGCTGTGTACAGGTGACATGGCCAGGTGGGACTGCGAACCTCTAATTGCCAGTTAGAGGTGATAGAGACACTGGCAGCAGCAGGAACCCAGAACAAAAGGTAGGTTTTAGGGATTAGAAGGCTCGCCAGAGGGTAGATGGGAAGGTACTTTTCCACAACAGCAGTGATATTTTTTTTCAAGCTGTAAGGAAAAGAGCTCTTTGTTTGAGGATCTACTTGTGTGTGTTGACTTCTCTAGCAGGGAATTCAGTACCATAAGATTTAATGACCCACTGGTCAGTTGTGATGGGAGAGGGACAGTTGTCAGGGAGGCTGGATTATCGCCCAACTTCCTTACAGATTTAATGGTAAACATAGAAACATCAATAGGAGAAGAAATGTGGGAATAAGTTTATAAAGTGGGATTGTAAAAGGTATTCTTAATGGACACAAAACCAGAAGCCATGATGTAAAAGATAGATGAACTTGATGAGAAAAAAAATTGAAACTTAGGTTCTGGAAAAGAGCCCAAAACTAAGTGAGGCCTCCCTGGTGGCCTAGGGGTTAAGTCTCAGCACTATCACCACTAAGTCCTAAATTCAATCGCCAGCCAGGGACCTGACCCACATATGGTGCAGCAGACCTCTCCTATCTTGCCTGCTGCTCCCCTCAGCTGTATATTCCAGTGGATCTGCCTGTTCTGTTCCCCACTCTGTCTCTGGTGCATCCTCTCCCCGCACCTCTGTCCTGTACCCCAGTTCTTCTATGCAAAAAAAAAAAGATAGATTGGGGGCAAATATTCATAACATATACATCAGTGTATATACCTGTATCTATAGTACAGGTACAGCGCACCTGTAAATAAACAACTTAATGAAAAACAAAGGGCCTCCCCTAGTGGCATAGTGGGTTAAGCAACGCACTACGAAGCAGACCGCAGCCAATGCAGCACAAGTTTGATCCCTGCTGCCGGCCAGGGGGGACACCCACATGGTGCAGAAGACCTCTCCTGTTGTGCCCGCTGCTCCCCTCAGCAGTGTACTTCTGTTGATCTGCCTGTTCTGCTCCCTGCTCTCTGTGGTGAATCCTCTCACCCCCCACACCTCTGGCCTGTACCCCAGTGCTTGTATGCATAAATAAAAATAAATCTTTAAAAAAAAAAAAAGAAAAGAAAAACAAAGAATACACATGGGCAATTCACAGAAGAAATGGCTGATGAAAATAAAATGATGTTTAAAATGCCTAGTATGCAAAGTTTTGAAAAATCCAACAAAAGAATACAATTTTTTCAATCATAAGATTGACAAAGTTGAATAAAAGGTGAATGATAACTAGTAATGGAGTGTGTACCTTTATATTTTATTAGTGGATTTGAAATGGGGCAATTATTTTGGAGAACAGTTTGTACATATTAACACCTGAATTATTTACCTTCTTCCCTTCCTTTCACCCCAAATAATGTGAGACTTACGACAGCAAAGCCCTTATCCATCAAATTTATGGTTGTATTCCCAGCACCTGGAAGAGTACATGGAACAGTAGATCTCTGATAAATATTCAACACCCTCAGTGAAGTTTTACATTCACATTTCTTTAGACACAGAAATTCTACTCCAAGTAGAATCATTGAAAAATACTTTCATAAGGGGACAAAGATATTTCTATAAAATATTTATTGAAGCATTGTATGAAATAGTAAAAAGAACATGCAAACATAATAAATGTTCCCCAGTAAGGAAGATGCGTGGGAAAATACATTATGAAATACTGTGCAGTTATTAAAAGGAATGCACTAGAGCTGAACTTACATTCTCTGATATTTCATTGAATCAATAAAACCAGTTGTGCTACAGCTGATAGAAGGCGAGACAGGGCTTCAATTTTTGACATTTTTGCTTTGCATTTTCATTTACTCCTTTACCCCTGCAGAGATTCTTTCTCTAAGGTGGGCTGGTAAGTAAAAGTGCCTTCCTCAAGGGGTAGGGATGTGGAGCTGAGCCATGCCAGGTGAGTTCAGATCTCTACTGGACCTTTTTTTTTTTAAAAGATTTATTTATTTATGCATACAAGAGCTGGGGTACAGCCCAGAGGTGTAGGGGGTTGGGGGTGAGAGGATCCACCAGAGACAGTGGGGAGCAGAAGAGGCAGACCGACTGAAACACACTGCCGAGGGCAGCAGCGGGCAGGACAGCAGAGGTCTGCTGCGCCATGAGGGTCCCCTCCCTGGCCAAGGTGCACTGCATGCTTCACAGTGAAGCGCTCCACCCGCTGCGCCACCAGGGCACCTGGGCCTTTTAACTTGCTTCATGGCCTCAGCCACACTCTTAACTTGAAGTTAATACCGGGTAATCCCAGAACCTCTCCTCACAGTGTGGCGGTCAGGATGAATTGAATTTATACGTATCAGGCAGCTAAGAGCATCTGGACTGATTTTAAGGACAAGCAAACGGAGGGAAGTCCACAGGGATTCAGGCCATATCCGCTGTGCTGGCTCTACCTGAGTGTTCGTGGCGGTGACCGGCGTGGTCCCTCCACTCAGGTCTGCTTGGGGAGCCAGCCTTTCTTTGGGCTTCTGAGGCAAACAGAGAGGTGGGTTTGAGAGAAGTTCCTTCTTGATCCTTCCTGTGTTTCCTCAGCTGTTGACCACAGCACTTGTTTCCCTTGTTCAGCAGCAGGCAGCCTTGGGAAAACCAGAAGCACAGTCCATGGTGCTCTGGGATTTTTGTGCTCATTGTAAATGTATTTGTGCAAGTCCCTGGAAGGCCTTGGGGGCCCATGTTTTGTGTTGTGGTTGGTGGTAGTTTTTTAGGGGGTGGGGTGGGGCTTCATTGCCTTCTCAGTTGGAAGGTTTGCTGCTCCTTCCATAAAACTGCAGCCAGTGGGAGCAGGCTGGCCGGAGTTTCAATTTCACAGGTCAGGCCCCCATCCACTTCCTCTGCCCCCAGTGACTTCCTAGCCAGGCAGTGAAAGATGAGGGAGAGAGAGGGAGAGCAAAAGTTTGCTTTGAAAATCTCATCACAGGCCCCCCTGGTGGCGCAGTGGGTTAAGCAACGCACTATGAAGCAAACCACAGCCACTGCAGCACGAGTTAGATCCCTGCTGCCCGCCAGGGAGGGGACCCACATGGCATTGCAGACCTCTCCTGCCTTGCCCGCTGCTGCCCTCAGTAGCGTGTCTCAGTCAATCCACCTGTTCTGCTCCCCACTCTTGTCTGGTGAATCCTCTCAGCTCCCACGACTCTGGCCTGTACCCCAGCTCTTGTATGCATAAATAAATAAATCTTAAAGAAAATCACATCACATTTGAAAAAGATAAAAACTGTCTTGCTTCAAGAAAATTTTAGAAGATAGTCATAAGAAAAAGAGCAGGTATGAAAGGCTTTGTTAAGAAAGCTGAGGTCACACAGGGAATGTGGCAAAGTCCCAGGCTGCTTCCGGACTGTCCCCACACTGCCTGTGCTCCCCACACTGGGCGTGGTGGCGCTCCCAGCCTGGGGGAGCCTGAACTGCCAACAGTCCAGAGGGGTTCTCACCCAGAGACTTTTCCCACTGTGAACTCTAGGACTGCCTCGTCCCCCACTCCTTCTTTCTAGTTATAACTTTGTATAGTTATTTAAGTCCTGGGATTTGCACATGCGCACAATGTGTGCATGTGCATTAGAGAGAGGGGGCTGGCTTCTCCCCAACATAAAACAGACTGTAAACCACAAAATGAAAACACCAACACAAAAAGGCAGCTTTGATAGCAATACTTAACTCTGGTTTTACTTTTGCTTTAAAAGGTAAAGCATTCAATGGAAAACTCAAAAGGAAAATACAACTGCTTGTGACACCCGGAACTAGCCAAAATTTTTAACAGTTTCTTCTCTGTGCAGTATGTTGACCTCTCTAGCTGGAGAAAAGACCACCTGTTTGTCCCTGGGCACTGCCCCTTAGTGAGAGGCAGGGCTCACCCCCTCACTCACCCCACCCCTCTGGTGTGGAAAGGAGACAGTGGCCAAGTTGTGGGACAGATCTGCTCCAGGGTGGTTGGAGTGGAGGGCTGGCAGGAGGAGGCTGGCATTTGTTCCTCTGCTGTTGCGGGTAAGGGTTTTGTGATCAGTAATTTGGCCAGAGATTCCATCTGAGTTCCTTGAGTCAGTGGAAAGACCCCCACAGCAAAGTCAGGACCCTCTCACATCTCCCTTTATCTATAAGGGCCTTCCTGGTGGCACAAGGGGTGAAGAGGCAGCACTGTGAAGCGTCAGCAGCCACTGCAGCATGAGTTCGATCCCTGACCAGGGAGCTGACCTGCATGGCACAGCAGACCTCTCCTGTCTCACCTGCTGCTCCCCTCAGCAGCATATTTCAGTCAGTCTGCCTGTTCTGTTCCCCACTCTGTCTCTTGTGAATCCTCTCACCACCCCCCACACCTCTGGCCTACACCCCACTTCTTGTATGCATAAGTAAAATAAATATTTTTTAAAAATGTGTATAAGGCCTGAAATCATAAAATATATAGAAGAAAACATAGGCGACATACTCCTGACATGGACTTCACAGATGTAATTGGGAACTCAATTCCGTTGGCCAGGGAAACAAAAGGAAAAGAGAACAAATGGAAATAACAAGCTTTTTTATCAGAGAAAGAACCTCCCAACCCCCTCCCCCGCACCCCCATAATGTAGTGACGGGAGAAGATATTTGCACCTCATGTGACTAAGAAAGGGTTTATTTCCCAAATCTCTAAAGAACTCATATGACTCAACAACCAAAAAACAACCCAATCAAAAAGTGGGCAAAAGACATAAATAGACTTTTCTTCAAAGAAGACATACAAATGGCCCACAGGCTCTGGAAAAAAATACCCATCTCTTATTATAAGAGAAATGCAAATCCAAACCAGAATGAGATACCACTTCACACCTGTGAAAATGGCCTATCTTAAAAAGATTAGAAACAATAGGTGAGAGTGGAGAAAAAGGAGCTCTCTGTTTTGGGGGAAGTAAATTTTGCAGTCTCTATGGAAAACCGTATGGAGATTCCTTCAAAAACTAAAAATGGAAAGAACATACGATCCAGCATTAACACTCCTAAGTGTTTATCTGAAGAATATAAAAATGCTAATTTGAACAAAATTTATGTACTCTAGGGCTTCCTTGGTGGCCTCGGGGTTAAGTGCCAGGGAGCTGACCCACATGGCACAGCAGACCTCTCCTGTCTTGCCCACTGCTCCACTGCTCCCCTTTAGCAGTGTATTTCATTAGATTTGCATGTACTGCTCCCCACTCTGTCTCTGGTGAATCTTTTCACTCCCTGTACCTCTGGCCTGTACCCCAGTTCTTCTATGCATAAATAAACAAGTACAACTTTAAAAAAATAACAGATTTATGCTCCCCTATGATCATCGCAACATTTTTTTTACAATAGCCAAGACTTAGAGTCAACCTAAATGCCCATCATTGGATAGAGAAACTTTGAGTTTTATACTCAATGGAATACTACTCAGCTATTAAAAAAGAGGAAAGACTGCCTATGGTGACAACATGAATGAAACTTGAGGTGTTTATGTTAAGTGAAAAAAAGTTGAAAGACTTTGGTTTCACTCTTATACCCAATATAAATAACCAAAGCAAACAAATTGGCAGAACACAACAAAAATAACTTTTAGACTGGAAAATATGGTGGTTACCAGAGGGGAAGTGAAAGAGGGTGGTGTGATGGGTAGAAGGGTCAATTCAATAAGTGGGTAGGGAAAAGCATTTTGATGGTGGGTGAAATTATGTAGTTTTTTTGTTTTATTTTTAATTTCTGCATATTATATTCTTTGATATCTTTATTTTTTTAATCTTCTTAAAGATTTATTTATTTATGCATACAAGCACTGGGGTACAGGGGTGTAGGTGTAGGGGGTGAGAGGATTCACCAGAGATAGAGTTGGGAGCAGAACAGGAGATCTACTGAAATACACTGCTGAGGGGAGCAATGGGAGAGATAGGAGCCGTCTCCTGTACCATGTGGGTCACCTCCCTGGCTGCAGTGGCTGCGGATACTTGATAGTGCAGTGCTTAACCCCTTGTACTATCAGGGAGGCCTCAAAATTATTTAGTTTTGAAAGCAAATGGCAAATCAATAAAATCTGATTTAAAAATGTGTTCAATGGCTTATTCATGAGAAACTGGCTAGCCTCCTCCCTGGGCAGGACCCGAGGCCTGCAGGTGTGGAGGCCCAAGTTGTGGCCTTTCTGGAGCCCTCAGCCTCCTGGGGACAAGAGGAAAGCAAGGACAGTGAACGAGACCAAAGGGTGGCCCATGAGGGGAGAGTGATGGGCATGGGGGAAGGAATGGCATGGAGCAGAATCTCTGTGATGTGATGTGTGTGACCCCTTTGAAAAAGAACACTACATCATAGCATTTTTATTTAGAAAATGCAAAACAAAACTCTAATTTTTTTTTCTTCATACTGACTGTGGAAAGTGAAATGGGAGAAAATCTGGTCAAGAAATCTGATTTGGGCCTCCCTGGTGGCGCAGTGAGTTAAGCAATGCACTATGAAGCAAACAGCAGCCACCGCAGCACGAGTTCGATCCCTGCTGCCGGCCAGGGAGGGGACCCACATGGTGCAGCAGACCTCTCCTGCTGTGC
>JAGFMF010012145.1:9280363-9307650 GCA_019455555.1 Galemys pyrenaicus | reverse complement strand
CTCCCCCCCCCCCCCCCCCCCGCTGTAGCCTATTTCTGATGTAATAGCCAGAGCTATTTTCTAGAAACATAAGTCACATATGTAGAGTCCTGTTTTTTTCTTTTCTTTAGCACATTTATTCTCTAGTGTACTATATAATTTACTTATATGCTTATGATTTGTTTTCTTTCTCTCCAGACTCCAAAGGAAGCTCCTTGAGGGCAAGGATCTTGGTTCATTCACTGATGTAACCTGGAGGTATGGTGACTACATGTTTATCTTCCCAACCAGGAGTGAAAGAAGATGCTATTTTCTGGAGTAGCTAGTAGAAGTCAACACTTTTCTTTCCTTCTTTCTTTTTTAAAAGATTTATCTTATTTATTTATGCATATAAGAACTGGAGTGTAGAACAGAGGTGTGGGGGGTGAGAGGATACTCCAGAGACAGAGTCGGGAGCAGAACAGGCAGAGCTACTGAAATACACTGCTGAGGGGAGCATCAGGCGAGACAGGAAAGGTCAGCTGTGCCATGTGGGTTAGCTCTCTGGCTAGGGATCGAACTCATGCTGCAGTGACTGGCAATAGCTTGATAGTGCTGAGACTCATGCCTGCACCACCAGAAGCCAAGACTTTCCCCCAGCAAGCTGTCATGTAGTCATATAATTGTCATTATACTTAGATGGTATCATTATTTTTGTAAAACATCTTTTTTTTTTAAAGATTTTTAAAAAATGTGTGCATACAAGAGCAGGGGTACAGGCCAGAGGCATGGGAGGTGAGAGGGATTCACCAGAGACAGAGTGGGGAGCAGAACAGGCAGACTGACCGAAACACACTGCTGAGGGGAGCAGCAGGTGAGAAAGGAGAGGTCTGCTGCGCCATGTGGGTCCTTTCCCTGGCCAGGGATGGAACTCGCATTGCTGTGCAGCAGATGCTTCACAGTGCAGTGCTCAACCTGCTGTGCCACCAGGGAGGCCCTTGTAAAACACCTTAAGCAGTAAAAAACACAAAAGACTCTACAGACAAGTTATTAGGTAACAGAAGACTACAGCAATGTAGCTGGTTATAAGGTCAGCATACAAAAGTCAATTTCAGTCTATACATCAGTAACAATCACATAATGTAATTATACAAAGAAGGCGTTCAAATAACAGCAAAATTGTAATATATTCAGGGATAAATTTAACCAGAGGTTAAAAAAAATCCTTACATGGGAAATTATAAGCTTTATTCAGAGATATTAGGCAAAACCTTCCACATTTTTTAATGTCTTTTTAGACAATATCAGAAAAATACAATTCTCTTTAAATTGATTTATAGTTTCAATGAAAATTCGATAATATTGGATTACAAATCTGCTTCTGATGGATATTAAGAATAGAAGGCCAAGTATAGCCAAAATTAAATTTTATCCTATTACTTATTTATTTTTTTTTAAAAAAGATTTATTTATTTATGCATACAAGAGCTGGGGTATAGGCCAGAGATGTGGGCGGTGAGAGGATCCACCAAGAGTGGGGAGCAGAACAGGCAGACTGACTGAAACACACTGCTGAGGGCAGCAGCAGGCGAGGCAGGAGAGGTCTGCTGCGCCATGTGGGTCCCCTCCTTGGCTGGAGGCAGAGATCGAACTTGTGCTGCAGTGGCTGCGGTTTGCTTCATAATGCGTTGCTTAACTCACTGCGCCACCAGGGAGGCCCTTATCTTGTTACTTATTATTCAACTTTTAATTTTACTTTTCTTTCTGATGAGGAGCTCTATTTTTTAAATTGAGGTAAGATCAGTTGATGAATTTTTATTTTCAACTTTGTGTATTTAAAAATTTCTACAATAAAAGGATTTAAAAAATTCTGGTATTGATTTTTTGGCTTTACTATAGTATAATAGAATTCCCATATATTTGTCACTCTACTTCAGCAATTATCAATTTCTGTGCAATATTGCTTCTTCAGGGTCTCCCTGGTGGCGCAGCGGGTTGAGCGCAGCAATGTGAAGCATCCACTGCACAGCAGCGCCGAGTTCCATCCCTGGCCAGGGAGGGGGACCTACATGGCCCAGCAGACCTCTCCTGCCTTGCCTGCTGCTCCCCTCAGCAGTGTATTTTAGTCAAACTGCCTGTTCTGCTCCCCACTCCGTCTCTGGTGAATCCTCTCACTCTTCCACACCTCTGGCCTGTACCCCAGCTCTTGTATGCATAAATTAAAAAAAAAAATCTTAAAAAAAAATGCTTCTTCATTTATACCCTCTTCTACACCCCTTCCCCAGATTATTTTGAATCCTCTTCCGGATGTTACATCATTTCATTGCCAAAAGGGAACTTGCTTTAAATGTTTTGACAACATAGCACAAAAGGAGTGTTTTTGTTCTCCAGTTAAGTCACTCATGCATTACAATATAATGAAATGGAAGTGGAAGTTCCCTTTAAATACATTTTCACATTTCTCTCTTATTTATTTACTTTCTGGAAAATAGTCAAAGTTGATTGCTCTTTTATTAATTTACTTATATATATTTGACATCAATTGTAGTCCCCACCACCATTTCACCAGTGCACAGTCACTTCAGTCCCTCCTGCTTTCTGCCCTCATCCCAGTCCCTCTCCCCACCCTCATGGTGACTTTGAATTGTCTTTGTCTTTCTGTTGTTGTTGTTGTTTTTTTTGCAAAGTTGATTGTTAACATACTCTGCAAGGTAGCAAGACCAGAAAGTTTTCTTGCCCAAGTTTCTTTCTTTTTGACAAAAGTTTATAACAAGTTTAATATCACAAATAAATGAAAAGAAGGAAGAAAAGGGTTAACTGATACATCAGGTTAAAGGGTTAAAGATACATCAGGCAAGGAGTGATCTCAGACTATATACTTGGATAGATACTAAATTTGAGGTTGGATACTAACCTCAAATTTTGCTAAATTCTTATCATAATCATGGAAGATCTTTATGAATTTTCAACTCCCTGGATATGTTAGATTTTGTTATAATGCATGTAGATTATTCTTCTTTTACAAAATGACACACATGCACACAAATATAATTTAGCATACGATGTTAGGTTTTCCCAAGCACTATCTACACCAAGTAGTCAGGGATGGATGGGTCAACTAGAATGATATTGGGTTGGGCCTCCCTGGTGGTGCAAGGGGTTAAATCTCAGCACTATCAAGCTGTAGCCAGCTACTGCAGCACCAGTGGGCCAGGGAGCTGACTCACAGGGTGCAGCAGACCTCTCCTGTCTCACCCACTGACTGACTGCTCCCCTCAGCAGTGTATTTCATTCAGCCACCTGTTCTGTTCTCCACTCTGTCTCTGGTAAATCCCCTCACCCCCGCACTGCTGGCCTGCACCCCAGTTCTTGTATGCATAAATAAATAAATTAATTAAACAAATAAAAACATCATCCAGTTTCTTAGTTACCTCTCAGGAAATGCTCCCCATGGAAAAATAGTCCTGGGCCTCCCTGGTGGCGCAGTAGGTTGAGCAACGCACTGTGAAGCAGACTGCAGCCACTGCAGCACGAGTTCAATCCCTGCTGCTGGCCAGGGAGGGGATCCACATGGTGCAGCAGACCTCTCCTGCCTGGCCTGCTGCTCCCCTCAGCAGTGTGTTTCTGTTGATCTGCCTGTTCTGCTCCCTGCTCTCTGTGGTGAATCCTCTCACCCCCACCCACACCTCTGGCCTGTACCCCAGTGCTTGTGTGCATAAATAAATAAATCTTTTAAAAAAAAAAAAAAGAAAAATAGTCCTAGCGTGGGGTATTCATCCCCTCACTTCTCTCCTTCCCTACATCCTGGCTTAGGAATTCTTTACTAACTTAAGTTTCTAAGACTTCTAGAAGAGATTTTAGATTTTTCTAGTTTTGCTAGTTTCTTTAATGGAAGAGTTGGCAAGAACTACCTGGTCACCAGTACCCAATGCCCAAGTCCTCTCCTACTAATACCTTTCTGTGGGGAAAGCATTTCCATAACCTGGATTTGCTAAGAAGCAAAATGACAATGGAAATTCTAACAGTGTAACTACTATCCAAACACCAAAACAATGAACAGAGGTTTCACCGGAGGGAGAATCTGCAGATAAAATAACACAAAGTGCAGCACAGTTAAAAACAAACTCAAATGGACACTGATAATAAAATATTTTCCCCTCAAAGTGGAAGAATCTCACTTGTTTAAGATTGCTTTACTTTCCATTTATAATACCGTGTAAAAGTAAAGTTTACTAGCCAATAACAATTGAATATAAAAAGAATGAAAGTCTGTGGAATGGAATCGGGTTTATTCTCAGCTATTCATGGCTAGGTTGGCTGGCTTTCTAGTGAGCCTTGGATCATACTTGGAGAACCACTGTTATATGCAAGAAGAGATAACCTTAAAAATCTTTCAAAAAACTAAGACTTTTTAGAAAGGCCCTCACTAAATGCTTCTGTCTTGAGATCACCGTCTTTCTATGATTAGATTACAATGGGATGGATGGGGTTTTCTCCTGATTAGATGAAAGCATCCTTTACAAATCTGCCCCAATCCTCACCCGAAGATTGTATATATTATCTATTTTGTATGGGTTTAGTCAGTTGAACTGTGAAGGGATGATTTTTGGCATCCTTCTCACAGGAGAGCTTTTAGCAATTAGCCTTAGACAACATGTATGGGTCAATGCTAATCTGGTTTCTGAACTTCTCCAACTCTTAGTTTTCTCATTTTAAAATGGGAATAATTTTGTTTATGTCACAGGTATGTGGGGGTATAATGAAGATAAAACTTAGCACAGGGCATGGCACATAGATGAGCATTTGATAACAGGATTTATATGAGTTTGTTGGAGGCAAAGCTCTGATAGGGTTATTTTGGGATTGGGCAAAGGGACCAGGACCCTTGAGAGCACTTCCTTAAGGAAACTAGTGATGAATGACAAGTATTCCCCCCACCCCCATTGTAGCATTTGACAGGGGAGGGGCCTGAATGAGCTGTGCTACCACTGGCTGTGGCAAAACTGACATTAAAACCTCTAGCTTTTTAGCTAAAGGCTAAAGCTTTAATTAAGGAGTTAGTTACAGTGGCAGTGAAACCTGGCAAGTGAAACTTGCAGAGTAAAATCCTAGAACACAGAGCCCTGTAAGATATGGAAACTTTGTAACTTTCTTATGTCTGCTGTGTTTCCTCTTGAATGTTTTCTTTCCCATTATGGCTACTCAGCATTTTCCAGTGTTCTGGCCACGCTGGGCAAAATGCTTTATTTACAGGGCTAAATGATTTATTTCATTTAGTGCTGTTATAAAGTTATGTTCCATGGGAGAAAATGGAGGCTCAGAGAAGTAATTTCTGGTGTGGCCTAAGGATACCATGTATACATCTCTGGATACAACATATCACTTTTAGGGTTGTTGAATTTAAGAATTGATACTTTAAATGGCTGTTGAATTTATTCATTTAATGAGCAATGATGCTATGTCCTGCACTGTATGGGTTTCTGGGGATTTAGAAATGCATACAAGACCAAAACTACAATAAAACAGCTACATTTATTGAGGACTAATTCGCTGCCAGGAACTTTGCATTTATTAGTTCACTTAACACAGTCACTATCCTGTGAGAAGAGTGTTATTTCACAGAGGAGGGAGTTGAGACTCTTGGGACTTACCAAGATCATAGAGCCAGGAAAAGAAGAGTCCAGGACTTTAATTTGAAGTCTCATCTTCTTTTTTAGAAATGAAAATCTAACTTTTTCATTTTTAAAATTAAAACAAAATTCTTTGCAATATGAAAATAACATACTCAGAGAATTTAAACAATAGGTTTACTGGTTTTCTCATAAAACTTATCAAAATAGGGTTTTAATAATCATTAACATTTTTGTCAGTAATTAATAGATGAAAATGGTATTTCAAAGTTGCTATTCCTTTGTTTTCTAATTTTGTACAGCTTTATTGACATATAGTTCATATACTATAAAATTTACCCTGTTTAATGGTTTTTAGTATATTTTCAGAGTTTTTCAAAGATTTTTACAATTTATTTTTAAAACTTTTCAACCCCCCCCCCCAAAAAATTAAACATGCTCAGTAGCAGTCCTCATTCCCCCAGTTTCCACCTCTGATCCCCAGGTAGCTATCTTTTATGTGTTTATTGGTTGTTAGTGATTGATGTGTCTATTTTGGACTACTTACATTTTTAAAGCATAGAACAGATTTCTTCACTTACAATCAAGTTGGACAACATAATTAAATAAATAAAAGATGCTTCCAGGCTTGTGAATTCCATTTTCTTTTAACTCTTAACTCCCATTCAAGAAGGTGGATCTGGAAGGGAGCTGAGGTCCCTTCCCCCCATGGAATTTTAAAATTGAACGGTAAAAATTCAGTATTTATCATGACGCTTAACCATTTATCTACTGTGCATATTGTAATATTTTTACCAATTCTTTCATTTATTCTACTTTATGGTGGCATATTTACTATACAAATAATATTTTTTTTAATCTTAAAAAAATGATCTACTGATAGATGCTTGTAAACATTTTTTTCCTCCTCCAATTATAAACTCCCTTCGGGCCCATCTTCTCTTGGTCTTTTATAATATTGTGATTTGCCTAAATTTTCAATCTATCTTGGCTTAATTTTTGATTGAATATGTCTTATCTAACGCTACTGATTTGAAAAGTTACTCTATTCAGATGGCCACATTTCTATTCATTTTCAAAACTTGACAGAATTACAGCATCTAATTATGGCTTACAAGCAGAGTGGCCTTCGTGCTTTTGATTTAAGGTTCTGCTATCACTGCCTTGAAATTCATAGCAATTTGGATCGAGGGGTCCTGCTCTCACACGTTGCGTTGCACTCAGCAAATCTGTAGTGGTCCTCTTTGCAAGTCTCAGGCACAGTGTTCGCAACACGTCATCACAATCCTCACGGCGACTCTGTTCAGTGGTTGGTCTCATTTTCCTCTCCATTTCACAAACGGGGCAGTGGAGGCAGGCCCATTAAACAAGGCCACAGGGCCAGAGAGTTTCAGCAAAGGGGTTTGAACTCAGCACCTGTTACGCCAGAGGCATCCGAGTAAGCGTCCATTAGTACGTTCGGCTGTTCCAATCTGGGTGTGAAATTGGAGGGGTGAGAGTGGGGCTGGAAGGTGCCCCATCTATGGTCCCTAAACATCTCGACGTCACTGTCCCAGCCCGGTGCCGTGCAGCGCTGGGTGCCGCGCGCATCGCGGGCGCTCCAAAACCGCCTCGCGGGACTCCGCGTTCTGTTTGTGGCGGCGCGCGCTCTCCTAGCGGGCGCGCACTCGCGCGCGCAGCGGTTGTGTTGCCTGTGAGTTTCCCAAGTTCACACAGGCCCTGGGTTGGCATGGCAACCAGGCAACCTGTTCCAGAGCCGCCTGCTTTCTCTGCACATGCTGCTGCCACCGCCGGGGCCGGGGCCAGAGCCTATCCCATGATGCACCGCGCCAGCCTAGTCCCCAGTGGGCCGCCATGTTGTCGGAGTGAAAGGTAAGGGGGAGCGAGAGCGCCGGAGAGAGAAGATCGGGGCGCTGAAATCCATCTTCATCCTACCGCTCCGCCCGTGAGTATCCGCACCCCGCTGCCCCCAAACACTGCTCCGGACCCCTAGCGAGCAGATTGTCCCTTTGTATTGGTGTTTGAGAGCGGTTGGGGGGTGAGAAGGGCTTTGGAAAAGCCGCCGGGGCCCTAGCTGAGGCTTTCTCACTCGCTGTTCTCGTACATGTTTTGGAGTCAGCAGCAAGGCCCCTATTGTTATCAAAGGAGGGAGGGGGTGGGGAGCGGGGTCGAAACGAGGAAAATGCCGGGGGTTTAGGCCCGGGCTCCGAGCATAGACATGCCTCTACGTTTCTGCTCGGCCCTGTTGGAGTCCCCGAAGATTGATGTTGCCATTGGGGTTGCTTTTTTTATGGATTTGCGAAGCCCCGAGTCTTCTGTGGCCATGAAGTACAATTTTGAGCCTTTCTGGATTTCTTCGACTTCTTGAGCTTCCGTGGCAGCGCCGAAGGAGGAGGAACAATAAATCGCTTTAGAAGCAGCGGTGGCCCCTGTCTGCAGGCGAACCGACTGTGGGGGAACTTTGGGAGCCTTAAATGTGGAGAAGTGGCGATCAGGAAGTTTCAGATCGCTTTTAGGCTCCTGGGTGCTTGTGGCCTTTTGTTTCCGAGAGAGCTTGTGTTTTGGGGTTCTTGCTCTTTGAACATCTTTATGTAGGTGCGTGTCTGTCTTAACTGAAAGAGGGGTTCACTCCTTAGTAGTAGGAAACCACATACACAATACTAGATAGTTTTAGTATCACAAACGTTCTTGGTAAACATCATTTGTTGTACTTGTCGGTACCACTCCCACGTCAAATGTGGAACACGTTCCTGTAACTCCCCCTCTCAATACGTTCTCCCTCCCCCAAAAGATCCCCTTCTCACGGTACCAGAGAAGGTTTTTATCATCCTAATAACTTGAGGTATTGGTACTCTTCATTGTCTAGTAAAGAAACACTTCTTAGCTGTCGATCTCAATTCCTTCCCTTCCTACCCTCCCTGGGATCAGTGTTAGTTTATAAGGCTTTATTATTATTTTTGTTCTATCGTCAGTTACTTCTGAAACAATGGGTTTGTAGCTTCAGCTTTTTTTTATTTTATGAAAAACAAAAACCTGAAAACTGAACAAGACAAGCTTCCTAAGTATGTGGTTCCCGACAGTTTTTTAGTAAGCATAATAAATATTTTGACCCACCGCTAATTTTTTTAACTTTATAAAAACACTACTGGGGGCTATTGATTCTTTATCTGCATCTTTGGGAAATAAATACACACTGGATTCTGAACTTTGAGTTAGTATTTTGCCTTAGCCACAATTGAATTAATTTTGTCCAAGGCTACAGCTTTTTGAAGTTAGGTTTGAAGTTTAGTTTGGGTTTGAGATAAGCTGCTTTAAAATTTATGACCATGTAATTTTTTTTTTCAGTGTGGTAAAAATAAACAGCTTTTAAACTAAGCATTTTAGTAAAAAGTTAGCCATGGAGATGGATTAAAACGTCTTCCTTTGTTTGAAATGTAATCTATTAGTGATTAAAAAAAACAAAACCTCGATGTAAGCAGTTTGAAAACTGGTAGAGTAACTAGAATCCACTTGTTTCTAGTTTAAAATGT
The DNA here is from genome assembly GCA_019455555.1 of Galemys pyrenaicus. Taxonomy (NCBI): domain Eukaryota; kingdom Metazoa; phylum Chordata; class Mammalia; order Eulipotyphla; family Talpidae; genus Galemys; species Galemys pyrenaicus. The sequence continues at coordinate 9,298,532 of JAGFMF010012145.1, read as the reverse complement.
TTTTATAATGTGCCTCTTGTAAAAAAGTCACATTTCAAATGCTCCGTATAAATTTTAGTGAGCATTGCAAGTTCTTTAAAAGGCATCAGCAATTCAGATGTTTTCTAATATTTGGGTGACTTATTTCTTAATTTCTGTGTTGTAGTTGCCAAGATATTACAAAACTACTCGAACACATGTTAATTGCTCAGGTATTTGCTCACTTTCAAACTGTTTCTTCTGTCAGGTTTTCTCTTGTTGGAGAAACTGCCTTGCCTCATTAGGTAAAAAAGCAGGAAGTCTCAGGGCATACAGATAGCTTTACAAAAGCCAATTGTTTTGGTTGAACATTTTCGTAGGAATCTCCCTGCCCCTCCCCCATCCCGTGTTAGAAGTTGTGTTTCAGTGGTGGTAAACACCTTTTTCATATGGAGATTCTTTGTTAGATAGGTATTTTGGCAAATGTTTTATTTCAGAAAAGATTGCATTTGCTACTCTAAGAAACCCCTTAAGGACTAACTGGTGGTAACTGAATTTTTTTGGTTTTAACATTGTGACATTAAATTTATCCAAAAACTTTTACATATATTGTATATTTTGATTTAAAAATTGTGAAGAATAAAGGATTTCTTCCATTTTTCTAGATGAGGAAACACTCAGGTTGCTAGTTCATTGGCAAAATTTGGGATTTGGAATGTCTTGCTTGCTCTATAATGATGACTTAATATTGACAATCTCTTGTAGGAGAAAGTGGGATTGTCTAGTATTGGTGATAAGAGGGCAATGAGTTCTTTGAAAATCACATATGGATGGCATTAAGTTGGCTAGCACTTTGCAAAGACTGATGGTAAACACAGCTATGACTTTGTGATTTGCTACATAAGTTTGAACACTAGAAAGCAGGAACTGAAGACTAGAAAGTTAGACTACCCCACTACACTAACAGGTTCTTAAGGATTAGAATTGTGAACAGACTAGCATTTCCAAATAAGGCTTTGAACAAATTCCATTTATCTTCATACTTTTGCCTTAAAAATGTGAATTAGTTGTGAGAAGCAGATGCTTCTATATCAGGAGATGTAGTTATTCTATAAAGAGAAATAGTCTAATAAGGTTTTCTTAAAACTTGTGGGTTTGTTTTTGAGATGACGCAGTAAGCCTAGGGACAGAAAATAGGCATGAAAGTAGACTTTAATGGCTGTGGACAGGTGTGTTATAATTGTTAAGTGCTTAGTTACCTTGTAGCAATATTTAACTCTCCCACAGGCTGACAAATGTTCTAGTTGTTGCACAAAGGTGATTTTTTATTTAAGCACCTAATGTAGTGATGTTTCATTGTAACAGTTTGGAGATTCTTTGTTGAGCCTTCCAGAGAAGAGTAGCAGATACAAGTGAGGGAAGTTATCTCCTGTGTTGTATTTATTGGGGAGAGTAGCAGCAATGGGTTGATAGAACTAGGTTTGGGTGCAAAACAGATCTTGGTTGAGTTTCAGTCAGCTAAAAACGACCTACAGTTGAAATCTGCTCCTTTGTTAATTACTAGGCTGAATGGCCTTGGACATATGTAACATTTCTGTACCTTAGCATTTCATCTGTGAAATAGGGATAATAATCCTGCCCTTGAGTGCTTTTGTGATGATCAGGTGATGTCCACAGTATATTTGCCCACACAATCATTATTGTGTTGAGGCATTTCTTTTTTTTTTTAAAGATTTATTTTATCTGTGCATACAAGAACTGGGGTGTAAGCCAGAGGTGTGTGTGGGGTATAAAGGATTCACCAGAGACAGTGGGGAGCAGAACTGGAGGATCTAAGAACAGGCGTATCTACTGAAGTACACTGCAGAGGGGAGCAGCAGGCTAGACAGGAGAAGTCTGCTGCCCCGAGTGGGTTAGCTCCCTGGCCTGGGATGGAACCCATGCTGCAGTGGGTGGTGATAGCTCTATAGTGCTGAGGCTTAAACCCTTTGCACCACAGGGGAGGCCCCAAGGCATCTTTTTTTTTTTTTTTTTTAGCAGCCGAACTTTCCCCACAACTAAAGTGTTTGAGTTGGTTTCTTGTCCTGTTGATAGGAGTTGAAACACTAACTAGTAATGATGATGATATTGCTATTACTATTGTAAATTATTAGTAAAAGTTTTGAATTTTTTTCCTTATGTCAATAGCAGGTGAGAGTTCAGACTAAGAACATTTCTGTTGCTGATTTTGGTCAGGGCCCTTATTGTTTCTTCAAGGAGCATGCTATGAATATGTTGTACATGTTAAAGAATCCTTTCAAGTTTTAAACAATCTCTGAGTTAATTGCAAATTGTGTGTGGGGCCTGAATTTTTGTCTGGTTTGTTGTCACTTGAGTTATAAAGTAATATTTTATAAAGTTCTTTACTTCAGAAGTGTCTGCCATAGTTGCTTTAAGGTGTAAATTAATTGGGTAGAGGAACTATTGATTGAAGTCTAGTTTATTGATATGTTCTCATCACACGAGTTTCCCTGAAATTGCCTTAATAATGGAAGTTTCAGTTTAGAAAATTGTGTATATATTATAAAACATTTAGCTATTTCATAGAAACTGATTGTAGTAAATGATGTATTGCAAAAGACACAGCTTTTTATCTTGGTGTATATCAAGTTATGTTTAATGTAAATTTTAAATAGTTGTAACCTGTTTATCCTTAGGTGTTGGTGGAATGAGCGTTGCATGTGTCTTGAAGAGAAAAGCAGTGCTTTGGCAGGACTCTTTCAGCCCCCACCTGAAACATCATCCTCAAGAACCAGCTAATCCCAACATGCCTGTTGTTTTGACATCTGGAACAGGGTCGCAAGCGCAGCCACAACCAGCTGCAAATCAGGCTCTTGCAGCTGGGACACACTCCAGCCCTGTCCCAGGATCCATAGGAGTTGCAGGCCGTTCCCAGGACGACGCAATGGTGGACTACTTCTTTCAGAGGCAGCATGGTGAGCAGCTTGGGGGAGGAGGAAGTGGTGGAGGCGGCTATAATAATAGCAAACATCGATGGCCTACTGGGGATAACATTCATGCAGAACATCAGGTAAAAAAAAGTTCACTATTTCAGCTTTGAAACTCTTTATAATCGCTGTCCACTTAGGATTTCTGCTCTCAGTGAATGTTTTTAAAAACTAAATTTTTTACTTCATTTGGTCTATAATCAGTCATGTGTTTTAAAGGATGATTGTAACAATATTGTCTGTTACTGAGTCATTTATCATTCTGGCACTAATTAGTAAATGACCACTTTAAAAAAAATTAAGATTGTTTTAATGTGGTGATTGCATTTCTGGGTATACTTTTTTAAACAATGAATTCTTTCCCCCTTTTGACATAATCTTTTAAGAATTATTTGGGCTGTTTATAGGCCAACACATATTTTAGACTCTTACCTGTTGGGTGTGGTAACTTTTGTTTTCAAGATGATATACTTGAATATAGTAGGAAATTCATAACAAATCAGTTTAAATGAAATTTATTTGAAATGGATAGTATTTAATGGCAAAAGAGTGGTTGTGGCTGCTTTTATTCTCATGTTTTTTTTTTTAAAGATTTATTTATTTATGCATACAAGCACTGGGGTACAAGCCAGAGGTGTGGGGGGGGGGGCGGTGAGAGGATTCACCAGAGACAAGTGGGGAACAGAACAGGCAGATCGACTGAAACACACTGCTGAGGGGAGCAGTGGGCATGGCAGGAGAGGTCTGCTGTGCCTTGTGGGTCACCCCTGCCCCGGCCAGCAGCAGGGATCAAACTTGCGCTGCAGCGGCTGTGGCTTACTTCATAGTGCCTTGCTTAACTCAATGCGCCACCAGGGAGGCCCAGGATTAGAAAGTTTTAATTAGGTTCTTTGAAATTGGGTAACACTGAATTTGTAAAGCTTCATTTTTACATTGCCACTATCTGACTACTGACTAGAAAAAACTGGACGTCTTTCACTAGACTGCTAGTGCTTCTGTTCTGCTTCTGGTTTGGACATAAGGAAATTAAGTTTGGCAGTGTACATGCTGAGTTTGAGATATCAGTAGCTGTATGTGTAGAGAGACACTAAGGTAGGAGATGTTTGATTTGTTTAGTATCTGTAGAGGGCAAAAGGGGAAGCCTTATTTGACCAGTAAGTTTTGCTTAAGAACAATAAACATCTTTTTTAAAATTTATATTATAGATCTAGAAAATCTTGTGTTGACTTCCCTAATGGATGGGCTGATGGGTGAAAGCTGAAGGTGAATCAGAGTGCTCTTCAGTGGGCAAATTAAACTCAGGGTCGCTTCCTGACAGAACTTTAGTAACTAATATTTGGTTGTGCTGTGCAAGTCAGCATGCTTATTGAAGCCTTACTCTGGACTCTTCTTATGCTGTGCCCTATTGTGAGGAATAACATCTGACTTACTGAACAGTTTTATCCAGGTCAGTTAGCAAAGAAGAGTTAACATTAAATGGCAAAACTTATTCCATACCCACGGTGCCTAAACCTGTGGCCCAGCTCTAATTGGCATACATCGCAACATAATTTTGTTCAGCTGGACGAACATATAATGAATAGCATTTGGGAACTTGGGGTAGTTGCTGTGTTGCAGATCTGGGTTACTCACAACTTCTCTTTCAACCTCATACTGTATTGTAATTTACTACTTGGTGTTGATCTCAACTTGTGGACTGAACTTAGGGCAGAGACTTGTGTTTGTCTTGCCTCTTTCCCAGGAGTTTCTGAATATTTTTGAGCTGATTGAATGAGGGAAGATTATAAGTGTACTCAGATAAAGCAGCAGATCTCAGAGTTTAACATGGAAGGACATGGCAACAAGTAGAAGCCACTTGAACAGGAAGTGGTAGTCAGTAGTTTATTGAAGACTGAAGCTGCTTATCTTTAGGTGGAGAATCTTTGCTAGCATCTACTACTGTTACTATGGAAATAAGAGACTCACTGATCTGTCAGGTGAGAGGGCGAAAGAAGTTGAGAACCACTCATGTCAGTAGAAATATTTACTGAGCCACTTACATTCTAGGCACTGGGCTATATATATATATATTTGACATCATTGTGGTCCCCGTTTCCCACCACCATTTCATCAGTGCACCACCACCTCAGTCCCTTGTGCTCCTTCTGCCCTTATCCCATTCTCCTCCCTGCCTCCTGGGCTATATATTTTTTGTATTTTAGCCTCAGAACAATCCCATGAGGGAGGGAATAGTTTTTTTTTGAAATGTGAGAAATGGAAGCTTAATTATCTGGGAGAACCTGATTTTGAAACCAGGTGTTGGTGATTCTGTTATCCATGCTCTGTGTCTGCTCTTGCCCTCTAGGAACAACCTTAGCCCTAAAAACAAAACCAAAGAAAGGAGACTGTTGTAACAAGTAGCACATTCCAAGGTCAAAATTATTTTGCTTGAATTTTAGAGATGATAAACTTGATAATAAGATCAATACAAATGTTGACTTTTTCCTACTGTAATTGCAACAGTCATTTTATTTTCCACAAAACTGATGCTAAAGTCCATTTATTTTCACTTTTGTTTTTATTACATGTGTATTTTAAGTAGTAATTGTGGGAAACTATCTCTGTGAGACAGAATGACTCAATATAAAGTGATTCTAATGCGTTTACATTCTTCATTCCCTTGGCCTGTAATTCTTGTTAGGAGGGTCTATGCTCTTGCCCTCATGCCCCTCCCTCCCCCTAAGGCCTTTTTGCATAATAGAACCAAATTTAAGATTAAATTGACAGAGAGCTTTCACTAGTGTGCTGGTGACATAAAGAAATCACAAGATGTGATGCCAGATAGAAGTGTTGGAAGAAAGAGAGCTATTGTGCCAGGTACTTTACCACCCTTTTCTCTAATTATTACTCCTCTTTATGAGCAATCACTCTTTTAAACTTAAAAACTTACTTTTTTTAATCCTTTGAAATTTGGATTTATTTGCCTGATATGGTAAATTCTTATAGAGTCTGAGTTTTCTCCCATTTGATGGTGAGCTTTTTAAGTTGTACATAAATATATGTGTATGGCTGATATTTTTTCAGTATTCAAGTTTTCTAAGTATGAAATCTGAATATAATTAGCATGAGACCTTTAAAGTAAAAGGTTAAAACATTAAGAGCTTGAGAATGTGTTAAGGTAATTAATATATTACTTAAGGAATATTCAAGCTGAGGTATTTAAAATTAGGTGAAATTTAGAGACCCTGAAATAAATTTTAAGGTAAGGGAAGGTTCAGATTTGTAAGCTTATTTTTAAAAAGTTGTAACATGTAAACTATTGTCTTTCTGTATTTACCTTTTCCTTTTTAATTTACACATTAAGTATTACTTATTTTAATATATAAAATTATTACATTTGGTTTAGACACTTTGAAGCCCTCATGGGCTAAATTGAGGTCTTTGTGGGAAATGAGGGGAAGAAGTGCCATAACAATTTTCCTTTATTGGTAAGAGTTATTCATAATAAACAAGAAAGTGAACATGGATCAAGATACTAGAAAACACATCTTCCTACCTAAGTGAATAATATTTTAAATGTTGCCTACAAATAATTGCATATTTGAGTAATTTTTATAAGTTAAAATTTTTTTCAAATAGCGTTCATGTTTTCATTATGCAAAGCACAAGGTTCCAAGGTCAAGTCTTTGACTTGTGATTGTTTTATTTTCTTATTGTGAAATGTTTTCTCTGTAAACTGTTGTGAGATAAAGTGGGTGATGAAATAGGGAAAATAATTGAAGATTGATCAGTTGAACTGTGGCGTCGGTACTGGGTTTTAAGGGACAGTTTGGTAGAAGCTCTGCTATGGGAGAAAGGAAGTTTAGAGAACAACTCCACAGAGCTTTCTTACTTTTTACTAATAGTCTTTTGGCACTAGGATGTATCAGTATCCACTATAGATTGGCAGATGGTGGGAGGTAATTCTAGATAACCAGGCAGAACTGAGAGGATGAACTTTGTTTTTGATTCTATTTGTAACCCTCTTTATTTTCACTTGGTGTTCTCATCTAGCATATCCTGACATCCATCCCTGACTTGTCTATTCTTACTCTTCAGTCACTCTTAGTCCCTATGTCTTATAATTAATAAATATTATATTAAACTGGGTGGGAGCCCAAGTATATTCCACCTGAAGAATCTCATTATTTTCTGGAGATTCTTTTTTTTTTTTTTAAAGATTTATTTATTTATGCATACAAGAGCTGGGGTACAGGCCAGTGTTGCAGGAGGTAAGCGGATTCCCCAGACAGCGGGGAGCACAACAGGCAGACTGACCGAAACACACTGCCAAGGGCAGCAGGGGGCGCGGCAGGAGAGGTCTGCTGCGCCATGTGGGTTCCCTCCCTGGCCGGCGCAGGGATCGAACTCATGCTGCAGTGACTGCGGTCTGCTTCATAGTGCGTTGCTCAACCCACTGCGCCACCAGGGAGGCCCATTTCTGGAGATTCTTTTCTGTTTCCTTACTGAATGAGTCAGTTAGACCTTGAGTCTTATCTTCCTGGGTAGATTGCTTAGGTAACTCAGAATTTGGGCCAGTGGCATTTTGTTAACATGTGTTAACATGTGCTTTCATTTTTTTCCCCTCTTGCATCTTTATCTTAGAGCCTTGTTCATTTTACTTGGAATTCACAAAAGCTTAATGTTACATAGTTGCTCAAAGGGGTCATTGGCAGTTCCTTGACTGTATTTTTAAAAACTTTCCAGTTTTAAGAATCATGTTAATATTGAGTTATGTTCTAGTGTAAGTGAAAGGTATTCAGTGAGATGCCCTGGTATCTAACTGTATCAAGTGGTAATAATTCATTTGGTAGTTAGACACCAAAGTATCTTAATTGTATCAGGTGGTACATGATTGTATGTGCTTTCTAGGTGGCAACTTTGCAGAGGTTTATTGTAAGTCTACTTTGTTTCAAAAGTTTTTGCTGGGGGCCTCCCTGGTGGTGCAAGGTGTGTGTTTTTTTTTTTTAAGATGATAATTTTATTTATTTTTCTTACAACATTTGCTCTTTTCTCAGGTGTAGTCCCCATAGAATTTCCACCACCAATTCACCCATACACCATCACCACAGTCCTTTGTATTCTTTTCACCTCTGTCTTGATCCCCAGTCCCTCCCCCTGCCCTGCAGAATGTCTCTGATTTATAGTTGTCCGTTTGTTTTTGTTTTGACTTATTTCACTGAGTATAATCTCTTCAAGTTCCATCCATATTTCTGTGAATAGTTCATCTTTTTTGATGGTGCAGGGGTTTTAAATCTCAGCACTATGAGGCTATTAGAAGTCACTGTAACATGAGTTCGAGAGCGCTCAGTACACCTCTCCTTTCTCACCTGCTGCTCTCCTCAGCAGTGTATTTCAGTAGATCTGCCTGTTCTGCTCCCTGCTATGTCTCTGGTGAATCCTCCCCCCCCCACCTCTAGCCTATATTCCAGTTCTTGCATGCATAAATAACTAAAATAAACCTTTTTTAGAAAACCCAGAAAACCCAAAAAGAGTGTTTGCTGTGGAGTTAGGAAAGGGTTATAGGATAGATAGTAATATAATGAGTACTTGCGGAAAATGAAGTTGAGTAAATTTAGTAATAGATGCCAGACTGGTTATATATTTTCCTATGTCTCTACTTAAAAACAAAACTCTTCTCTGTTTACAATCTGTCTATTCACACTTGGGAAATGGCATAACATTCATAGCAGAATGAACATAGGACTGAACACTATGCTAAGAGATTAGATAGTGGAGAAAGTATAGCTTTTTGTTGTTGTTTTGCCTCCTTATTCCCTGTTTTTTATAATTTATCTTCTGGATACAGTAAGGAGCCATAATGCACTGTGACTTAAGCTCAGTGCCTTGCTCCAGCATTTTAGTGCCTCCTGTGAATGTTGTGATAAGTGATATTCAGTGATGGGCAATAGGTTGGGTGAGTTTAGTATTTTGGTATTTGATTAAAGAACTTGAACCTGATGGCTGTGCATGGTATTGGTGATACAGTTGAAGAATTATTGGACCTTCTCCAGAGGAATGTTCCTCATATTTTTTCATGTGGTATTCGTTGAGAACTGTTTATTTTAAAGTGCTTTATTAATGATTTCAGAAGTTTTAGCAGACTTGGGCTTGTCTTTTTATTGCCTTCGCTAAGTGCTCTTTTATGGTTAAAATATCTCCCTTAGTATTTTTATGAATCTCCTCAGGAAAACAATTTCAGGTTTATGGAAAATGGGGGCTCTAGAAGCTTTTTAAATAGTTGCTTTACTGATACATAATTCACCCATTTAAAGTGTACAATTCAGTTTTTTTTTAGTATATTCACAAAGTTGTGCAACCATCACCACAGTAAAGTGTAGAATATTGTTATCATCCCAAAACCCCTGTGCCCATTAGTAATCATTCCCTTACTGTAGGCAACCACCAGTCTGTATTCTGTGTCTATGGAGTTTGGATATGTCATGTAAGTGGAATCATATAGTATGAGTATGTGTATTTTTGACTGGTTTCTTTCACTTGGCTTAATACTTTAAAGGATTATCTATGCGTTAGCGTCTATCAATCCAGTTTTCTTTGTTGCTGAGTAAGTTAGTTATATAGGTATATACTGCATTTTATTTACCCATTCCTCAGTTGATGAACCTTTGGGTTATTTCCACTTTTTGGCTATTAAGATTAATACTGCTCTGAGCATTTGTGTACAGGTACTTTCTAGAGATAGAGGGTGGGGAGGGTTGGTTTAACATCATACTATGGATTTGAACTTTTTTCAAATGTTAAGTTTTACTGGGGCTAATGGCAACTTTTCTATCAGTGAGGGAAGTATTTTCAATTTAAGCATACATAAACTTGTTTATAATCATTGCAAGAGGAATATTTAAATTAGAAAGAACAGGTTTTCAGGAAGTTGTGTTCTTTATATGTCACGAATATAGTATTTTTTATATGTCATGAGTCAGTTGATCAGCAAATGACAGTTTTTCATAATTAAGGAAAGTTCCCTAAGGACTTTAACAAATTAACCGAATTTTACTTGTAAGTATTTAAAAGGCAAACCTGCTGTTAATTAAAAAATGTTCTTCAATTTGCTAAAAATTTGATTCAAAAATTTCCTCTCATTAGCCAAATTAGGGATATACTTACTCATGGATCAGAAGCTTAGTAAACAGCTAAACAATGAAGTTAATGTAACACCTTTTTCACTTTGAGACAGCTGATTCAAGAAGAGAGGAAGATTCTTAAAAGGAAGTTGTTTCAAAATGAGAATTTCAGTATGTTGTCTACATTGAAATAAGTGCTGAGAGGGGACTGGAGTGTGTTTGAATCCAAACAAATCATATTAGGATAATTTCATAGATACAGTTCTTCATTTATTTATTATCTAGAAAGTGGGTTTCAAGTTCTATGGATCCATTGAAAGGAATGGATAGCAGGTCTTTGAGTAACACTATTTTCTTATAACCTTGATAAGAAAAAAATCTGACTGATGTTGAAAGAAATGATATACCTGGTTTTGTTAAATACTGTCACTTTAAAGTCACAGTTTTCGGGCCTCCCTGGTGGCACAGTGGGTTAAGCAATGCACTATGAAGCAAACCACAGCCACTGCAGCACGGCACGAGTTTGATCCCTGCTGCCATGGTGGGGGGGGGGGGCGCACGCACACGCACCCACATGGCGCTGCAGACCTCTCCTGCTGTGCCCGCTGCTCCCTTCAGCAGTGTACTTCCGTTGATCTGCCTATTCTGCTCGCTGCTCTCTGTGGTGAATCCTCTCACCTCCCCTCCCCCCCACACCTCTGGCCTGTACCCCAGTGCTTGTATGGATAAGTAAATAAATCTTAAAAAAAAAAAAATAAAGTCAGTTTTCAAGAACTTACGGTGTTAAGTGAGGACTTACTATACATGGGAAAGACTGGCATAAAATAGGGCCAAATTTTGCTTTTGTTTGTGTGGGTGGATAGACTCAGGTGATTTTGGTTTCTTCTTATACATCTTGCATTTTCCATATTTGTCTTGAAATTTTTATAGTTTCCAAAAGAGAGAAAAAGACAAACTTTACGCCTTCGATTAAGAGCTTGGTTTAACCTTATTGGATGATGGCAAATGGTTGATATATTTTCAGTGGAATGTTGGTGTCTGAAATGATCTTAGAGATCATTTAACTGTTTTTCTTAATATAGTAACCATTACATTAATTATCTTTTATTTTACTTTTTCAACTTTTGTGTAGAAGAACTGAGGTGTAGGCCAGAGGTGCAGGGGGTGACAAGATTCACCAGAGACAGAGTGGGGAACAGAACAGGCGGTCCACCTAAATAAACTGTGGGGGAGCAGTGGGTGAGACAGAAGAGGTCTGTTGTGTCATAGGGTTAGCTCTCTGGCGGGGGATTGAACTCAGGCTGTAGCAGTAATAGTGCTGAGTTATACTTTTAATAAAAAATGTTAACATTTTCATAATAGTCAAGACATGGAATTAATGTAAATGACCATTGGCAGGTGACTGGATAAGAAATTGGTAAATAATGCTCAGTGGAATACTGTCTGTTAAAAAAGATGAAATCATGTCTTTTGGGACAATATTGTTGGATCTTGCAGTGATTATGCTAAGTGAAATAAATCAGATTTGGAAATTACCAGACAGTTTCACCCATTTGTAGAATATAAATAACCAAAGAAAACAAACTGGGAAAACATAACAAAAACAACTCTTAGATTCTGAAAAATATGGTGGTTACCAGAGGGGAGGAGATGAGGAGATAGTGGAGATGAATGTGATCGTCTCGTGCTTTGGTGGTGGACAAGTGAAGCATGTGTACACACGTACAGATGTGACGCTACATCTCTCCTGTCCCCATTATATAGTTATGTAAAGAAATGGTAAATCAATAGAATTTGATTAAAAAAGATGTTAGTGTGTTAAGAACAGAAGTTGCTAATGTAGGTTGAGTGTATTCAGTGAATTCTAGAGGTAACTTTATTTTAGTACTGAGGATATTTTCTGTTTCTAGAATAACGACACAGACTTTGTAAACTGGGACCTATTCTGACTTTTTACATAGGTTTTAAACTTTAAATGTTGATTTTTATCATTTTGATTTTATGGTTGAGGATATACAGGGTTATTTAAGTGAGGTGCCATGGGTTAAGCTCTTATAGATGATAATATGTTAAAGGTGATTAGATTTGTACTAGATCAATCTGTTTGTGATGACCTAATTTTCATTGTGGAGTGGTTAGCTTTTCCCTAACACATACACCTCTCCTACTTGTCACACATTTGAAGACCTACTTGCACATGTATTTATAATTTAGAGACACCAATTAGAGTTTAGTTTGCATGTTTAATATAGAATCCCAATACTTGATGTGCAGTGAATGTTGTAATGGTCTTCAAAACTTGCCTCCTCAGGGGCCTCCCTGGTGGCCAATGGGTTAAGCAATGCACTATGAAGCAAACCACAGCCACTGCAGCACCAGCTTGATCCCTGCCTCCTGCCAGGGAGGGGACCTACATGGTGCGGCAGACCTCTCTTGTCTTGCCCACTGTGCTCTCCTCAGCAGTGTCCTTCAGTCTATCTGCCTGTTCTGTTCCCCATTCTGTCTCTGATGGATCCTCTAACCTCCCCCACCTGTACCCCAGTGCATGTATGCATAAATAAATCTTACTTTTTTTTTAAGATTTATTTATCCATACAAGCACTGGAGTACAGGCCAGATGTTTAGGGGGGTGGTGAGAGGATTCACCACAGAGAGCAGGGAGCAGAACAGGCAGATCAACGGAAGTACACTGCTGAGGGGAGCAGCGGGCACAGCAGGAGTGGTCTGCCATGCCATGTGGGCCCCCTCCCTGGCCGGCAGCAGGGATCGAACTGGTGCTGCAGTGACTGCGGTCTGCTCCACAGTGCGTTGCTTAACCCACTGTGCCACCAGGGAGGCCCTATAAATGAATCTTAAAAAAAACAAAAACAACTTGACTCCTTAGTTAACTTATTCCATATATTCTGATCTTACAGATCACATTTCTGGGTGACCTTAGGAATCTTAGATTTTTGCCTCCTGTGTCAATCAACTCCAAGGTTATTTCCATTTGTCCTTGTTTATTGTGCGGGCATTTATAGCGATCTTCTCATTGTTTTTTTTTGTGCCTCCCTGCCCCCCCCCCCCCCCCCCCCCCNAAGGTTATTTCCATTTGTCCTTGTTTATTGTGCGGGCATTTATAGCGATCTTCTCATTGTTTTTTTTTGTGCCTCCCTGCCCCCCCCCCCACACACACACCTTTTCTGGTTATTTTCTAGCCAGTTATTTCCAGACACACAGATCTGCTCATGTTTACCCTTGCCTTAATATTTTTTGCTTTTCAGTTGCCTTTAGGATAACTTAATAAGCTCCTCAATATAACATAGCCCTTACTGTTCAGAACCAGCTCACTTCCAGTCTACTTCAGCTGTCCTGAAGTATATGTAGCTCATACAAATGCAGTTTATATAGATCGTGTACTTCAACATAGTTGTGCTATTTTTATTCATGTTGGTTTTCTCTGTTAGAATCCCCTATCCTGGGCCTCCCTGGTGGCGCAGTGGGTTGAGCAATGCACTATGAAGCAAACCGCAGCCACTGCAGCACCAGTTCGATCCCTGCTGCCAGCCAGGGAGGGGACCCACATGGCATGGCAGACCTCTCCTGCTGTGCCCACTGCTCCCCTCAGCAGTGTACTTCTGTTGATCTGCCTGTTCTGCTCCCCGCTCTGTCTCTGGTGAATCCTCTCACCCCCCACACCTCTGGCCTGTACCCCAGCTCTTGTATGCATAAATAAATAAATCTTAAAAAAAAAAAAAAGAATCCCCTATCCTCCTTATCCACCTAACCATTTCCTACTTTTCAAAATTCAACTGAAGTATCTTCATTGCTGGTTAAATCTATTCCCTTTAAGTTTGGATGTCTTTTTTTTGGTAGCCACCATCATGCTACATCATTGAAACATTCAGCTCTTCACATTGGATTTTTTCCTTTACCATGGAATGTTAGGAAGCTGTCTTAATAAAGATTCTTGGACTAAAGTGTAGACTACTGATTGAAAATTTCCAGTGATGTACAGTTCATGTAGCTTTTAAAAAGTGAGGATTCCTGATAATCCTCACATGTGCCTTGGTTAAGAATCAGACTCTTTCAGCCTTGTATCTGTAGCACCTGGCAAATAGTATGTAACTCATAAATTATGACTACATTATGTCATCAGGATATATTGAAGGGATTTATTAAGTGGAATGTTTTATTTTGGTGAATATTAACATGTCTTTTTGAATTGATAAATATGTAGACTATAAAGTCTTGAATACTGAGGGGATTTTTGGACTTGAAGTTGAGACAGGAAGCATTTATGAAGGGCTTTTTAAAGAATTTTAAAGTAGTTCTGGTTTTATGTATTTTTCGTGTCCTCCTCTCTTCCTCCTCCCCCCCCCCCCAAATAGGTAAACAGAAAGGGGCTGTAGGAACAAGGTTTACTTCTTAATTTGTAAAACACTGAGATTTGTGTCTGTGATTTGTGTGCCATATCACACAATGGGAAACTTTTTATACTGTTTCAGCCTAATACATTTTGTAAAAAAAGATTTATGTGTACAAGAACTGAGGTGTCAGCTAGAAGGGTGTGTGTGTGTGTGTGTGTGTGTGTGTGTGTGTGTGTGTGTAGGGGTGACAGGATTCACCAGAGACAGATTGGGGAGCAGAACAGGTGGATTGACTGGAAAACACTTCTGAGGGGAGCAGAGGGTGAGACAGGATAGGTCTGCTGCGCCATGTGTGTTAGCTCCCTGGCTGGGGGTCGAACTCTGACTTGATAGCTTCATAAGTGCTGAGGCTTAGCCCCTTGTGCCACCAGGGAGGCCCTCAACCTAATACATTTTTAAGGTTCATTCCTTTTCCCAGAAGTGAATATGATCTACTAGAATAGTTAAAGAACATATATCCCTGTGAAGATGGAATGAATATTGTAATTTATTGTCAGTGGTTAATTGCTTTCATATGACTTGTGGCTCATTTCTCCCATTTAAAAGATTTTGAAGAGATGCTTTTTGGATTTAAGATTTCTTTTGGGTTGTGATATAAAGTGTATAACTATTGTAAATATCAAAATGCAAAAATTTTGTTCTGTATTACGGGTTTATTTTATAATGGAATTTTACAAATAATTTTATTGATATAATTCACATACCATACATCTATTTAAAATGTACTGTTCAGTTGTTTTTAGTATATTCAGAAATGTGCAGCCATCACCATAATCACATTCTGAAATATTCCATTGCCTCCTGAAACCTGTATCCACTATAAGTTACCCTTTACTTCATTCCCTTATCCCTAGGCCAGCACTGATCTACTTTCTGTGGAAAATAGAACTTTCTTTTTTAAAAAAATAATTTATGCATGCAAAAACTGGGGGTACAGGACAGAGGTGTAGGGGGTGAGAAGATTCACCAGAGATAGAGTGGGGAATGGAACAGGCAGATTGAGATACAATACTGAGGGAGCAGCAGGTGAAGTAGGAGAGGTCTGCTGGGACATGTGTGGGTTCCCTCCCTGGTTGGGGATGGAACTTGTGCTGCAGTGACTGAGGATGCTTCATAGTGCAGTGCTTAACCTGATGCACCACCAGGGAGGCCCTAGAAATTTCTTTTGATATTACCTAATTGTTCTTAAAAAAAACAAAATAAAACAAAAATCCCTCTACTTTTACCAGTTTGGTTTATTTTATTCCAGACCTTTTCTGTGCATATGTGAACATAGATTCATGACTGTGTGTATTTTTAAATCAAATGGGATTATTCTTTGTCTCAGCATATTATGTGTGTATGTACACACTGTATGGTAGTCTTTTACCTTTAATGCATGTGGCCATCCTTTTAGATCAGTAAATACTTGTATATCCTTTTTAAGGTTGACGGTGAATAAAATTGTAGTAATATATTTTGTATGGTTTATTCCAGATTGATAGACTTCCAGGTTGTTTTCAGCTTTTGGTATTCTATACAAAGCCATAGTAAACAATATTGTTATATTTTTTGTATTCTGGAGTCATCTCTTTAAACATATTCATAGACTTAGCACTTATAGATCAACAAGAATGCATTTGAAATTTTGTTGTCTATTTTCACATCTTTCTCTAGGTAGATTGTTCCATTTTAAAGTTCCATCAACATTGTTATGTGTTCTCCCCCCCCCCCCTTTTTTTCTGTTGGTGTCTATATTATTTTCTTAGATTTATAAGATTGCTTTTATAGTTCTTTAAATTTGTTTATTCTGTCTTTTGCAATTCATACTTTTAAAATGTATTAATCAAATATTTTGGCCTTTTGCTTTTGATTTTAATTTTCAAAACTTTTTAAAAAAGATTTGTTTACTTATCCATACAAGAGCTGGGGTAAGGTCAGAGTTGCAGGAGGTAAGCGGATTCCTCAGACACAGAGTGGGGAGCATAAAAGACAGATGAACTGAAACACTGCTGAGGGGAGCAGCGGGCGAGGCAGGAGAGGTCTGCTGCACCATGTGGGTCCCCTCCCTGGCTAGGGCTCAAACTCACGCTGCTGTGCAGCAGATGTATCATAGTGCAGTGCTCAACCCACTGCACCACCAGGGAGGCCCCTGTTTTGATTTTTAAATCCAATTTTAAATGTTGCTTTGTGACACTCATCGTCTCGGAGCTTAAACCCAAATAAATTAGTTTTACCTAGAGCTCCTTTCCAGTCCCAAGGGGGTAAACAGCTTTATAGTTCATGATTTTACAGCAGTGCAGACTATGCATAGGGTAAGGAACTAAAGATAATAGCGGTTCTCAAAAAGGAGCAAATTAATTTATTATTTATATATTAGGTGAATTTTTATAAAGAATTAAATTAATACAAGCCAGTACTTAAAAATCATTAAGTTCTCCCTTATATTATTGGTTAGGAATGACTTATATTTTGATTATACTATTATTAAATCTAGGAGATAGGATTCTGTTAAAATACTTCCACAGATACAGTTTTGGATTTAAATCTTATGTTTTCTCAGGATCCTAAGTTCAGAATGAATTACTTGATGTGCTTTGGTAACTGCCCTCTTGGTTATGTTGACTTGATTTAATTGGGTAGACTTAACTGATTGAGAATTCCTTGTTCCCTTACTTACAAGCAATAAAAGGGAGAAACAAAGGTGGGCTAATGTCAAGACTGCTGAAAGGAGGGAGACATTTTCTTGGTCACCTGACTGAAGACCTGTTGGATAGAGGAAGCTCTTATTTCCTTTGCCACTGTTGTAACAGTGATAATGAACTGTTTAGCTGAGAAACTTTCCCTGGGAAATGTTAGATTAATAATTTAGATTGCCTTTGTCACTACACCAGATTTTATTACCTTTACATCTAAAAGGTATGTCAGCCAATTTTGAAGATAGGTTAGAGTGTTATATTAGCACTGAATGTAATACTTCCTTATAGTATTTTTGTTCAAAATTAAAAAAAATAAGTAAATGAATGATCATAATTTAGTTATAGACAGGATAATTTTCTGGTCCTATTAGTGGTTGCTTCTTGAATTTGACTGGTTTTTTTTTCCTTTTAAAAAAAATCTGCTGGGTAGTGTGAATTTCTGTGATTATTTCTGTTGATTTCCTGTTGGAGAGTTTAGAGCTACGTTTATGACTCTTAGTAAACATATAGTCCTTGAACACATACATTTTATAAATTGGACTCTTCTCATATTTGTCCTAATAGTCTCAATAGCTGAAGTTATTTGATTCTGTAAATCACACTGAATCCTTTGTGGAGCAGGTTGAGATAACTGGTTTTAGTTATTTTTGGTCTAATAAAATATATATACTTAAAGATTTTATTTGTTTATGCATGCAAGAACTGGGGTGTAGGGTAGAGGTGCAGGGGTGAGAGGATTTGCCAGAGACAGAGTGGGGAGCAGAACAGGCAGATCTACTGAAATAAACTGCTGGGAGGGATCAGTGGGTGAGACAGGAGAGGTCTGCTGTGCCATGTGGGTGAGCTCCCTGGCTGGGGATTGAACTCATGCTGCATTGGCTGCAGATAGCTTGATAGTGCTGACACTTAATCCCTGCATCACCAGGGAGGCTCTAATAAAATATTTTCTTTTTTTTTTTTTAAAGATTTATTTATTTATGCATACAAGAGCTGGGGTACAGGCCAGAGGTGTGGGGGGTGAGAGGATTCACCACAGA
>JAGFMF010012145.1:9213504-9273017 GCA_019455555.1 Galemys pyrenaicus | reverse complement strand
TCCCCTCCCTGGCCGGCAGCAGGGATCGAACTCTTGCTGCAGTGGCTGTGGTTTGCTTCATAGTGCGTTGCTTAACCCACTGCGCCACCAGGGAGGCCCACAAGCAACACTTTAATAAAATTCTTAACTTGGTCCTCCCAGCTGTATTCTGGTTTGTGCCTTCCATATGCTCCTTCTCCCTGTTTGGCCTAGTTTGACCTTTCATTTCCCCACTGCTAGAGGTAGTGATGACCAGATGAAACAAGGGTTAACAGACTCTTGCTTCAGTTAGAACAGTCTTGCTCAGGTGGCAGAAGAGCCTTCCACTTTAATGAACAGGGAATGTACTCCACCTTCAGAAAGCAGAGATGGCTTGGTCAAAACTGAACTTGGAGACCAGTGGTAGAACATTTGAACAACTAAGGGTTTCTGAATTATGACTATTCAGAATATTGATTTCATACTTCATCTTCAATTTTAATATAATGTAATGACTTAGAGATGAGCTAATCGAGGCTTAGAGAGATGGTTGTGATATGGATAGTACCTTTAATGTTAGGTCATGTTTGTAAAATTTCTTGTGAGACATACTATTTTTTTTTCCTCTTGGTTTTAAGATTTAATGTTCAGGAGCCTCCCAGAAATCTGATAGTGGAGTATTAAATAGTTTGTAGAGTGTTACATAGTCTGTAGTGCCTTTCCCTGAGGTTTACCAAAGAAATTCTGGGATGGACCAAATGAATCCCCTAAATTACACATAATATATATGGTTGGGAACAAACACTGTAGTCCCTGATGCTGTAGCCAGGTTTAGGTCATATAAGTTATCTTTTTATGTCATTGCCATATAGTAGTTTGGTCTTCACTTAATAAATTAAAGTATATGAAAAAAAACAGCTAATGTAACTCGTAATGGAATTTACTTTTTTTTTTTGGAATGTGTTTTGAAAACCAAAGGGGAGAAAGCAGGGTCGTTGCTGAACCCTGATACTAAGGTAAGTGGATACTTAATCTCAGTCACTTGATAAATGCTGTGACCCTTGTCAGTATGTGAAAGTGATCTTAGAAAAGCTTTTTAGCTGTGTTTAACATCTATGTAAAATTTAAGATACTTACTTGAAACTTTTTCCTCTATTCTGAACAATAGGTACGTTCTATGGATGAACTGAATCATGATTTTCAAGCACTTGCTCTGGAGGGAAGAGCGATGGGAGAGGTAAGTGAACTGGTGTATCAGAAAAGTGGGCTTGTTTTTAAGGGAAAGTTGGAGCTGTCTTTCATCAAATGTGTCTGAATCCAGTCTCCAGAAGTATGTGCTTGCTTTTCCTTGTTGCCATCCTCATGATAGGAATGGGGCATCCGCACACATTGCCAAATGATCTTATTATAAAAATTATTTCAACCATAGCATGTCTTGAAAACAAAACAAACAATATGTGAGCAAAAATTATTGGATATCCCAATCAGTTGTAAGTTGAGCTATTTAAACTTTTAAAAACTTTTATATACATCACAGCAAATGTCCTTATTTTGCCTCATTTTTGAATTGTTAGGCTTTTTGAAGTGGAAGGGAGTCATGGTCATAGATGGCTGCTAATAGAAAAAGTCATTAACCTATTTCTAGAGTGTAGTAGTTTTTTTTAAAAGAAGTTGTTTAGAACTCCATTTTAAGAGGAAATTGTTAGGTTTCTATTGAAATTCTTCCAAAAGGTAGAGGTCTGAGCCAGTCATCCCTTACATAGTGTTCAAAATGTTTATAATTAACAGAATGTTTATGATTATTAAAATTTGTAAAAATCAAAACTTACCATCCACTATATCACTGGGAAAGATTGCCACGATTCTAAAGGACAGGGGAGAGGTGTATAGATAAAAGTACAGCCAACCTGGGGTGATTCTAGCTGCTGATGATAGGAATGTATTGGTGATTAGGTAGAATGTATATTTAAATTAATTGCTGAAAATGCCACTGGTTCACATGGGGGTGGGCGTGGAGAGTAACCTTAGGTTTTTTTCTTTCAGTTTAAGTTTTGTATAGCTACTATTTAAAATATCTCACTTCTATTTTAATGTTTAAAGGTAAAGGTGCTATAGCCTGGATTTTCATTTATACCATTCATTAAATACACTGGTTCCTTGGTTTAAGCCAGGCACTGTGCTAGGTTCTGAGGATTTAAAATTAAGTCAGTACCTCTTGATTTATAGCAAATATTCATTGACTGCATTTGTGGTTAGGTATTAAATTATTTTGATGTTTGGTCCTGAGATTCTTGCTTCTGTTGTCGTAAGATTTGTTTCTAGCTTTTCTGAATTGTCTTGTGGTCAGTCTAGTGTCCTATCAACTTTGGGTTCATGGATTTTGGTCTGCTCCTCCCCACCCCCCCCAAAAAAAAAGCTTTGAGAAGATTGGTAGGTGACCTTGTGGTTCCTGTGCCTCCCTAATGTTGAAGCAATACATATTAATGATCATTATGTGGTTATTGGGTTTCTCTACTTAGGGAGCAGTTTGAATAGAAAGTTTACATATGTGTCTGATACTACATATAGATGGGAAATCATATTGATCTTCTGTGATCGTCTCCTGTGAGTCCAGCTTTAGGTTCCATTCCACCATAAGCTAATTCAGGTTAAAAGAATTATACAAAATATAAATAATGTCCAGTTTGTAAGCAACACTTCATAATCTCTAGACTTAATTCTGACTGAAGAATTGTGAACAGAATTGAATAGAAAGTGAATTTTACTTAAATGATAACAAATATCCAGATAAAGAAAAGACCAAGAGAGAGGAATTAATTTACCCAGGGTCACATATCTTGTAAGTGATAAAGCTGATATTCAGACCTGGCTTCTCTTCTCCATGGTATTTGCACTTAAGAGTAAATGAAGCCAATGCTTGTAAAATAATTGATAGTAAAAATCTTACTTTAGTAAGCTATATAAAAGTAGATATTTTATTGTAGGATTAAAAAAATGCTTAGCGTACCCCCTCCCAAAATATAGAAAACTACTGTAATTGATTTTTGAAAGCATAACCTAGTATCTAGTTACAAAAGGACAGACTAAATAAGTGTGGAGTAGGGTTTCTGTACTCAGGGAAATTTGATCTAGTTGAGGAGCAGTGAATAGTTTTTAATCTTTGTGATGTATGGTTGATTTTAGCGAAAGGAGTGATCGGAATGATCGGTTTAAAGGCAGGAGAAGTTTAAGATTGCTTGAATAGTAGAGGAGGTTAAAAACCTTGATAATTTTTTTTAGTTGTTAGAATTAAAATTCTTTTAGTTTTAGAAATGTCTTATAGTTGAGATTTGGATAGATGCAGGTTGGGAGAGCCCCTCCCCCCAACAATACAAGGGAGAGGGAACAAAAGAGAAATGAAAGAAACAAGCTTTTATAGTAAAATAAAAAGTACAACTTGTAATGAATTTGACTTCATTAAATTTCCTTTCCTTTAAAAAACATCTCTAGGTGAGGATGTGTGCAAGTATAGTATGTCTACAAATAAACAATAAAACTTTAAGTAAACTTCAATGACTATATATTTGCTGCTCTTTTGTGGTATGTGTGTGTATGCATGCCTGTGAGTTCTCATGTTAATCAATGTCTGTATTCAGGAAAGTATGAATTTGTATAATCTTTAGAAGTCAAAGAACTGACTCCATCCAAAATAATTGATCTCTAGCAAAGTTAGAACTTATGTGGTTCTTGTTACATTTTTTTCATCAGAATCACTAATGAACTTTTGTTACTTTGGAAAATTTAGAGCATTTCTTTGTAGCAATCTTGATTAGAAGTGGTTACTTAAAATATCACTTTCAAACCTTACTAGTAGTCTGAGGTACAGTTATTAGCTGAAAGACATGCAGTATCAAGTGCCTTACTTGCTTCCTATTCTAGAAAGTCAATACAAAAAAGAAGATAGAAAAAAGAAATGTTTTAGGAGAGGGCCACAAATTATTGTTAAATATTTAATCCACTTTTTTATTCAATTAAAGTATAGTCCTAAACATTTAGTTTATTGCCGTATGAAGAGCATGCTCTGTTGAGTATTCAAGAATGTATCCTTGTAGTATTGAGGAAGGCCACTGACCTTGGGTTTCTAGGCTCTCTTTTTCTCCTTTGCTTTGTGACACTGCCTGACTTACTTACTCTACCTATATGAGGGCAGCATGATTATTGTTCATGTCCTAAAAAGGGTAGGTTTGCAAAAAGCCTTTGAAAACTACCTTGAGAGATTTTGACAGAAAAATCACCTTATTTTGCAGTCAGTCTTCTAATTTTTAAAAGCAAGGTATCGTTTTTTCTCTTTTAAGATTCTTTAATAGTTTTACATAGAGTAAACATAACAACTTTTAGGGACATTAAGATATTAGTGATTATTTTTAGAATAATGGAGTGTTTTTAGATGTGTGGCTCTTTATTTTTGTATTCGAAAACTGAAGTTAGAAAAGTTATCCTTGGTAGTAGACAAGTTTGTAAATTTGAGGAAGGGAATCTGAAAAGTGCTGCTGTATACAGAATAATGATGCATTCTACTACTTATAAGATGAGATATGTTTAAAATATACCTGGAGAGATTCTCTTTAGGCATACGTAGGAATTCTCCGTAAGTGTGAAGTAATAAAATGGTTTTTAGAAGGAGGGATTTGATAGTGGTTTGGAAAGCTGTTAACTGAAATGAAAGTCTAGCTTAGTGGGATAGAGAAGGACAAGAATCCTGAAGCTACAACTTCCAGCCTTGGTGCAGACATACATCTTCTTTGGACTTTGTTTTTTTTCCATCTTAAAACAAAGATGTTGGACTAGGTAGTTTCTCAGGATGCTTTCAAGTCTTAAGATTCTTGGAGTTTGCTCTTATCTCTGTCTTTAAAAAAGATAAAAGATGATTAGTTAAGCTTTTTTGAGGATATGCCAGAAGGCATCTGCATAATGCCCTTTTTAAAATTTTTTCCCCTTGCATCATTGTTTATTTTTGTACAGTATTTGATTCCTCCTCTCAGTGTAGTCCCTCTAAATGATGCTTTTTTGAGTGACTTTCCCTTTGTGGTATAAAGATTCCATAACTCTTTCTTGGATTTTCCAAGTGGCTGATTCACTAGTCTGAAGCTGCTTAACACATTTGAAGTCTATTCATCAGGGTTCATGAAATTCAATTCTGATATCGAGTAAGTGGGAGCCCAAGTCTATTAAATTCTTTTCCATAGCTTTCTAACATGACTAACTGAATATCTCAGAATTGGAGGCTTTCAGATAGCTAGATGTACTTCTAGGATATATAGCCCTAGTAGGACTTCTTCACAGGTGTCAATTCCTTGCAATTTAGAATCCCCAAAGAGTAACCCAGTTAACCTCAAGTGTATTGGATTTTGGAAAGGAGATTTATTGTCAAGATCATACAACCATTTTCCAGAAGAGAGAAAAATATAAGCCTTGACAAATATCTGGGCAATTGGTGATGCAAAAACCCTTTACCCAAAATTGTAGCTTTGAGTCCAGATAACAATGGTAAAAACTACCTAGTTCCATTAGTTAATACCATTTGGTTGTTGGTCATTTTTGACATCTTGCTATAACAAAATGTTTAGAAACAGCTAGGCAGGCCAGGTGACCTGGAGAAACATGATCTTAGTTAATGGCTTTCTTGTTTTAGGTTAATGACTGTGTTGTAGTACCCTCTTCATGAGGTTTGGTGAAGTCCTTGGGGATTTCAATAGTTTTGGGATTGCTAATTAGGCCTTTTGAAGCATAAGAATGTGTCTTCTAACCTTGATACTGTAGATGAATGTAACACTTGGAACCTGGTTTCCAATTCTGTCACTTTGGGACCTGTGTGGAACTCCACTTAGTCCACTATCTGCCATCTATCCTGCACTGGAAGACTAGGCAAATCCATCACTGTGTAAGTTTAGCTGTGTTGGAATGTTTGAATGCAGTAAAACATGCTCCTTTGCAGCTGGCTATAGCTGATCCACATCATGTTTAACCTGTCTTTGTTAAATTTCTCCTCCTTTGGCTAAAATGTAATTTTTTTTCCATCAGTGACAGTATCTCATTTACGGTTAAGCCACCTATAAATGCCTGCAGTAAACATGTCAACACTTTTCAAGACACTTCGGCATTGATTTCATTACATACATGAATTCTCAACCAGTTTTTGAGAGGTATTAGTATAATTCTTTTAAATATGAGGAAGATGGGCCTCCCTGGTGGCACAGTGGTTTAAGCAATGCACTGTGAAGCAAACCACAGCCACTTCAGCACAAGTTTGATCCCTGCTGCCAGCCAGGGGGGTGACCCACATGGCACAGCAGACCTCTCCTGCCGTGCCCCCTGCTCCCCTCAACAGTGTATCTCAGTCAACCTGCCTGTTCTGCTCCCCACTCTGTCTCTGGTGAATCCTCTCACCTCCCACATCCTCTGGTCTGTACCCCAGCTCTTGTATGCATAAATAAATAAATCTTTATAAAAAAACCCAAACCACGAGGAAGATGCATCCTAAGGCCAAGTGACTCCAGCTAAGGCCATGAGTAGCAAGATGTGGATTTTCACTTGTTTTGTTAAGCTTGGAAATAAAAATGTCTGCAATGCATTGAGTATATGTGATTTTCCAGGTAGTGCACTACTTTATGTACACGACAATCTCTATAGCAGTCCTGTAATAATATTACGCCTTGTTACTGATGAGGCAAATATAGGGTTTAGAGAAGTTAATGAAGCAAGCATATGACTATATGAACCCAGATCTCTAGCCCTCCAAATCCTGGTCTTACTGCTGTTCATTTCTACAGATCCAGAATTTACCTGTTTTTTTTTTTTTTTTTAAAGATTTTATTTATTTATGCATACAAGCACTGGGGTACAGGCCAGAGGTGCGGGGGTGGTGAGAGAATGCACCATACAGAGCAGAACGCAGAACAGGCAGATCGACAGAAACACACTGCTGAGGGGAGCAGTGGGCGAGGCAGGAGAGGTCTGCTGCGCCATGTGGGTCCCCTCCCTGGGCGGCAGGGATTGGCAGGGATCAAACTCGTGCTGCAGTGGCTGCGGTTTGCTTCATAGTGCGTTGCCTAACCCACTGCGCCACCAGGGCGGGCCCCAGAATCTACCTATTATTCAAAACCCAGCTCACTTATTAGTTCCTCTGTGAAAACTTTTAATTACTTAATAAATTCTATGAAGAGGAATTCATGTAGCAAGTTAATTGTGTAATTTCGTGATCCTAATTTATTTTATATATGGTGGTTTGTGTAAATATTTCCTCATACTGAATTTTGAGGTTAGGGACTTCAGCTAACAATGTACTTTGTATACAGTAATTATTATTTGTTTATGTATATTGTGTCGAGTGAATCTTACAGTAACTTCTAAAGCATGGGTTCTTTATTTTCTCTTTTACTTCAGAAGTAGGTATTGCCTTTTCCCAAGGGACCTCAGTTTAGTTGATTAGATCTGTTGAAATGTGAGAGGATGAAGAACAGTCAAAGCTAAAAAGCATTCTCTATAAATGTTTACATTTTGAACTATTCAATAATTACATCTGCCAAAGAGTACATAAGATGACTAGTAAATTAGCTTTGCTATTATCCAAGTTGAATCTGCCGTAAGACATTTATTATAAAGGGTTTTTATTTAATAGAGTTATAACCAGAGCTATGGGACACTTTCTCTAGACCATCGGGTGGGGCATGGAAATATCCTCCTATATTACAACCAGACACAGGAATATTTAAAATACTGGAATTTTTTTTTTGTTATATTGTAACAGGATAATCCCCGGGGAAAGGGAGATTCTAGGTCCCCTATCCCATCCTAAAGAAGGGTAGAGCTGGGCTGGGAGGTGAAGCTACAAGAGTGAGGGAAGGGCAGAGAAAAAAGCTGCCTGAGGAGAAGCGGAGAAAGATGGAGAAGGGAGAAAACTGACTCCTCCACGTGGAGCAGAGACATGAAAGGGGAAGCCATGCTTACTTGGCCTTGGATTTGTACCAGGAATTTGGGGACCATAGAAGGAGACACTTGAAAGTGAGAAGTCCTTAGGAAGGCCTTTATCTTGACTTGTATTTTGATTTTGCTTCTTTTTGTGCCAGACTTGCTTGGCTCTTTCTACCCCTTTCTTGTGGTTCCCCTCTGGAAGGTGCCTCAGAGTTGTGGCAAGCTTTTGGGTGTCAGCAGTGCTGCTTCTGGCTAACTCTCTGTTTGGCTGGGCATTTACCCATGAGGGGATGGATAACTTTAGGTGCTTGATTTGGAAACCTTATTCTTTCTCTTTCTCTTCTCTCTACCATACACTGATTGTATTAAAGTTCCATTGCGGATCTTATGCATTATAGGATATTTTGTCTTGATCCAGCAGATGGCAGAACCCATTTAGAGCAGAACCTGTTTAGAGGGTACCCCCTCACCTTGCCCTGTAACAGTATCGCTTGTTCAAGTTTATAGTAAACTATTGTATGTTATTTTGTGCTACTGTTACTTTGCTGAAGAGGAGCCAGAACACCAAATAATTCATTGTTTCTTAATTAATGCATTCTGTGGTCCTCATTATAGCAAAGCTTGTAGAGGAAGCAGTTTATTTTCTGTATTATTCCTTGGTATAGGTAGTAGCTATATCTATGAAATGTTCATCTCCTGGAATGAATGAGAAAGGGAAACTGACCATATCTGACATACTGAGATCCTTGTCAGTTTGGTAATTAAAAATAACTTGAGGTTGTGATTGTGTATGATGGGTGGATTTGAGTATTTGATCCCATCTTGAGGCAGAGGATTCTTTATTGAGCTATTTGCTTTTTGCTTTGGGGAATTTGAGGGTGTAGGTCATGAGGCAGTCTTGATTTCATGGCTTTATTAATCAACTTCATAGATTTCCTAAGCCACCTGGAGGCTTTTTTGCACAGTGAACTTTCCTGGACTATTGCAGGAGTCTTTTATTTGATCGTTGATGTCTATACTGTATAGACTATTAAAAATCTGTAACATAAATGTGGTTATGTTACAAATGAAACCATATAGTTTATACATATATAACAACAAATGATCTTATTTATACATAACTTATAGATAGTTGTGGTAACGTAGTCTTCTGAATTCCCTTACATTCTGTCCCTATATCATGCAGAAAAAGCCTTGTTTACCCAGGCCATTTTTCATTTTCTTGACATAATTTACAGTCAGCCTATCAAGTTTTATGGAGATAGCAGAGAAGAATTTCTTATGGCTGTGTTTCAGTAATGTAAAGTAGGAAGGTATAAGGAAAACTACTTTCAGTGTATTCAGGAGGGGATGTGCAGTGGAAAAGGACTAGTGTGCAGGTTGCCCCAGGCTAATTTCTCACAAATTAACATGGAGATTAAGGTGTTAACAGTGTCTCTGAATTTTATTTGAAGTGCATGCTTTATGAAAGTACAGTGTCTTTTGTGTGTTTCCTCCAAGGATGAAGTTCTTGACAGTATTATGTTGTGTGGTAAAGAACATGGGTAACCTCTGTGCTTCTTTGAGTGCATTTGGAGTTTTAACTTTGTCATCAGTTGAAGAACTGACTGCTTGCAGTTCCCTCTTAATTTGTGATCATTCTAAAATTTAAGAACTATCAAGCTCTTATTGATACTGTATTGCTCTTTTGGCTCTTACAGCAGTCCACATTGGACCTACACAGGGCAGCCTTAAAACTTGATCCTCTGAACTTGTGTAAATATTATCCACATAAGCTTGTATAATATATTCTTGGATCCTTTTCTCATTATTTCTTTTGTGTGATATTTAGCTTTGCACTCAGTTGATGCTACAGAATAGATTCTTAGTTAAAAGAACTTTAGTGATAGACTGGCTTATATATTGATCATCATAATGGGTGATGAATCGTCTTTTGAAATTATACAGCTTAAAAAAAAATGCTGTGAAATCCAAGAGGCATCCTGAGTAGCAGTTTGTACCTTCTTTGCTCCCATTCCACAACTCCCTGATTTCATTAGATGACTGCAAACGTTTCTTTATTCAACTTACCAGCATTTATTTGCCCATTTGCTTCCTTTTACCTCATTTTATGGAGGAATGTTAGATTAATCTTTTAAAATTAATTTTTATGATGTTATTTCTTGTTGCTGTCTATTGGATTAAAGCCGTACTGCTCATTGCTCCGTAAAGCCTCATTGACAGCTGGATTAGTTGTGCCTTTCCCCCCTTTCCTTCTCTTCTGTGTCAGTGGCTGTGTCTTTTATTTATTTATTTTTTTAAAGATTTATTTATTTATGCATACAAGAGCTGGGGTACAGACCAGAGTCAAGGGAGGTGAGAGGATTCACCAGACAGAGCGGGGAGCAGAACAGGCAGACACTACTGCCGAGGGCAGCAGTGGGCACAGCAGGAGAGGTCTGCTATGCCATGTGGGTCCCCTCCCTGGCCGGAGGCAGGGATCGAACTTGTGCTGCAGTGGTTGCGGTTTGCCTCACAGTGCATTGTGTTGCTTAACCCGCTGCGCCACCAGGGAGGCCCTGTGTCTTTTATTTTAAGGGACACTTGCCCACTTGCTTTCATGATTTACCTTTGCTCTTTGTGTAAAGCCCTTTGCATTGTCTTGCCCACTCTAAATTTTTCTCCACTTTGAAAGCGTTCCATGACCAGGCCTGACCCAGGTTATTCCTTTCTTTGTAGTAGGTTGTGAAGTTTAACAGTCTGTATCACACTATTTGTGTATTTATTTAAAATGCCTTGTAACTGTGTCACTTTGATTACTGGTAGGTTTTTGTTTCTCTCTTTGAAGTACTTTCAGGGCAAAGACTGTCTTACTACTTTTTATTTCTAGTAGTGACTAATGCAAGGCTGTGCATTTCAGGTCATGTTCAAGTAGTACTTTACTTTCTGAAATCAGTAAGTAAAGAGGTTGAATTTAAAATCTTTTTTTAATAGTCAGAAAAGCAATATTGTTTTCCCACATGTGGGAAAGAAGATGAAATCACTTCATCTTGGCCAGGTCTGAGTAATTTGTATGATTTCATCCTCAGTGGTGGAAATGCTATTAAAGGACATCAGCTGTAGTGCTTATGAAAAGTACTTAATAACTTAGGAAAACATTTTAAAAAAATATTTAAAATTTATATATAATATATATATTTAAAAAGGGTGTATTAGCTTTCAGTCAAAAGAGGTATTTGCTTAACAGGCAGTGTAAGTGGATATTTTGTTATCAATAGTAACCATTTTGTCACTAGGTGCCAGATTGGGATGATGGCTAGTAGAGAAATGTGAGAGAAATTATTGCAAATGTTGATTCTTAGATTGTTTTCTTTTGATTTTAATTAAACAGAAATGTTTAACAAACATAAACACTGAAAACCGAATTAGCCGATTAATACTTCCTTAGTAAATAGATGTATAAATGGGAATTGAATTTAAAATGATCTTCCTTTTTTAAATTTTATATATATTTTACATCATTCTTAATTTTTGTACAATGTATACTTTCTCCTGTCAGTTGTAGTCCCTGTGAAATTCCCACCACCAATTCACTGTGTCCCATCACCGTAGTTCCTTGTGCTCCTGTGCCCACCCCTGTTTTGATCCTTCCCCCTTCTCCTCCCCTGAAGAATGTCTGATTTATAGTTGTCTGTTGATTTTGATTTTTAATTTATTATAATCCCTCCCCCCAATGCCTTGTTTCCTCTACATTCCTTCTATAAGTGAAACCATCTGATATTTTTTTCTTCCTGGCTTATTTCACTGAGTATAATACTTCAAGATCATATTCCTTAAACTAAAAGAGAAAGTGAGAACTAAAATAACAGTTTTGTTTATTAATATATTTACAAAGTCACTAGCTTGCAATTAAAGCATCAAACATTTTCAATATCACTTATTTAAACTGGTTTTATATTATCTGCTTTAAATTAATTTAAAAACATTAGAGCAAAGGATGTGAGTTCTATAAAACTGCCACTGCCACTCCTCTTTGAAAATGTTTGAAGTGAAATGTGTCTGCTTCAGAGAAAACACCTTATTTGTTGTGAATTCCATACCACCATAATTTCAATTTTTATGTATTAGAAAATCAGTTCTAAATCATAATGAAAGTATATTTAAACAATTTATCCATAGTCCTCACCATATAACAAGCATCTGTTTCAACTTTTACTTTTCTTTTCAATCTTGATCCAAAATGAGGGTGTATGTGAAGAACTGTCTTAACGTATAATTTATTTTACTTTAAAATGTAATGTTATTTTATACATAGCATATATAGTCGTGACTTAGATTGTAAACTTATGTTGTTGTATTACAGCTACTTTTTGAACATTATCTTCTCCCAACTTTTTTGATTTCTGTGATCATAGTTTTTTTGTTGTTGAGATAAATTCTCAGGGATGTACATAACTCGATGTTTCTGTTTTCTGAATCTTTCCAAAAGAATTGTCCTAACAACGAATGGATTTATTATTATTATTTTTTAAGGATTTGTAAAAGATATTGATTTATACTTTTACATTTAAACTGCTTCTTGATAAAACTTAGTAATAATTTATGTGAGTGTAGTTCATTTTATTGGCGCCTTTTATACTTTCACTTGACTTCACAACAACCCACTATAGAAGACGAGGTAAATCTAGGGCATTATGATTTTTGAGAAGGGATTTTTGAAAATTATCAATATTTATAGGTCAGTTCTCTGACTAGAAATGTGACTGTCAGTGGTTAGCAGTAATCGTTCTGAGTGATCCTTTCTCTGAGTTGCTATCATATTTTTACTATAATGAGAATATATAATAAGAGGGACTATCTAGTTAAAATAAAAGTATTTTATTATACTTTTATGTTGGCTGTATTCCAGTGAGACTAAGCTTGTATTGGAAGTTTGCATCTCCGGATAGATAACATGATCAAGCCTGACTGTGCCTGCAGGCTTGTAACATCCTTGTGAATGAGTACTCCTTGAGAGGCCAGATTACTAATCTGAAAGGCAACTCTATGCAGCCTGTGTTGAGTGTGTAAGAATCTATCTAATGTTACATTCCTCTTCAGCTTTTTAGAGCATTACATGTTGAGATCATCATTGGTATTTCCCATTGTAAATATTAACGGTGGTATGGTCAAACAAATTCGGTCTTTCATCATTTTGCCTCTGAGTTTTTGCAGAGCTGCAGTCAGGGTGGTTCTTGCAGTGTTTTGTTAGGGCTGTAAATTTTAGGGGCTTTATACTGAACATGGTTGGGGGATACTGTCCTTCACAGTCTGCTTCTTGAGTACACTGGAGCATTTAATTGGTTAGTGTAAAGTCTGTTGGATACTGTGTTGGATACTTAATAGTAGCAGCTAATTCTTTGAGTATTTTTTTGATTTCAGCATTATACTGCTCTTTTAAATACTATCTCATTGAATGTTCCTAACAGTTCATTTTAATAGGTGAGAAAATTGAGGATAGATTAAATGTACAGTTGAGTGTGATTGGGATTAAAGTTGGGATTAAAAATTTTTTTTTAATGATCTCAGAGCACTCATGTGCTTTAACTCTGTATTCTTAACAAGAAACCTAGAGACTCGACATTCTCAGTCCTTTATTTTCCCTATCTCAGTTTAAAAAACTCTTGGAAATTAATTATGCAAATGTGGTTTTGTGTATTGTCTTTTTCTTCAGTTAGATAATGATAGGGAAAAAAATGTGTTTTCTAACAAAATAAAGAGGTTTCTTCCCAAGTGACAATCTTGCTTGTATACTAATACTTGATTTCTCTTTTGTTCTGTGGAAGCCTCCTGAATAACTTTACTGATTACTGAAGGCTTTTATTTTACAAACCAGTTTATTTTACAATCAGTTCAAGCTGAGAAAGTGTGTCTTTTTCTCCTGAAGAATTTTGAGAACAACACTTTTGAAGCAGATGTTTATTAACATGACTACAGAATATTTAATGGGGAGAGTATAAAATCTGTTGTATTGCTAGGGAGGAAAGTAGTGATACCATAATTTCGGG
Source organism: Galemys pyrenaicus (assembly GCA_019455555.1). Classification (NCBI taxonomy): domain Eukaryota; kingdom Metazoa; phylum Chordata; class Mammalia; order Eulipotyphla; family Talpidae; genus Galemys; species Galemys pyrenaicus. The sequence continues at coordinate 9,259,083 of JAGFMF010012145.1, read as the reverse complement.
TTTTCAGGTCAAGTCTCCCAGCCAGGCATGGATCCCAGGCTGCAGTGGCAGTGCTGAGTCCCAGCCACTAGAGCACCACAGATTGGTGTCTCCCGAAGTCGCAGAAGGAGCTTTGCTGATGCTCAGGCAAGCAAGTGAGAAGAGGCAGATTTGTTGAGAGAAATAAGGAGTTTATTTATTTTTTAAAGATTTATTTATTTATGCATACAAGAGCTGGGGTACAAGCCAGAGTCGCAGGAGGTGAGAGGATTCACCAGAGACAGAGTGGGGAGCAGAACAGGCAGACTGACCGAAACACACTGCTGAGGGGAGCAGCGGGCGAGGCAGGAGAGATCTGCTGTGCCATATGGGTCTCCTCCCCGGCCAGAGGTGGGGACCAAACTTGTGCTGCAGTGACTCCAGTTTGCCTCACAGTGCGTGCCTTAAACTACTGCGCTACCAGGGAGGCCCGAGAAATAAAGAGTTTATTAAGGAGAAAAGGAACAGAAATAAAGTGGGACTCCCAGGCCAGTGGAAGGAGGCCAGGGAGGGGCGAGGAATCTGAAGTGCAGTAGTGTCTCAGGCTAAAAATACCTTCTTTTCCTAATTATTCTAAAGTTCCATCAGTCTCTCTGTGATTGTTTAGTTCTCCTTGGTCTCACCCACTCTGCCTGATGTCTTTGTGCCCGGAATTAAGACTGTGTACCAGCCCTTATCTTAGCATACTTTTCTTTATCATCCTTATTCTGGAATATCCTGTTGCCCCTAGTCCAGGGGTGCTTGATTAGTTTCCTTTAGAATTTGTGCCCTTATCTTTGGAGCTTCTTTAACTGTCCTGAAGTCCCTGCCTGCATTGTCCCTGAAGCTGCCTAATTATCCCCAACTTGACCTAGTACTCAGTAGGGCTTTTCAAGACTGATTCTCAGTTTATAGGTCTTGTAAAAGACCCTGACTACTAATTCAGAGATGGTTGAACTAAGGTATTGACCCCACACTGACCGGAACCACAGAGAATAAATTATAAAAGCAAACACAGTTTATCATTTTATAAGGCCAAAAGATTCTCAAGTGGACTGTAATTGTTCAGTGATCACCTTATCTTGGCCATAGCAGAAAGTCAAATTCGCATAAGAAGTTTGCTTGGTAATCAGAGTCTAAGCCAGGGAAGGTACTTGAATGTTTTTAGTGGCTATTATAGTCAAGCTACTATCAAGCCTGGTGCATTAATTGCTTTTATAAAGATAGATTTGTTTGTGTATCATGTGCCTTTTCCCACACATGTCAACTGGATAATCCTGCGGACTTCTAAATTCCTGGGTCTCCTATGCGCTTGTATCCATTCCCAATTCCTGTTATCTTCCTTTAGAATTGTCAAATATTTTAATCATTGTACTTCATACTGTCTTTAAAGTGAAGTTTTGTAAACCCCTTCTTGCTGTAGGCTGTTGTTTTTGTGCTGTCAGAGAACAGTCATTTCCAAGTTCTTGATGGGGCAAGCAGGAACTTTGTTTCATGTACTAGTTGCATTTATCTTTTTGTTGATTGAATTTAGGTGTCACTTAAGTGAGGATTTGGCCACTCCTGGTGTTTGGGCAATGGGTGGTAAACCAGGATGGTTTAGCCAATGCTGTAGATGACAACTCCAGAGGATTGTTTTTGAATTTGAAGTAACAATTGTAAACTCATTATCACTTTTACAGTTCAGTAGATTATAGTTCTTTTTAATATGAGATTTGAATTGTTAATGTCTTTATTTTAGTTGACTGTTGAATACGTGATAGTAAGCTTAATGTATTTGAATTTTTAAATTTTGTAACATTTAAAAAGTCATTTTTAATATAGAAGGGGGCAATAAGCAAGGCTGTTTCTAGACTAAATTTTCTTAAAAGGAGGTAACAATGCAGCAAACATGGAGAAGGGGAGAACATGAGATAGAACAGACTCAGTTTTTTTTCTAAATTGAAAAGCACATGGATTTTTTAATATTAGAAGTGGAACAAGTATTTCTTGAAACTAAACTCTTAAATGTTTGAATGGAAGAAGACACTCCCACATTTGTAACTATTAATAACCCATTTGTTGCTATTTAACAAATAATCTCCAAATTTAATGGTTTAAGACAACATAGTGGGCCCTCCCTGGTGGCACAGCAGGTTAAGCACTGCACTGTGAAGCAAACTGCAGCCATTGCAGCATGAGTTTGATCCCTGCTACAGGCCGGGGAGGGGACCTACATGGCGTAGCAGACCTCTCCTGCCTCACCCGCTGCTCTGGTGAATCCTCTTCCCCTCTTGCACCTCTGACCTGTACCCCAGTTCTTGTATGCATAAATAAGTTAAAAAAAAAAAAAGACAACATAGTGGTTTAAGCCTCACAGGTTTTTTAAGGTCAGGAACACAATAATAACTTCCCAAGATCCTCTATTTCAGGTTCCCTGTAAAGCATCAAGATTTCACTTGGATTGCAGTGATTTCAGAAGTTCATTTGGGAAAGGGTCTGCTTCTAGGCTCACTCACGTCCTTAATGTCAGGATTAAGGTACACTTGGTTGCTGAAACTGAGTTCCTAGTGATTTGTTTGCTGTCTAGAGACCTCTTTTGGTTCCTTGCTATGTGGGCTTCTCTCAAGGAAGAGAGGGACGGAGAGATGACAGCACAAGCAGGCAAGAGAAGAGTAGCCTTTTGTAGTATGATCTTGAAAGTGACACCTCATCACTTTTGCTTTGTATTACTCCTTAGAAGCAAGCCTGAGTCTAGCCCCAGTTAGGGAAAAGTGGTGAAAGGGGCATTAGCACGGAGGCAGAAGTCATTAGGATTTATTGAGTTATTACATCTGAGGAGTGGGGATGAACATGTTTTAGAGAAAAGAGAAATGCTAGGTTCAGTATAAGATCCAGAGACTGAGTGCATTGCTAAATTTGCTGCTATCTTTGCCTAAGTACCTTGGTACTTTTTTTTTTTTTTCTTTCCTTCCCATTAGCAGAACACACTTGCAGGCCATAGGTTCCACCTTTTTTTCCTTTCTGTAATCAACATGCTGCCACCCTCTTTGCCCATCTCCTTTTACTCTTATCTCCTACAAACTTGCCTCTGCTGTTTTCATTGATAGTACTGAGTTTTTCTCAGCACTGCTTTGCCAAAGCACATTGAGTTCTACTGTTTGGGCTGCTTCTAGCATCTATTTAGGATTTTTATTTAAGCTATTTGTTAATAGTGGGGCGCTATGGCTGGTATTTGGCTTGGCTCTGGACTTTTTGGGTGTGTTGTTGGAAACTTGAGTCTATTAGTACTTTGAAGTAAGATAGCCACTTCTTAGCACTTTGCTACATGTTTGCTGTATTGTTACTTCGTTGTGAGAGAATTTAGCCTAGAAACAGCCTCACTTTTATATATTTACCTGCTCTGGCTGGCTTTGCATGTTATGACAACGTAGCAAACTACAGTGAAAGAGGACAGACTCCACAACAGTCACATTGGAAACCTTGAGTTCAAGGGCTGCTGCTTTCAGTAAGCAGTTTGACAAACTAGGATAAACTGTGTTTGCCCATGAAGGCTGTTACTTACAGAAACTCATCCCTCGATTTTGAATAAAGATTTCCAAATTTATGTGGAGAGTGTTGAGCACTATGATGAATATTTTTGATCACCTTTATTCTTCTCACGATTAGGTGGAGAATAAAATAACTAAGTGAGGTGTGTCTTGTGCTTACATTCTTCTGGTACATACAAGAAAAGTTTATCTAGATTACTGTTTGCTCGCACTTCCTACCAAATATAGGAAAAAAATCAGAATGTTGTTGGGAAGGGTGTAACCAAGGAAAGATTTTATTTGTTTTACTCTAAGGGGGCATTTTGAGACTAAATAGGAAGGAAATAAGTTTTTAAAAAGAATTGTCTAATTGAACTTGTAGTACACATTAATTTTCAGTGTCTCTTTTGTGATTTGCAGCTACTTTGCCCTGATGTAATGGCACTGAATACATTCATTGAAATCCTACTATGTGATAGGCATTGTGCTAGGCACTTGTTAGGAATATCTCTGAAAAATATTTCCTTCAAAGGGAATGAAGCCTAGGGCAGTACAGCACTTTTTCCTAGGACACACCAACATTGTCTAGTCCAGGGCTTCCTGATTCCTCTGCTTAGCTGTAGTCTGGGATTTTGATCCCATCCTGTCACCTCCATCCACCTTCAAGGTTAGCAGACCAGCTATCCTTATTTCCATCAGAGTGCACCTGAGAGGCACAGTAGGAATTGACTGCTTATAACTATTCATCTTCAAGTAAACCTGAGGGACTGTGCAATTAAATGCCAGATCAGATATATGTCTTCTGTCATGATCTTGTGGGATTACAAGATAACAAACAGCCTGAAGAGAAAAGTATATGGGAAACTGCTTGGTGCAGGTAATAGAGACAGTTTATAGAGCTAGATTAAAATTATGCTGAGAAATCCAGACTAGGAGGGCAAAGTTGAGTTGCTCTTCTTTTATCATTGGGTTATAAATTAGAAAGATAACTCTTTATTGTCAAGGAGGAGAGCAAATGTTTTGTGCTTTGTTTTTTGTTCTATTTCTCCTAGAAATCCAGCTTTCTGGGTGAGCTCATTTATGCTCAAAAGCAGTGATTAAATACAAACTCAAACTTAGAAGTTTGTTTTCAGCTGAAATGAAAATATAATCACAGGAAGAAATATGAAGGACAATTTAGTGAATAAAACTGGTAAATACCATGAAGAATAATTGAAAATCTAGTGGAGTTTTACCTTGTCACCCTGGTCACTAGATCTTTGATCTTGTACTTGTTTTCTATGAAGGGTACTTTGAATTTCTTTGGTTGAAACTAGTTTAAAGTTCACATATTGGTAAGGGCCAGTGTGATCCCTACATTTCCTTGAAATGTAGACTGTCTTGTGAAGCCACTTTAATGGCATTACTAGGTACTGTTTAAATTAACTGATATTAGGAGATTTTATTTTCCTTCTAGTAATGAGATAGTTGTTCTGTCATTCCAAAATCTTGCAATAGGTTAATATTATGGTTGGGAAGTGTTTTTGGTCTGATTTTATTTTTTCTTTCTGGTATTGAGAGTGTTTTGGGTAACAGAATCTCTGTGTATGAAGGACTGGTGGGGGGGGGTTCTCCTCTAGCATTCCATAGTTGGGGTCTGAGTTCACGTTCCAGATTGAATAACTGTGGTCAATTAGAACACATGTAGGCAAGCAGAAGTGTTTTGGTAATGATAGGTACTTCTTATCAATCAGGAGTTAATCTAATATTACTCTCCCGTTTAAAAATCTTGGCATGGTTTAAGTGAAAAATTTTAGATATTTAAGCTGAGACCCCTTGCCTTAGGACTTTGTGTCTTTTACCACATATGCAGAGTGCTCTGGCCACAATCTGTGTAGTCAGAACACTGTGATAAAAGACCTTCAGGGCACGAGAGCATCTTCAGTACCCTTGTCTAAAAGAAAGTGTTGACTGCTGTACTTTCATCCTTTATGAATTCTTTAAAAGCATCTATTATTTTTAATTTGCAGCAGCTCTTGCCAGGTAAAAAGTTTTGGGAAACAGATGAATCCAGCAAAGATGGACCAAAAGGAATATTCCTGGGTGATCAATGGCGAGACAGTGCCTGGGGAACATCAGGTAATCTAGATCTAGCATCTGTACTGTGATTTATGCCTGTCTTAGAGCTCCTTTCCTCAGCAATTGGCAAGTCATGAATTTTACACCAGTGACACAAGCATGTCAAGCAATGTCCTGTCCTGTAGCATAATTGCCACGAAGGAGCTTATATGATGTAATTTATTAAAAAATACAATTAACACAAAATCAAATCTTCCAATATTTTATTGAAGTGCTAGCCACAGGGTAATGGTCTTATTTGAAATGACCATAATTTCAGGTATAATTTCTTGTTCTATATTGCTGTCAGCATACTTGGAATTAGAAAATCCATGCCTGCCATTTGAAGTTGATGTTTCTTTTACCTCCCCTTACCCCCGTGTACCGTGTATGGGATGATCAATTCATAAAGGTGGTTGGGCCAAATAAAGTCACTGGGCACAGATGATTTTCTGACAGACTACCCCTGCGGAGGGATGGGAAGAATTCTAGAGGTAGAAACACTGACAGCAGACAGAAATGACAGATAGGAAAGAAGAGGGTAGAAAATCCAAAAGCTGATGTGCTGTTACAGCACAATGTAAGAATGAAACCTCAGATGACATTGAGTCATCAGAAAAGATCAAATTATGTTGTTGATTTAAAAAAGGGCAGTAAAACCACATTTTGTTGTAGAAATGTTATTAATAAAATATATTAAAAAGAAATTTTACTTTTTGAAAGGGGAATTTGTTAATTTTGACACTTAACTAGATAAACCAGTTATGTGAACTGCTGTATTGCTCAGCTATCCTAGATGTAAGAGGGTGTGTCTAGTTTCCTTACCTCATGTAGAGTATTATACTAAGGGGAAAAGCACAAAAGGAGGTTTTGGCTCAACTGACCATGTAGGTTTCCCGATTCCTAGTTACTGGTTTGTCCATGAGACATCACTCATAATTTGTTTGAGCCTTTGGCTGCACTGTATCATGCTTGTGTATCTTTTTTGTAGATCATTCAGTTTCCCAGCCAATCATGGTGCAGAGAAGACCTGGTCAGAGTTTCCATGTGAACAGTGAGGTCAATTCTGTACTGTCCCCACGGTCGGAGAGTGGGGGACTAGGCGTTAGCATGGTGGAGTATGTGTTGAGCTCATCCCCGGGCGATTCCTGTCTAAGAAAAGGAGGATTTGTAAGTTGGCTTGAGGAACTTGTTCCTATATCTCTCTTTTTACCCCCATAAAGCAAGACATGCCTGTTTAGTTTCCTTAGATATTTATAGCAATAACTATAGGGTATTTTAAACTACCTTATTGTAATTAGATCTCAGTAAATACAGTAGGAGATGTAAGCTAAACCTTTTAAAAATAAGAGAAATTATTTTTGGGGGACATACTGAGTAATGTGAGCTACGAAATGTAATCTAGAACTCAATTTATTGATCAACCAGAAAACACCATTTTTATTTGATCAAAAAAAAATGGAAGGAAAAAAGAAATAGTAAAAACAGAACAAATATAAAAAAGAAAGCAGAAACTAGGATATCAGATGTCAGGAGGGATTTCAGACCTCTGGGAACATTTGCCCAAGAATCCTTAAAAGGGATCAGATATGTAGGATCATTCTTGTTTCTTCTCTAGGTCAGTTTTAACTATGGAATAATCTTTGGCCCTCCTTGAACACCTTTGCTTCTCACATCTGGGCAGGAAATTAGATGTTCTGTTAATTATTTATCTGCCCTTTTTTGGAGTCATCATTGTTTTGTCTATACCGTCTTACCTCTTTAAGTGTTATACAGTCTTCCTGATGCATCTTTGATAGTTGATAGCATCTCTCAAAACTAGTTCTTTCTTATATCACTGGCTTTCTAGATCTAGAGGTCTTAAGATGTATTTTCACTTAGGTCTTCCTTATTCTGTGACTGGTTTATGTATATCCAAGTCACAACCAGGAAGGCCTAGAGGGGCATCCTGAATGTGCTTTTCTTTTACCACCAGTTTAACTTTCGTTGTCACTTACCAAAACCCCTTCTCCTTGAAGTCTTTTTGGGCTAATATTGTCTGTTGGAAGTCATTTCTTTCTCCCAGATGATATTGAACTGTCTTACTATCCTTATAACATGTGGTGTCAATTATTTTTGTGTGTGTCATACATCTGTTGCTAGGTATTATTCCACTTTAAACGTCCTTTATTTTTTGGTGCAGCTTCCTCAAGTGACAGTTTCGGTTACTTGATATTTTAGTGGACATTAAATGAATGTTGTTGACTTGATTGGATGAAGAGAACAGGTGACTTGTAAGGTAACTAGAATTCACGTGGTATTTAGCTTTACATGTCAAGATGGTCCGTCACCTAACAGTAACACTTGACATGTGGCTAGAGCATTTAATGCCACAGAAAAACTGAAAAAAGTAAAGTGAAATGAACTTTAATTTAGGAGACTGGTTTGAATTTCTCCCAGTTCCACATCTGGAAGTTTGGGTTGAGGAATATAGTCAAAAGAGGATTTATTTTTATAACAATTAGTAAGATAAGGGGACTAAACTGGGACTTTGTCTTGAGTCTTTCTTATTACTAACCATTCCAAAGATGACCTCATTGTTTCTGGGTCTTTTGATCCTGCAAAGACATAGGTCAAATTTAGTGGATCAGATAGGAAATGGGTTCTTTTTATTGAACCTTCCAAGAGGCTGCTTGGTAAGAACATGATGTGCCCTTTGGGTGTGATGAAGGCGTCATGCCAAATGATCATTAGCTCATTGCCTCTTGAGGAAGATTAGTCTTTATACTAATCTTTCACTGTATCTCCAAACACACCTCCTTTTCTGTCCTCACATTTTCTTCATCTCAGATTCATTAGAAGTTTTGTCTTCTAGTTATTGCTTATTACTTTCAGTTATTATGGAAGAACAGTTTTATCATTCATAGGTAAATTATTAGTGTGGGGAAATGGAACCTGTATCACTCTTGCCGTGAATTCTCTGTCACATGTGACTGCTTTCAGATTCTTGTGCACTAGCCAGGAAGCAAGTACATCAGTTACTGTGAAGTTTGTAGAGGCAGAAAAGTGATTGGAATTAGGAGAAAGATAAAATACGGAGATGAATTACTATTATTGCTTGTTTTTCTCTTTTTAAACAGTTATTTCATTAGACTTACATTTTTATGACAAAACTATCTTTTACATTCTGTGTCTTGCATTCTTCATTTTGTAAAGGTGGATTCCATCCCTGGTCCATGGAGACTGATTTTTAACTCTTTTATTTAATTGTGACCAGAGGGAGTTAAAGCTTAAGACTAACGGTGAGAAAATTGAACTAACAGGTAATTTGTTGAGCTTCTGAGATTTGTATAAAAATAAAGGAGAATTCTCCAAATCTGTGTTTCAGCTTCCAGGTTGTGGCTAATGAAGTATTATCCCATATTTTGAATTGCATCTAAAGTATAATACAGGATGACTGTTCATTGACATCAAGCTTTCACATTGCTGTATCCAGTCTTCTGGTGAAGCAGCCTGATTATCAGTGAACTGCTTTTTCAGCTCTATGGTTGTATCCTGCTGATCTTATAAATCTGGCTTTTGCTCTTCCTATTGGTTAGGATGACAACTGAGCAAAACTGTGGTCAAGGATACCTGAATCACTTAATGCTTATCATAATAGTGCATGCATGTTCTTGGAAAAGGTGAGCTCACCACTCCCCCTTTCTTGTTTTTCAAATCTGCTGTTCTTCAGAGAGTTGAATTCAGAGCCCAAAGAAGATAAAATAATCTGCTTTTTCTGAAGGGTGGTAATTGTTGGTTTATGGGTCAGAACATCCAAATGTTTTTACTTTTTGAATGTACCAACATTACCTTTAGTAAGCTGTGGAAAAGCTCTGTTTATTCTTCTGAGACCTGAAAGCAAGCACTACAGGGTCATTCTCAGATACTGAATACCAGTAATCCAGAGACTCTGATTAACTTTTCAGTTAAAGGTGCTTTAGAACTAAAGCAATCTACCTATTCTATTAATGAGTTTCCATTTTCAGTAAGGCTATTTCCTAGTTACAACTTGAATTAGGATATTTAACTCTTTGTTCAGCTTTATTGGATTTTCTTTAGTTCACTTTGATTGTACAAATGTTCTCAGTGTAGCAGTTTTGGTCTCTATGATAAGATTACTTTCAGGCCTAGCATCCACGGTAAGGTTTTGGTTGTATTTTACCTATGAATCCAATACTTTGGAGCAGCAGTTTTCAGAATAATAGGAAAACTCAGAATAGCACCTTAAACCAGAGCCAAGTCTTAATTTTAATATTATTTTGTTTTCATTTTGTATCTACCCTTTTCACCTAGAATAAGACAACCCCTCACTGTCTTATGTGTGGAGGATTCCACCCCCAACTCCAAACATGGTTCAGATGGGGTCATAAAATCACACAAAACTACAGTATTATGACAACCATTATGTAAATTAACCATTGAGGGACTTTGCTGTAGGTCCTCATAGATTGAAGCCTTGCTAATAAAAGAAGTGCATCGTACTTTCTGCCATTCTTGTTTTTTGTGCCTAGGGAAATGAGACCACCACCCGAGCCTTTGACTAGGTATAGCCCTCTCTAACCTTTCAGAAGAACAATTAAAAAAAAAAAAAGATAACTGTGGGATAGCCTTTCTACTTGTCTATGAAGACTGGCTACTTCATGACCACTCAGAGCAATTCATTTGAGTCACCAAACTTGACTTTTCTAATCTCTTCACTGCATTTGTTTTAGGTAGCCATTACTACACAACTGAAAGCATTTAAAAACTTTTTGCAGTGTGATTCAGGCAGACATCAGAGGTTTGAATCTCAGTAGGGCCTCAATTTTATCATCTGAAAATTACAACTCACATAATCTCATTCATACAGTTACATAATATATATGTGTATGTATATATACACACACACATAAATATATAGTTTGTAAACCTTATAAAATCTTTCTCCACAGTCTGTGAAACAATAACATTAGCATCACCTGAGAGCTTAGTAGAAACGCAGAATCTCAGATCCTACCCAGATTTATAGAATCAAAATCTACATTTTGACAAGACCCTCAGGTGATGTATTTAACTATGAATCCAATACTTTGGGGCAGCAGTTTTCAGAATAATAGGAAAACTCAGAATAGCACCTAAACCAGAGCCAAGTCTTAATTTTAATATTATTTTCATTTTGTATCTACCCTTTTCACCTAGAATAAGGCAGCCCCTCACTGTCTTATGTGTATGCCCATTAAGGGTTGGTAAATTGTGCTATAAAACAATTTTGTTGGAAGTTAAAATTACCAGGATGCTATAGATCAAATTCAGAAACTTATTTACAGAAATCTTTCATATTTGAGCTTCCCATGAACAAGAAATCTGTACGCTCTACTTTGTGATATTGAGCTTTTAGACACTGACTAGATAAAAAGATTAAAACAATTTAGAAAATCTTGTCTTTTGGCTTCCATCTCTATAACAACAACAAACACCATTCAACACATTTAAGATTTCTTGTTTTTTTCCCGAATCTGATGGTTCACACAGAAGAGAACATTCTTCTTAACTTTCTGTATATCAAAAATCATGTGATCATCGGTACAGTGCTTGACATTTTCCTCCTTCCATCATTTTGAAAATGGGATCCATCTTTCAGATGATAGTATGTCACAGTTTAATTGCTAGGCCAATCATTTCCTTTTTAGCAGCATATAAAATGATAATCTGACTTAGAAAGTGATGTCAGATTCAATGAAATGTGTTAGTTGATAGCCTGATTTATTACTTACATCTTAGAAAAACCAGTGGAAAAGAAACCTAATGATTAGAGCCTTAAGGATATTGAGCAATTTTGAAACTTTGGGGGAATGTGGGCAAGGTGGGTGTGTCTGAGGAAAGGTATGGAATGGGGTGTGAAAACTGGATAAAGTAGTTTTAAGAACTAAAAAAAAAAAAAAGAATTGCACTTACATGATTAACCTTACTTATTACTTAAAACAACCCTTTGAGATATTGTTAATCTGAATTTACAGATGAGAAAAATGAGGGTTAGAAGGAAAGTTTTGGAACTTGAATTCAAACTTTGTTCTGTTGATAGTTTTGGTTCTTAGCTATATTGCTTTCTACTATGCTTTATTGACCTGTTTATTAGTTGAGCTCCTCAAAGTAAGGTCATAATGTTACATTTAAAAAGTATAATTCATATGACTAGTAATTTTAAATTTTTACTCATTGTTAATAATACTTGAAATTTTTTATTGCTAGTGTCGATCTTTAAAGGAAATCGACATTTTAGTTTTTAGCGTTTCGTGAAAAACAGGCAAGTGCACACAGGGGAAACCAATATTGTATGTGTTATGGTTTTGGGGTGCAGTATATAACGCAGATAGGCAAAGTATTCCTTTTTGGAAAGAAGGGAAGAAAATCTCATTAAAAGTCACTACTGCCATCTGGTAAAATCACTGCAATAAGAGGAGAAATCAAATTTCCATTTCTCTGTCTTCATTCAGAATAACTAGGTGTTACCTGAAATAATTCCTTATTACGTGAGGCTTTTGATGAAGTTGAGCTGAAAATGGATGGACTCTTTTCTTCACAGTCTGTGGTTCTTCTGTCCACTGTTCGTTCAGAATAGATTTCTCCGTCTCTGTATAGATGTGGGATCTCTCAGAAACTGTCTGGACCCCACTTTTGAGATTTTGATTGGGGTTCCCCCCACTTGTGTTTTGAGCACTCTGAAGCTGAAGCCTGTCTTTGAGTACTACACTTTCGGTTAACATTCACCTGTAGAAATCCACAATGAAAATAAGCTTTTAATTCTGGCCCCCCTCCCCTTCATTTAGCTAATAGACTTTTTCACTACAGTTGTGTTCTAGGTAATGTGACAAAAAAGCAAAAAATAAAGCTTGCTTTTATGAGCCTTATAGTGGATACAGCCATTGGATTTCTCAGTTGTGAGTGCTTGTTGGAGTTACTGGAAAAGAAGCTTTTTGTGACATTTGTGGGAGCCACTGTGAACCTATTATATTAGAATCTCTGGAAGTGAACCCAGAAACTTGCAAATTTCTAGACGATTGCAGTGTTGAACACATTTTGTATGGTGAAAACTGACAGTGCCCCTGGAATAGTCTGACTGTACACTCACTGGAGTTAAACCCCCCTAAGTGGGGAATTTAAGATGAATAATCTTTATGTCCTAGGTAATGTTACATAAGTACTACCCAGTGCATCTATAGAAAATTTTTACTAATACGTTTGTATAAAATGATTTGTGCTTTATAAAAAATGGTTTATGCATATGCATCATTTTGTAGATGTTCATAACTACTCTGTTTTAAACAAAATTATTCCTGTTTTATAGAGGAGAAAACGCAAGACTCAAGTTTAATGACCTCTCCAATGGACAGTTACTGTTAACCAGTAACTCTTAGTAGTTGAGATAGAATGCATGTTCTCTGCAGTCTGGGCTAGTATTTCTGAAAGACCACATAGCTGTGAATACTAAGAATGAGCAGCTCGTAATCTCTGTTCTTCTCTGTGCAGGTTCTTTACATTTCTAAGTGACCTTTTTACGATCGCAAATCCTTGTATTCTCTTTTAATATCAGACTTGGGAGAATGGCTTCCCACATGTACTCTTGGTGTCATTCAGAAATCTGACTCTTTAGGGCTGTGTTTGATTCACTAAAATTTTTCCCTAAAGGTAGTTTTTATTGAAATATTAACTGTGTATAGAAATCCTCATGAATTTGTGCAGAATAAAGCCATGTAGCCCAACCAGATTGAGAGTAAAAGTGTCCCTTTGGTTCCCCACTTTTGAATAGAAGGAACCTACTCTTCTGCTAAGGCATTAATTGCTTATTCAAAGTAGGAAACCAGGTAGCAATTTTATATGAATGGTCTCCATAATATTGATGAAAAATAGCTCATCCGATGGGCATCTTTGAAAATGTAGTCCTTGGAATTATAATTAAAAATGTAAGTATCAGTGGCTAAGTATTCCTGCCAGAGCATTGGCTTAGAGATGGGCTGAGTAACTTTCTATAAAAGGTCACTGAGGAAAGTTGATTTGATGAGTCAAGTAACTTTTCCTGTCGACCAGATTTCTTGCTTGTTGGTTAAACTTCTTCATCCCATTTCCTTCTAATTTGTCCAACAGACCTTTGGAACTTTTTGTGAATTGGAACTGAACTGCTTTAGTGACTTGGCTCCTCCCCACACCCCTCATTTCCTAAGATTACATAGGTGTTTAGTGGAATGATCCTAGTACTACTCTTATTGTTGATATAAATGATGTCAAAATCAGGTGGAATTGTCATCTGATCCATATCACAGCCTTTCCTGTACTGTTTTCTGGATAGGTTTTTCTTATTTTTAGCGGTTTGGTTTGATCTTTTTTTTAAATCATTTTGTTTTTTCCTGTCATATATTTTGAGCTAATGCCAGGCATTGTGTTCAGTGCTAGGGACAAGACAATGAATACACAACTTCTCTCAGTTTTACCTTTTCAGTAGAAGGGAGCTATTATCTCTGGATAGCTTAAAGGATCTTTTTTGTCATATTTCCATCTCTGCTTTGGTATCTCAATGTGGTGCTTAATTTGCTAGCATTCTCTCCTTTTGAACCAGTAACAGCCTTATATTTTGAAGACTTTGAAGATTCTGCTTTGAAAGTCATATTTTAATGGGTGACCAAACCATAATTTATCATTTTGTTGCCACTTGAAAATTGGGTTGTGTTTTTTTTTCTAAATTCCTTCTCACATATGATCCTTTGTTCACATTAGCCATGAAACCTTTGTTTTTCTGTTGCATTTGAACAGAAAATGAGTGTGAAACTGAAATGGGCTCTGCACTGGTAGTTGAAGGATTCATGAGTTGTCTTTGTAGACCAGTGATCTCTAAGAATTACCCTGAGAACATCTGTTTATTTTACATCTGTAGGCCTACACACTTGCCACCTAAGTGTTGTTCTGCCTCCATTGTTGATTTCCCCCCAGTGAAATATGGCTTTGGCACCTGGAAATGCTATGCGGCAGCTCTCCATCATCTGATTCCATTTTGCCTTTTACCAAGAACTTTAATTTGGTCCAAGTGTACTTGTTTCTTCCTTAAATCAGGAGTCAGTGGTGGGGACAAGCAAGGTTGCCTCTCTAGTTTTACGTAAGCTAAAGTTACTTATCCTTTGGTAAGATTCTGCAGAGCTCTCTGTGCCAGGTCAAGACACTGTACCAAATCTTCTTTTTCTTTTGGAAATAAGGCACATTTGTTTTCTATGTTCAAGTCTTAACTTTAGATATTGGTAAGAGGAGACATATAGTTTCCTTAGAAGATAGCACATCAACATATATGACAACATACAATTTTTTTTAGTTCAGTCTTTCGATATTTGTAGTTTGAAACATTTCAGCGCTAAATCCTGTTGAATCAGTTCAACTCAACATTCTCCCATGTACTCTCAAGTTAATCTGGCATGGGACAGTAGATAGTGAAAGACAACAGATAAATATCTTAGAATACTTTTAGTGAAACAATTTCAGTTAGATTTAACATGGTTTGAAGGATTAAAAAAAGTAAAGACTGATTAGTGAATTTTTGAGAATAAAGCATGAGACATAGGGTAGAGCTGGGGTAATGGTGGTGTAAATTGGCAGGTCATATTACCCAAGATAAACTGTAGAATAATTGAATTGTAATGATGTCAGCTCACATGTAGTTAAATGAAGTATGAGAGGAATTTACATAGGATAATGTAGGTGAAGTAGGAAATTATTTTAGTAGGCTTAACTCTTTCCCCTCTATATTACTAGCTGCCATAGCTGGGGCTTATTAGGAGTCATACTATTATACAGAGTTAGATTTGAGAATAGTGAACTCGGGCCTAGAGATAAAAAGTTGTAGCTGGGCATTTGGTAGGAAAGGGAAAATGGGGAGGTGGGACATTGGGTATGGTAAGATTGTCTTAAACTTCGTAACATAAATGTATGTCTGTCTTCCCCCATTTGGCAAGAATATCTGCAGTGTTCCTGCCTCTGTGTTGTTTGTTGACTAGATTGTAATGTCTCGAAAAGGTATAGACACTGTCTTGTTTTAATTAGCATCGAGAGTAGTTTGGTGTCCACAGTGGTTGCCCACTATTATTAGTTAATGATGATTAGTGAAGCTGAAGCTATTTTTTAAACAGGGCCCAAGGGATGCAGACAGTGATGAAAACGACAAAGGTGAAAAGAAGAACAAGGGTACGTTTGATGGAGATAAGCTAGGAGATTTGAAGGAGGAGGGTGATGTGATGGACAAGACCAATGGTTTGCCAGTGCAGAATGGGATTGATGCAGACGTCAAAGATTTTAGGTTTGTATGTTTTACACTTCTGATTTTTGAATGGGGTTCATGGGGTTTCTGTTTTAATTTAGTTTTATTTTGATTTTAATTTTCTCCCCCTCCTTGTGTGTCCATTTTAATAATTGTGTCTAATGGAGGTCATACCAAAAAGATTGTAAATTAACTGGTAATCTGAAATCTTCAAAGAGCTTCCAATGCTTGGTGCTTTGACAAAATGATAGATTTTGCATTTGTATAGGGCTCTATACTTGGTGGGATTATTCCATAAAGATGTTTTTCAAATATCAGAATCACCTGGAATTGGGTGTCTTGGGACTTGCCCCAAGTTTCTCTCAAGTCAAATCACCATCTTAGAGGATCATAGCAGTGGAAGTATGTCATAAGCCTTTGGGGTATTAGAGTAGAGGGACAATCAGTTGAGGACTTACATATTATTTTGGTTGACACTTATAAATTCCCTTTGAGGTAGTGGGTCAGGTATCATTTTCATGACCTTTGAAGAACCAGAGACGCCTCATTTCATCTCTGGTCATGAAAGATAAGTAGGTTTTATCCTACAAATTAATATATACAGCATAAAATAATGTTGTACAGTTGTCATCCACATTTAGCAAGTATTCTTCATTTATGTAGGCAACATTTAGTGGTGGTATATAATTTTCATATTATAAAAATCCTTGGGTCAGTGATATAGGTTAAATATTCAATGTTGGATAATTTGATATTTTAAAGTTAATGTAGCTGTATACACACAGACATATATAAATTCCCATCTTATCTTAATATAGCCCCCAAAGTAAAAGTTAAAATGTATTTTAGAGCATCATTTGTAGAACATTCAGTTGCTTAGCATTTCATATCTAATTTTTGTGTCTTGTGGGTGTAAACATCTAGTATGTGGGATACTGTGAGGCAGTGATTAATGAATAGGAATGTCTGAGGTCTTTCAGATGAACTTGGGTGGCCTCTCCACCCTGAATCTTGAGCAGCGTGGGGCGATGTTTTATGATATTTGATTTCGGGCCTGGTGGCGGCGGCGGCGGCGGCAGTTGTGGCGGTCGGTGGCTGTGGCGGTGGTGGCGGTGGCTGTGTTGCTAGTGGTGATGTGGTGGGTGTCTGTGTGTGTGTATGTGTGTGAAGGAACATGATCGTCACTTTAATTTGTACTCAGTACGGGATTTCTTTTAGGCATGAAGAATGTAGTCGTTAGACTGAACTAGGATATTCTCCATTTATTTGACTTGGGATCCTATAATCCTATAGTCCTTTCACATAGGGTGATAATGTGTCATGGATTACCCAGGACAGTACTTGTTTTATACCTGTGTCCCAGAATATTTATTAATAGTGTCCCTTTTCCTCATTAAAGTACTATGGTTTAGGGGCCTTCTGAGCGGCACAAGAGGTTAAGACTCAACACTATGAAGCTATCAGCAGCCACTGCAGTATGAGTTCGATCCCCAGCCAGGGAGGTGAACAACATGGTGCAGCAGAACTCTCCTGTCTTGCATGCTGCTCCCCTCAGCAGTATATTTCAGTCACTCCTGTTCTGCTCCCCACTCTGTCTCTGGTGAATCCTCTCACCACCCCACCGCCCCCCCTCCCTGGCCCACACCCCAGCTCTTGTATGAATAATAAATAAATCTTAAAAGAAAAAGTATTTTAAAAAGTATCATGGCTTAGATACACTATATCCTCACATAAGCTTTAATTATTGAATTATCGCTTTAGCAGGGCTCTAGCCTAGATAATTTATTTTATAATGGTCTTTGGCATGGTTTCATAGGAAGGGTATAAGGGAAGACAGTTTTAGCATTGGTCAATAGTATCTCGATAATACATAAAAGTCTTTTAAATAGATATATTCTCAGATGTGGAATTTTCCTAAGAAATTATATTTTTCTATTGGCTCTGTTTAAAGAGTAGATAGATGTTGCCTTTAGGGAACATATTTTACTGCCTGCATTTTGGGACCTCTGTTGTCATAGATGCCACCAGTGGTGACTTTTCCAGTTTATCCAGTGTTTCTCTAATCTGAATCCTTTGGATAAAGGAACCATAAGTTAATCATAGTTAATATAAACGTAAGGGATGGGTTGTGGTGGGAAGGCAAGCAATGGAAGAGTCATTTTACAGGTTATAGCATGAAAAGCACCAAAAAGAGTCTGGTTATTTTGTAGAAAGATTTAAGTACTATTAGTATTAATAATGAACTATGTGTAGGACATTGTCCTTAAACTTGGGTTGCTGTAGTGTCCCTCCCCCACACAAAAAAAGGTTTAATACCCTTTACTTTCTCTGTTTAGCCGTACCCCTGGTAATTGCCAGAACTCTGCTAATGAAGTGGATCTTCTGGGTCCAAACCAGAATGGTTCTGAGGGCTTAGCCCAGCTGACCAGCACCAATGGTGCCAAGCCTGTGGAGGATTTCTCCAATATGGAGTCCCAGAGTGTCCCCTTGGACCCCATGGAACATGTGGGCATGGAGCCTCTTCAGTTTGATTATTCAGGCACGCAGGTACCTGTGGACTCAGCAGCAGCAACTGTGGGACTTTTTGACTACAATTCTCAACAACAGGTACTGTGTGTGTCTCTGTCACTCTCTCTACTCTTCCCTTCCAGCCAGTAGATTAATAACGTAACTAAGAATGGGGACTGGGAGGAGGGTGGTTTCACTGTAGGCTATCACTAGCCCGCCTGGCTGTGAAGTGAGTTTATAAAGCCTTTGTATCTTTCCCTCGAGAAGCTGGTTTTTGTCTAACTTATTAGCAAGAGTTCATCCTGCTCTATATGTTCTTTTCTGTCACTCTAGGTCTTAGGGAATGGGCACAAAACTCTTGGATGTCTAATTAAGTGCCTTTGAAGATTAATGTGATTGCAATGCTGTTGCCTTGTTTATAAAATAGTAAAGTCTGTTATCTACCTGTGTAAGGGGTCCAGTGGCAAGTCTTATTAGTCATGTCTTTTATTTGAGTTTATTTATATAACTCTTTCAAAAGAGTTAGACTGTGATTGGGGAAAATACGTTCAAGTCACCCAACATAAAACCTGCAGTGAAATTTCTTGACCTTTTTATATTTAAGTCCCAGAGAATTTTTTTATCTGTACCTTATGGTTCTGAAGGCATAGTGTACTGTAGGGTTTACTGATTCTTCTTTTTATTTCTTTGCTTTTTTTTTTTTTTTAAGGAAAATAAACTGTCTAAATTACAGAAAGGAGGCAGATAGCTTCCCTATCTAGTTAAGCACCATGTGTTCTCCCTTGTGATTGGAAAGCAGTTTGATGGGCTATGAGTTTCTGATACTACTTGATTTTAGACTAGAACATAACTGTAAATTCTCAGATTTAAATGGCTAAAATCTAATTTTAAAGTTTAGAAATGTCTATGTCTTTGGGGGAAATTAATGTTTGCTATTTGAATATCAGTTTTATCATACTGTACCATCCCTTTAATTGTTGTCATAAATGTTGATGTTAAGAGAATTTTAAAGGAAAATGTGAACATTCTGTGGCTTCCTGCGGTTTAACTGGCAAATTCTCTTTCCAGTGTGGATATGCTCACCTCTCCATAAGAATTGGTTGTCTGTTCTTTTCCTCTTCCTTATAAGAAACATGCTTGTTTTAATGTTGTCCCTTTCACAGTGAATACTCAAAATATCTTGCATGATGCCACAGATTTCTTCAGGTGCTGAAGATGCATTAGATTTCAAAATATTTTGTTACCCCATCAGCAAACTATCCAGGAAAGACTATTGTTATGTATACTTCAGTTTGTTCATTTTAGAGTATTTATATGTTAATTTTTGTATCTAAATTGAAATATGTGAATACAGGCTATTCCTCTAAACTAGTTATATCAAGAAGTTTTATTTGAATTCTTTCTCTTAATTTCCTTTGGTCTAAACTTCCATAACAATTCTTAGAACTCTGGGTTCTGAGCTTCCATTCCCAATCTAACCCAGTCTAACTCTGATTATTATTTAAGAAGTGCTTCTGTCTCCAGTCTCTAACAAAAATCTGATTCTCTTTAATTGTTCTTTATTTCATAATCAGAAATAAATCTTTTGATTTATTCATCTCTGGTTTCAAAACTTTACCCATTTTTTTTTGGAGGCCGAATAACAATCTAACTTGAACAGAAATGAAATTTTTTTTTTTGCAAACTCATAAGTACTTAACCGTTACATCAAAGGCACCTCAGATTTATAAATCTGAGGCACCTAGCCCACTTCAGCAATTTTTGAAAGCAGACATTATTTTGAAAGTCAAATTATTATTATATCTTCCCATATACAACTTGAGTGCAACATTAGGTGTATTGCTCTCTCGCGTGCGCACACTCTCTCTCCATATATATATTGAATTTTATATATATATATAAAATTGTTGTGTGATGTGGTTTTTGGTTTTTATTTATTTTTAATCCTGTGCACCCTGATAGCATGCCTGAAAACCATTGGCCCAAGACTCCAAGTAGCTTCAGCCCTTAAATTTGCAAGGGCTCCTGGACTCCATTTCTTAAGAAGGAAGGATGCTTTTCACGGAAAATTGTTATTCTTGTATTTTTGTTCTTTCAATCTTTGCTATCCTTTGATTTTCATCACATTTCACCCACCTTTCCATTTCTGCTAATTTAAATCCTTCTCATTCTTCAGTGTCTAGTGCAGTTGCCTTTCTTCATGTTCAGATCAAAAAGTTGTCATCTCTCTCTCTCTCTCTCTCTCTCTCTCTCTCTCTCTCTCTCTCTCTCTCTGAACTTAAAAGAAGTTGTGACTGCATTCCGCCTTGTTGTGATTACTTGTCTAATAGCCCTTGCTAGATTATAAGTTCTTTGAGGGTAAGATCTGGACCTTGTCCAGTCTATGTCCTCTGCTTTGCTTTAGCAGACCAAGTTTCTCAATAACTGTATATAGCCTCATTCTAATACCTCAGACCACCCCATATATTTTAGTATGCTTTCAAAAATTAAAATTTGAAACTTGACTTCTAAGAGGTCTGGAGGCCACTCACAGAATATCTATTTAGTTATTAATGTAGTTCATTATATATAACCCATCTACTGTGCCTCATATCCAAATAATTAGGGCTATATGATTTATCTGGGAAATTTATTTTCTGGATCAGTGTCCATCATTTTTAGGGTCATAGCCCAATATAGCCATCTGATCAAAAGCCCTGGTCCTCTTCATCAGAATAATGTACATATTTTTTTTTGCTACCAATTTTTTGATAATATAAAAGATTTGTGAACTGTATAATCTTGTATTTACATTTTTGTTCACATCTATAGTCAAACATATCTTTCATGATTGGGATAGTCCCCTCCCCCCACCCCCCTATGGCTCTTAGTTTAGTTACTGTGACTTATTTAATCACTTAAATTTACTCCATGATAAATGATAAGACCATTTATGCCTTTGTTTTGGGAACCTTAGATTAGGGAGAGTGTAATCTTACTCTCTGGGGGAAGGAAGGCTTTATGAAAGAGGTGGATGTTGAACTGTACCTTGAAAAACTTACATATATGAGAAAAGAACAGAAATTCCAGTGAAGGAAAATAATAAAACTAATAACTTGAAATTAGGAATTAAGAGGTATGTGTTCAGTAGAAGCATTCACCCTGGGTAGTAGTTAAGGGTGGGAAAAAGTGACTTGTGTGGTTGAATAAGCGTTGTGTATCTTACCAACTTTTCTGCTTTATAGGCAGACTAGACCTGTCTTAAGGAATGACATACTTATCTTGGTTTGGTTTTTTGAATTGCGTGTTAGTTTAGTAGCAGTTTTAGGTGTTCTCTCACCCATATTAACCAGTTAGCTTTTGACTGTTGTGTCCTTTCATCAACCTTACATTCTGCCCATAGTGAAGAGTAAGACTTTTGAATAATATAACGATTGTGGAATCATTGAGGAACTGAGTACTAAATTGGTTGGTCAGGAAAGCTATGAGATCAGGTCAGCAGGATGAGAACTAAGGTTGCACAGATAAAACTTGAGGACAGATAGAATGTACATTGCTCCATATAAGAGAGCAGAGGTATGGGGATGGAAATAACTGTGGTGTGGTTATAGGCTGACAAGAGTATGAGGGAAAGGAGATCTATGTGTGCATTGTCAGGTCTTGGAAGCCTTGAGTCCCATATAATACTAATGATTATGAAGATTGAACCAGAGATCTAGTGTTGACACAAATTTTTCTCTACATTTTGCTCTTTTATGTTGGCTTATTCAAGTGGGCAACAAACATCACATTTCTTGGCTTAGAGTTATTTGCTACAACTCGTAGCTTTATTTATGATTTCATGAGGGAATTTGGTTTAGAAATTGACAGATAGCTACTTCTTGAGTCCTGTGTCCTTTTAATTATGGCTTTTAGTTGGTATAACCAGTAAGTT
Source organism: Galemys pyrenaicus (assembly GCA_019455555.1). Classification (NCBI taxonomy): domain Eukaryota; kingdom Metazoa; phylum Chordata; class Mammalia; order Eulipotyphla; family Talpidae; genus Galemys; species Galemys pyrenaicus. The sequence goes on along the minus strand of JAGFMF010012145.1, from coordinate 9,236,765 downwards.
GGTTTCATAAAGTTGTTAATATCCACTATATTGAGATATTGATACATAATAAAGAACAACATGAAATATGGTAAGGGTAATATTTACTTAATTGCACATGTAACTGTACCTAGAGCTACTTGGGTTTTGGATAGTTGAGTAAGCACTATAAATTATTTTAAACCGAAGCCTTGTAAGATTTATAGCAAGTTTAGAAAAGGTTTGTAACCTTTTTGTGCCATGTGCTTCTTAGCTGTTAGGTGTGAGACCTGTGGGTGGAATTCTCAGAACTTTTCACCCTGCAGAGTATAAGTAGGATTACAAAGGAAAATGATTATATAAAAACAGATATCAATTACTTTACAAATTTAATGATGTCTTTCTGCATCTTTAAACATATGATACATAAAATAGGTGTACTAGCTTTCATGATGAACATAAACCAAATTTGACATGCCTAACTGTAAACTAACGTGAAAATTCTTATTTCCTGATGGTAAAGTCATAGATCTATTGTTTATGTTAATGTAATTTGGGGGCCTATAATCTTAATTGAAGGATACTAAATCTTAATTGAAGGATACTAAATTTTGGATGTTCTTGAGAATAATTTTACCTGTTCCAAGTATAAAAATCTAGGATTTTTATAAAAATCTAGGATTTTTATAAAAATCTAGGATTTTTATAAAAATCTAGGATTTTTATAAAAATCTAGGATTAAGAACCTTATTTAGGGGGGCCTCCCTGATGGCGCAGTGGGTTAAGCAACGCACTATGAGGCAAACCACAGCTACTGTAGCACGAGTTCAATCCCTGCCTCCAGCCAGGGAAGGGACCCATATGGCCTGCCTGCCTCGCCTGCTGCTGCCCTCGGGGCAGTGTGTTTCAGTCAGTCTGCCTATTCTGCTCCCACTCTGTCTGGTGAACCCTTCTCACCTCCTGTGACTCTGGCCTGTACCCCAGCTCTTGTGTGCATAAATAAATCTTTAAAAAAAAAAAAAGAACCTTATTTAGGGTAGGTCGAAATGCTCATTGGTGTATCTGGTGTATGCCCTCTTTACCTCGTTTTGTGGAAAACAGTGAACGTAAAACGTGTTATAACATTGTGCTTTATGAAGTTTAAGTAATCTTTATTTACATAAATGTCTAATTATTGATTTCCTATTTCCCTAAGTATATTTTAGAAAATCATACTAGATTTCTTCATAGTCATATTTAACAAATCAGTGAGGATCATATCTCTATAAATTAATCAGGTTAGGATTCTTTATTTAGAATTTGATTAATCCAAAAACAGCCTAATATATAGCCTGTTTTACAAACTTATATGTGGAGGTACTGAAACTCTTAAGCTATGCAGGAATTTTAAAAAACGGTGTTCTGAAAATCATAATTGAAGTAGTATATTCATTCCTTCCCAGTCTTTATTATATGGGAGAGGAAATTGGTATGTATTGTTTTTAAAACATGGTAGTGGTTAAATATCACTTAAATGCCAAGTTTATGCATAGTTTTAATATAGGTATTTAATATTCTCAGTTTTTCAATTTTCAAGCAAGGGGAAGATTATTCTACCAGCGTCACATCTATAGTTCCTATTAAAATGTTGACTTTTTCAACAGTTTGGACATTTGGCCTTTAGTGGTTGATTTTGTTGAAATTTATATTTTCCTCAAAAGATATTAATTTATTTGGTGGAAGGCTATTTGTTTTGTTTTTCCCACCTTAACTAGAAATCATTTATTTTGAAATCAGATTCTTCTGATAAAGATAAGTGAAGAATTTTTTTTCTTTCAAAAATTCAGCACTTTGGATTATAGCAGTTTGGATTTTGTTAAAAAGAAATCATTGCTGTCATTTGTTGGTCATTGCAATTATTCCAGTAACTTGGTCAGAAATGGGCTTTGATCTGGAAGCTATAAACAATGGCAAGCTTTCTCAACTTTCATGTTCTGAGAACTGGCTCTGAGATAAACTTTTTCTCAAAAAATTTCAGTTCCACCATTGATGTAATAATACTTGTAATGTTTGAAGGGTTTCCCTACCACCCCCTTTTCCTGAATCCTGACATAACACCATGAGTTAGAACAACTGTTATTTTTATAGAAAAGAAAATTAAGACATCATGAAGCTAAGAGACATAATGAAGGCCAGATAACGGAATAGAAACTATTCAATTATCTGTTTTGGCCTATAGCTCCAGATTGTCTACTTTGGACCGTATACTAAAAACACAGAGCTTTTTGACTTGTGGAAATTTCTTATTCTAAAATTCTGTAGCATTGGTAGCTTTTTCTGCAAAAGTACTCAAAAGTACTCATTGTCAAAAGTACTCATCAACAACATATATGTTTTTCTTCCTTCCCTGCGAACTGCTGACAGTAGTTGATGTGGGATTTTTGAGTCTGACACTGAGACTGCATTTCCATGTTCTGGGCTGTCTTTAAGGGGAGGAGCTGTGAGACTCCCAGAAGGGTGGTGTCTGTGGGAGTGCCCTCTCCCTTCATTAGAAAGTACATCACACATAGGGCCTCCCTGGTGGCGCAGTGGGTTAAGCAACACACTATGAAGCAAAACCGCAGCCACTGCAGCACGAGTTCGATCCCTGCCGCCGGCCAGGCGGGGGACCCACATGGCACAGCAGACCTCTCCTGCTGTGCCCGCTGCTCCCCTCAGCAGTGTACTTCCGTTGATCTGCCTGTTCTGCTCCCTGCTCTCTGTGGTGAATCCTTTCACCGCCCCTACACCTCTGGCCTGTACCCCAGTGCTTGTATGCATAAATAAATAAATCTTTAAAAAAAAAAAAAAGAAAGTACATCACACATAAAGGACTGTTCTTAGGTATTCATTTATATAGCCAGAGCAACCTTTTGAGTTAGGCGTAACTTTATTTTCCCTATTAGAGAGAGGAGAACCGTGTGACATAGATTCTCTTGCCCAGTTCTCAGATGGCACTGAGATATAAAGTCAGGCTTTCTATGTCAGTAATAATTTATAAGAAGCTCTCTGAATATTAGTCACTGTATTAGGTGATTTGACTGTTCAAATTCCTTTCTGGAATGGGAATCCTGTTGTATCTCCTGAAGATGATACATTAATTGAGAAGGGAGTCAAAATAGCTTGCTTGTGTAGTTCCAAGAATATACCTTCAATATTTCTTATTGGTAACCTTGAAATAATTGATGTTTTCTTCCCAGCATTCAATCTCTTGAACAATTGATGAGTTCTGTCCAAGTAAGTTGTGAGCAGTAGTGGCATATTTGTCATTAAATTTAAGCATTTTTTCCCCCAAATCTCTACCTTAAATTTAAGTATATTTTTTTAAATCTCACAGTATTGTGTTTCTGAGTTATGATTCTCTTCCTTTGTGAAAATCATGAAAATGTTAAGAGTTCAATGCTTTGCTCAGCAGATGGCGTTTCTGTAAGATTTTTAAGGACCCTTTGGAATCTGCCACTAGCCAATTATTAATTTTGTTTTGGAATATCCTGTCATTCCAGTTAATATTGAACCATTTACATGAAGAGAATATGCCAGAATTCCTATAATCAGATCTGTCTACTATAGATGCAAACTTTATTTTTGTTAATGGTTTATTGCTAAGTGTTCCAACGAAAAATAAGTCCTTCTTTTTTGGTCATAACCTCTAAAATAATGAAGTTGCAAGCAACAGGCTATATGGGACCTCTTGGAGAGTAAGGCCTGCATGTTTTCAGTTAAAAATCTTATTAGTCCCTTCTCTCAAAGTGTGGTAACATGGTAATGAGAATCTCAGACTATTTATGTGAAATGGTTAGTTGCTCTCATACAATGCATTTTTAATGTTGTGTTTACAGATACAGTACAAACATGTAATGATTAGTTATATACAAAGCTAAAATAATATGAAGTGAGGATAAGACTTAGGGAAGAGCACTGTAGTACTGGTTTTAGTTAGCAAATCAAGATAACATCGTGTAACATTCCGACCACATCATTTTTATTTCTGTAGCTTCATGTCATAGCACATACCTAATGATGAGTGCTTTAAAAAGATGTTTGTTTCTTGAAATGAATGATTTTGCTTGCAACACAACAAAGAAGGTTAGAGGGAAGAGACTAGAATGAACAATGTCAGGAATGTTTCAAAAGGTTTTAGACTATGAAAATTCTAGAGACCTCTTAGAGACAGTAGATATTTAGGTGAATCGTCAAGTGCTCTTGGGGAAAAATGTGAAAACAATTTCCCATATTTTACTTGTTTTCTGCCACCTGGCTGTGCCTCCTGTTGGTAGGATACTATAAGACATGTCCTTTAAGGTAAAACAGAAATGTTGTGAAACAAAGTTGTAACAGTCACAAGATCACAGTTACTAAAGAGTACTACTTGGCTTTCTTCCTGGAGCGAACAAGTGTTGATATGTAGATGCCAGTATTTCCATGGAAGACATATTTTATGAAAAGCCTAATAAGAAGTTTTTCCTTTTTTTAACCTTTGAAAATAGAACTTTAAAGTATTTTTGGAATCTTTACAGTGTTACTTTTGGCATTTATACTGTAAAAGGCAAAGACTTATTTTACACTGGTCTTTAGAAAAACGAATGTATAGAAATAAGGTAAAGATGGCCAGTATGTTCAAAGTATTACCTTTCTTGTTATTTAAAAATCAGTCTATTCATGTATTCGAGACATAGAAGTGGCCAAACTATAGGATAAAGTCTCTCTTCTACCTAGGATAACATTAAAAGTCCAGTTGTAAGGTGGATTGATGTTATCGCTTAATAGCTAAAACTATCAGGTCTCTTTATGAAGGTGCCTATAACTCCTATCTGTAGCATCTGTTACATATCATCCAGTGATGTCAGCTGAACTGTTGAAAAATTCTATGTAAAGAGTATGTAGATTGATGTCCCTATTCAGGGATAACTTTCAGTAAGTTCTTTTGGTCTGATTTCAGCAAATAGAGAAGTCTTCAATATGACTCTTTGGAAGGAGGTTCATCTTGGCAGTCCACAATCAGGCTATCCAGCACCTCCTTTTTTGGTCATGGTAGCGCCATTTGTACTAAAAAAATATGAACATTTAAACATTTTATTCAATGTTGTATCCCAAGTTCCTTGCACAGTGCATCTTAGGTATTATTTCACAAATATTTGTTGAATAAATGATTGACTCATGCATTAACATAGAATCTCAGGGTATCCTTAATGTCAAGGCCTCTGAACTTTTTTCCTTTTTAACAACTAGTGCATAGTCCAAGTTGTGTTCATAGAACTTTAAAATATTTTTGGAATCTTTACAGTGTTACTTTTGGCATTCATACTGTAAAAGGCAGAGACTTTTTTTACACTGGTCTATACTTTTTCTGTTTTATCCCCTCCATATCAAAAATAGGTACCCTAAGAAATTCTGGAGTCCCCCAGATTTGGCAGCATTTAATCCTCACTGGGGCATATTGCTAGTTGAGGAAGAGATCCAATTTCATTTCCCCTGAAAGAGGCAGCCAGGGAGCAAAATGAATACTTTTCATATTCCTTTTCAAAATGTGAGTAGGTGAGGCTTAATTCAGAATGTTGGTGGGCTTTCAAAAGAAGTGACGGAAGACAACTTGAATGATGTGGTGAGTCATTTTGTAGCACATGTGTGTAATTTTTAATTGTGCTTTGGATTAGGCAGGACCATTGCACTGTTGACAGCCATTGGGGCATTTGTATGTTTAGTGGTTCAGGAGACATAGCACATGGGAACTAGGTACACAAAATTGAGGTAAAGAAAGAGGAAAGAGAACCAAGCATCTTAACATCGTGGGAATGGATTAAGGTATAAGAACATTTTTGTTTAAATTAATGTGACTAAATAAGGGTTTTTTAAAATTTGTATTCAGAGAGGTCTTAAAATTATTTCGAGACATTCATTCTCTAATTTCACCATGTCTTTTTTCTTACCGCAGCTTTTCCAAAGACCGAATGCACTTGCTGTCCAGCAGTTGACAGCTGCTCAGCAACAGCAATATGCTCTAGCAGCTGCGCACCAGCCTCACATCGGTAAGTTCCTAAGTCTATAGCTCCCTTATTATAGGTGGTGCAGCTATGTTATGATAGCTGACTATTGTGAAATCTAGTAGTGTACAATGATGATGAAAGTCTGAAAAAATCCCTCAAAGTAAATAACAAAGTAAACAACCTCTTGCAGTTGTTTGTAGCCACATTTCTTATTTTGGATACACCGTCTAGACCTCAAATCATGGTTTCTTAGTGTCCAGTTATTGCTCTACCACAGTTGTTTCAGTATTTATAGTGCTGACTGGTAGTGGTTAGCAGAAATTCTTATGGTAAGACTAGATGAAATTTTTACTTTAGGCTTCAATAGGCTGATATATTAACTTTCCATCTTAGCAGGTAGTACTATAACTTCATTTCCAAGCAGCACGTATTGAAATTTTTTCAAAATATGTTCATATAATTAAAGTAGCTCTGCCCATTTCCTACAGCAGATAAGTTTGACTTAACTGTTATCTTGTTTGTTTTATTACTCCCCCCTTTGAAAAAAAGTACTCCAAGTGTAAACAAGTACAATGAGAAATTTTTTTAAAGTGTGCCAAAGTAACAACAGAAAGGAGAGTGCCAGTCATGGATTGTGGTATTCTATGGAAGAAAAGATTGCTTCCGACATAGATTAATTAAGGCCTGGCATACATTGTGTATGTTCTGGTATTTTATAATTGTAGATGGTAGTCTTATAAATAGCATCTGTTTTCTTTGAGGAAAACTGTTTGGAAAATCTTTTAGAAGTTGTGTTGAATCACAAGCCTTACAAGCAATTCTAATTCTTTTAGCAATTAATAAAAAATCTTAGGGAATAATACTATAACCTTTAGTTATAGGGATTATGGTATCTTTTAAAATATTTCTCTTTACTTTTGATCTACACTGGCTTGTCTGTTTTCTTTAACTATAGCCCAGAATAAAGAGCTAAACTGTACAGGTATTTGGTAGGGCTGCAGTTTTAGTCAAGTTTGTTTTTACTGACAGGTATGTTTTCAGCAGGTTTAGCTCCCGCTGCATTTGTCCCTAATCCGTACATCATCAGCGCTGCTCCCCCAGGGACTGACCCCTACACAGCTGGATTGGCTGCAGCAGCGACACTAGGTGAGCTATTCTGTATGAAGGGTTTTCTCACCTCCTGGAAGGTTGTTTGAGATTGGCATGTATTCCAGATTACTCTTTCTCTAATCTTTGTCTCCAGTGGATATTTTGCTCCTGATTTCCAGTATCATCTAACTGCTAGCTGAATATATCTGTTTAGATATAACCTCAGACCTGAACTTGTCCAAAGGCACATTAATCAGCTACCTCATATATAGGTATTGTTGATCTATGGAGCCCACCAGTTGCTCATATATTATTTTGGACCTTTCTTCCCTTGCTCATGTCTTTCTGCTACCTTTGATCTACCATAGCCTAGATCCTTATACTCAATACTTAGAATTTTACAGCTGGTCTCCCATACATATATCTAATTTGCTTGGTTCTGTCTCATGTTTTCTACCTTAAAATGTTCAAGAAAACTATTTCAAACAGAAATCTCATTACTCTTCTGTTTACATCCTTTGTTGATTTCCAACTTATCCATCTAAATATAGTATACTGCCCTTATTATCAGACATGGGATAACCATTACAACTTACTTGGGTAGTGGGTGGGGTTTGTTCCTCAAAATCGGTGTCTTTTAGGAACTGCCATGTTCCAAGGAGTAGCAAGGATTAGTACTTTCTGTCTCTGCATGGTTTGTGCATAGTTTACATTTGCACCACTTACTCTCCTTCCAAATTGTACTATTGGCTTATCTCATATATTCTAATAACACTAAAATGATTTTTTTTAGCTTCCTGCAGATAAAATGCAGATAATATGTCTTTGGGCATTATATCTTCTTAGCCTCCTGTAGTAAATTCTTTGCCTTCTTAGCCTGGGAATGTCCTTAATTGGCATTGTCACCTCTAAAAAGCCTTCATTGCCTATCCTCTTTCTCTGTTACTTTTTATTGCTTTGTATTTATTGCTTGTGGATGTGTGCATAGTTTTTTCTTTCCCTTGAGATAGAACTCTTTAAAGATAAGCACTCTGTAGTTTGACTTTGTGTAGCTGTGGCACAGTTGCTTTCACCACAGTGGGGTCATAAATGTAGGTTGAATTCAGCATTAGAACAAACTAAATGTCCTCAGATACACATATTGTTTGGGAAAAGGTCCTTTCAAGTCATGTTAATAATCACTAACTATTGTGAGATGTTCTTATAATTTTGAATTCAAATGATACAGTATAGAATTTCTTACTATTTCCTTTAGAATTACTCACCTTTTGATGTATATTGTGATGGGAATGTATATAGTATAGTTCCCTTCTTTCCTCACCTTTGCAGGAAATAGAAAGCTCTTCAAGCAGAATGATCTTTGCTAACTACCATTAATAATTTGTTGAACCCCTTTAACTATTTGCTAGGCATTGTGCTGAGGACTTTTTTTTTTATGAATTGTTGGGCGATGAATCTAAGGAGTAAATTTTGTCTCATTAGAGTTTGAGCCATGTCTTACTCAAAGCCCATGGATGCACTTCACATACTATAATGTATATTTTATCTTCAATCTTTTCTATATATTCTTTTCTCTGCTAACATATTGCATGTCTGAAATAAAGAGCTAGTCTTAGGCATGACACACTTGTCCTTAATGAGATCATAGTTTGGTGATAAGAATCTTGGTTTTTGTAATTATCAGTTGAGCCAGACTGAAAATGACTTAAGAGCTTTCAAACAGAACAAGAAATGTTAACTATCCAAACTATGAGACTCTTTGTACAGGATGTTAGTCACACAGAAATAGAAGTAGGCATCCTGATGAGCCAAGTTCAAGTAATGATGCATCCGTGAGTATTTTCCTAAACTCAGTCATAAGTCTTGTGACCAGAGTTAAGTAGTGGAAATGCCATTGAAAAAATACAAAGGTTACTGTAAATGCTGGTGGTGAGAGCAGTCAGCCCAGTGAAGGTTGCCTTATTGTCTGTTTTGTAGATATAGGAAGACCAAGCCTCCTGAAAATTGAACAGTTGAGTGCCTAGGTTTTGTTTTCAGAAGACTTGATTGATTTTCATCTTTCTAGAGTAATGAAGCACTAGGATCCCTGTCCCTGTCAATCACCTTAGGTGCCATCTTTACCGTTGAAAGCAGGGTACAACTAAGTCTTTTGTTCGCTTCTATCACTTAGAGTACACAAACTCTCCATTTATTTCCTTCTAACAACACATGTTGTCTAAATCTGTCCTGTCTTTCTCAGGGGGAAAATATATCATCCTTCCTGTCCAAGGCCAATTCTGCCATTTGTTTTAAACCCACCCTTTCCAATTTCTATCTGTTAATCTTCGTCTGAATATAAGTTTCGTCTTTAGCTAGCTGCTTTGCCTATTCCTGATGATATTATTACTTTGGAAGACTTTGGTATGGGGATATTATATAATATCTTCTAATTTCCAAAAAGAATTAATGATTATCTAAAATGAATCAATATATCCTTAAGTTAATGTTTTGCATTAGAATCTGCTGAGTCAGGTGTAGTTTTTTCAGAAACCCTGAGATTATTCTTACTAGTTTAAATTTTTCTTAATCTTCTCTTGCTGTTTTTAGGCCCTGCTGTGGTCCCTCACCAGTATTATGGAGTTACTCCCTGGGGAGTCTACCCTGCCAGTCTTTTTCAGCAGCAAGCTGCTGCTGCTGCAGCAGCAACTAATTCTGCTAATCAGCAGACCACCCCACAGGCTCAGCAAGGGCAACAGCAGGTAAATGTAAACAAAATTTACCACCATCTACATGTGAATTTTAGTTACAATTAAAAAGTATGGTTGTTCCTAATAGAGAACATTACAAAAAGGGTGAGTTTGTTCTCCCATGTTTGTATCTGAGTTCAGGCTCAGACTTAACTGTGCTTACTGAATACCTTCTGTGTGTCAAGTGCTTTGTCAGTGTAACCACTTAAGGCAATGTAGTAAATAATTTGCATATGAAAACTGCTTTGAGAATTTTCCTATTAAGGGCATGTAGTCATTACCAAGTGGCAAAGTGAGTATTCAAACTGATAGGAAAATTTTTTTCTACTATACTCTAGTTACCTGCTAAACTCCATTCTCAGATCTTGTCTGACTCATACAAATAGCTTACCACCATAGGAGACATGCCAGTTCTTCGGATTGTTTATTTAAACATTGAGTAGATGGGATAGAAATCTTATAGAGTAATAAGAGCTTTTTAATGAGTTGGAAAGGGAGGATACTTAACAGCAAAACTAAGTATGCATTTTTTAATTTTTATTAAGGTGAAGTTTTACTTCATTGTTTTGTTTTTTTTTTTCTTTTCAGATTTAAATCCCTATAATGTATGTTTTTACACTATGCCTACCACAAAAACCCCAATGATCACAGTGGTCCTTAGGACCCATCCCTGTCTTGCTTCCACTCCACCACCCTTTTTTTCTGGTTGCCTTCATTTTGCAGTCAGCTGGCAGGGGGTTTGTTTTTGGTTTGGTTTTGTCTGACCCTTTGTATTTCTCTAGTGTGTTTTATTTATTTATTTTAAAATATTTATTTATGCATGCATGCAAGAGCTGGGGTACAGGCCAGAGGTGTGGAGGGGCAGTTAGTGGGTGAGAGGATTCACTAGAAATGGAGTGGGGAGCAGAACACGCAGATTACTCTTGAGACAAGCCACCATGCTCATATATGCACATATGATGTGATTCACACAAAAATACTTTGCTTTTTCATTAGTTTCATTAAGAAGAGAATGTTTAATTTTTTAGATTTCCACAAAATAGGAAAAACACAGATCTAATTTATTCTGGTTCAGTATTTTTATGGTATGATTTTTTATTTTAGAAGCTAATATACAATTTTCTTTGTATTAGAGTTTATTACCACATATAAGGGAATTCAGGAAATTTTTTCAATTATTAATAACAAGAATCAGTAATTTAGTTAGTAAATTTCTCAGTAGTTACTCTGGATAACCCTAACTTGTAAATGAAGTTTCCTTAGGTATAAAATTGGCATGATGATCATTTGTATTTGTGAGGGTTCTGTCATCACAATTACAAACCCTACTATAAAAATGCTATATTTGGGCCTCCCTGATGGCGCAGTGGGTTAAGCAACGCACTATGAAGCAAACCACAGCCACTGCAGCACGAGTTCGATCCCTGCTGCCGGTCAGGGAGAGGACCCACATGGCGTCTCCTGCCTCGCCCGCTGCTCCCCTCAGCAGTGTACTTCTGTTGATCTGCCTGTTCTGCTCCCCACTCTCTGTGGTGAGTCTTCTCACCCCACCGCACCTCTGGCCTGTACCCCAGTGCTTGTATGCATAAATAAATAAATCTTTAAAAAAAATGCTATATTTAATAATCACTCGTATTTGAACTTCCAGTGTTACTTATTCCAGTTTCTGGTTTCAGTTGTAGAAAAATAGGGTTTTCCTCGATAAACTCCTTTGTCATAGTCATTTTATCGGAAAGCATTTGTTAATTGATGGAACAATTAGAGCCAGTGACATTCTAACCACTTAATCTTATCATTTCTATCTCAACCTTCTCCAAGGTTCCTTTGACATCTGATAAAAATTTCATTCTTTTCTGTTTTAGAATGACTAGGGAAAAAAGGAAAAGAATGTCCTAAGTACTGGATTTAAGCTTTGTCGTGATTTGATATTGGATAATACATTTTGAGATAATACATTTTGGATAATACATTTTGAGAGATGAGAGTTTACAATGGCTTCTTAACTTTGTAAATGGTGATGATGATTCTACCAAGCATGGTGAACTATAGAGATGAGTGACTATTAATTAAAATAACCAATTTAAAATGTTGGTTGCTTTCAAATTCTATGTTTAAACCAGCACCTTTGAAAAGAAATGTGAATTTAACAACTTGTGCATTGTGAAGATAAGTAGTAAACAAACTGCTAGGTTAGTGCTTTGCAGGTAGTGCTTTGCTATATTTCTTGATTTTACTAGATTTTAAGATGTTGAATGGGAAATTTTATTATTTGTATAAAATTTAAACTTGACAGCTATTGATGAAATTAAAATTACTGAATATTAGTGATTGACTTAGGTCTTGCATTTATGCTCAAGATGTAGCCCACAAATTTTTAGAGAGCAGACAGAATGGAGGTATCTTGTTTGCTCCCTTCATTAAAATGGAACTCAGTAACTTTCTTGATACCTCTTTCTTCAGACACTTTGCCTACTCCCCTGCCTCCTATCCTTCCACACAGTCTTAAATAGAAGTTTTGAACTGTTGATGTTTGCCATATGTCTATACATACTGTTTACATTTCCTTGAGAGCTCTTCTGGGAAATTGGTTGTACATATTCTAAGTCTTGGTCCAAACACTCACCTGTGCAGCTCCCTTGAGTCTTCTGAGTAGATTGAAGTACTACTTTTCCCCTCTTGTTTAGATTCTTTAGAAACAAATTGTCTAATATTTTGATATTAGTAGTAGTTGTTGGTTATTGATTTCTGCTGAGTACCATATGTTGTGCATTAGAAGCATTAATTCTCAAACTCCCAACAAATCTGCAAGATCAGTTATTTCTGTCATTTTTACAGATAAGAAAATAAGAGATTTGGGTTAAACTAAATGTCTATACATTTCATCTTGCCAATATGAATAGTGTTGTTCAGCTTATACTCATTTAATAAATATTTAATTAGTTGGTGGTATTTATATTCTACATTTTTAACCAAGTGATGATAATCTGTACCAGGTTTCTGACTATGTCATCCATAAATGAGAGTGTTAGTGAAGGTGACTTGATAAGAATTTTGTCTTTGAAAAATTGCAGAGTGCGTTATTTATAAACTTAGGTGATTTTAGCCTTGGGTTGTGGGTTTTGCATTTTCCCTTCCTAGAATATATCGATTTTATAAAATAGATTCTTCAGAGCTTTCAGAATGAGTACCAGCATCTTGATGCCTTTGTTTTATTAATATAAATACATTTATTGATAGTAAATTTATTTTTTAAATTAACAAATCAATAAATTTATTAATAAATTTCTATAAATGTATCATGGGGCAGAACTGGTATTTTGCGCTGAAGTTCAATGTTCTTGACAAATACACATTTTAGATTGCTGTATGTCTATGAAATTTATGAGCAGGGAAATAGGAACATCAAGGCCCAAACAAGCTTACCAGAAACCTAAATAAAATATAGTGAGCTCATTTGGGCTTTGATGAATGGGAATTCTCTATATTACAGAAAAAATGTTCTCATGATTCCATTCAGAGAATATAGCTTCTTTTGTATCTTCTTTTTAAATGCTAGTGTGTTTACATTATAGAGTTACCATTTATTAATCTGTCTCATTCATAAGATAAAGACTGCAAGAGGGCAGGGACTTTGTCTTGTTCTTGCTTTATTCTAGTACTTGGCAGATGGTGAGAATTGTGTGTTTAATGAGTGACTCATCATTTTTACTGCTTATAGAGGTAATATGTTAAAACTAAGCATTGTAGGATGAAATTTTACTACTTGAAATGTTCTCCCATCCAAGTACTAACCAGGTCTGACCATGCTTACTTTCTGAGAGTAGACCAGATTGGGCACGTTCAAGGTGGTATGGAAGTAGATTTCACTATTTGAAATGGTGGTATGGACTAGACTTCACTATTTGAAATGTTAATTAAATTTTTATCAAATGGCTGATAAGCTATGTCATTTAACAACCATAATAGGAAAAATGATTTTTAACCACTGATTTTTTTTTTTTTTTAAAAAACCTGACCAGGCAGCCTTCCTGGTGGCACAGTGTTTAAGTCACAGTGCTATCAAGCTATCACCAGCCACTGCAGCACTAGCAAGGGATCACACATGGCCCTGCAGACCTTTCCTGTCTCGCCTGCTGCTCCCAGTATATTTCAGTAGACCTGCCTGTTCTGTTCCCCACTATATCTCTGCTGAATCTTCCCCGCCCCGCACCTCTGGCCTGTATCCCTGTTCTTGTATGCATAAATCAGTCTTAAGAAACTTTTTTTTTTTTAAACCTAGCCAAACTTTAGCACATGGTGGTGAATCTTAGGTATTTCTAATGAGGTGAAAAGTACTTCATATATTTTTGTCTCTCAGGTTCTCCGTGGAGGAGCCAACCAGCGTCCTTTGACCCCAAATCAGAACCAGCAGGGACAGCAAACAGATCCACTTGTGGCAGCTGCAGCAGTGAATTCTGCCCTTGCTTTTGGACAAGGACTGGCTGCAGGCATGCCAGGTGAGGCTGCGTTGTTGTTCCTATATGCGAAGGAATAAAAAGTCTGCTTGTTGGGGGAGATTCAGAGGAGAATTGGAAGTGCTTTTAGCTTGCTTAGGCTTATCACCACTTGACTGGCAAGGATGACATTTACTTGCCCTCACTGAGACATAGTTCTTTGATGAGAGCACTAATTGTTCTGAGCCAGTCTTAATCTTTTATGTTGGCTATTTCAATCTCCAAAACTCCACATGGAATATGCTGTTTCCCATTGATGATGGTCTGTTTTCTCCTTCAAGATAAGGGGCAGCCAGGGCACCTAGCGTGACTCTAAAGACTTTAATCTTTACACTGACTTCTTTTTAGCTGCATATTAGGGAGAAATTTCCTGATAGTCTTTGATAGTCATCCCTTACACATCTAGGTTTTCTCCTGGACCAATAGTAGAGGGTCCTAGTAGCTACCTACATATGATTGATAGGTATCTTGAATTTTTGGCATATTGTCACTTGGTCCTGTTCTTTGCATGGATTGGATAGTTTGATAGTCTTCCTTTGAAATAGGTCCTTATGAGACCTCAGCATAAGTTAATGGATCCTTACTGACTGTGGAACATAGCCAAATTAACTGATCCATTTATGAGTTCAGTGAATGACATCATTTATTTTGATAGTTATTAAGCATTTATATTTTATTGGGAAGTCACTTGTAAATTCTTACTATTCAATAGGATCTGGAAATGCCATCTCATAAGATATTTAAAAGATCCTACTAACTGAAAACTGTCTAGGTTTTTCCTGCTAATATGTAGGGTGTTTGTGCTTAGATTATGTAACGTGGAAGATCTATGATTTTAATTATTTGTATCCTCTTTTACTTGTGTAGTTAAGAAAACAACACAAGAATTTCAGTATATGATGACTGGTGATAACCTTGATTAGCACTTTGAAGAACATAGGTGTTCCCTATCTTGCCAAATTTCCTTTCTAACACTTTTCGGATGATACACTGTCTATTATTGTGCCAGATGTCAGGCCAGATCTTTGATATTCACAGATCTTAATCTTCACAGAATTTTATAAGCAGGTATTGTTGTTTTTCTTATTTTACAGATGAGGAAATGGGTAACTAGAGATTCAGGGTCTTAACTATTCTTTAAGTAGTGAATTCAGGATATAAGTCTGGGTCTGTTTATCTCCAAAATTGAGTTTGTGACTATTTACAATATTCTGGTGCCTAGAACACAGTTGTTAAGTTTCATATATATTCTTATATATTGGCTTAATATTCCCAGGTTATCCGGTGCTGGCTCCTGCTGCTTACTATGACCAAACGGGTGCACTTGTGGTGAATGCAGGAGCAAGAAATGGTCTAGGAGCTCCTGTTCGACTTGTGGCTCCTGCTCCGGTCATCATTAGTTCTTCAGCTGCACAAGCAGGTGAGTACACATTAATGGACTCATGTCAGAGATATAAAAGGAGTGGCAGGTGATGTTAAGAACATCAAAATAGGTTGAAATAGACTTCAACTGGCAATTCTCAGTATAGCAGTTCTGCCTGTAGTAACTTCAAAGAGAACCAGAGCAACCTCAATGGATTCTAATTCTACTGGTTGCAAACACCAGCTGTCGAGCAACAAGAACCCATTCCACTGAGAACATGAAATTGAACTACTCACTCACACAAGTGGCATCTGTGGCAGAAGTCTCTGCCATTTTTCCAGATAATGTATTGTTGTTGTTGTTATTATTATTATTGATGGGGACTGGGGTGGGCAGACATGGAGGGAGTGGTGAAAAGTGGCAGGGTAATAAATTGGTTGGGGAGTTAATAGGTTTATATCTTAGCCTTTATATACATCTGTCTATTTTTAAATGAGGAACAATAGTGGGAACATCTAGAGCAGGACAGCATTACTGCAAAGTCTTAGATATTTGAGATTTTGAGTAGTAGTCATATTTAAACTTGCATACATTTGATATCTATACCTATTTTAAACTGTAAACTCTTCAAAGCAGCCAACATAGAAACTTGCTCCAAAGGTATTTTGATTGAATGTAGAAATAGAACGTAGAAGCTTCTATAAAGGAATCAAAGATAGATTTGTCCTGTTCTTTACAAGGTTTGTATCTGCTTTCAAAAAATAATGGCAGCTTTACAAGATTTTTATGAAAGGGTAACAATATAGCTTGTAAATGTGGCCAGTTTCCTTCATAGCCAATTGGTTTGCTTTCTTCATAGCTGTTGCAGCGGCCGCAGCTTCAGCAAATGGAGCAGCTGGTGGTCTTGCTGGAACAACAAATGGACCATTTCGCCCTTTAGGAACCCAGCAGCCTCAGCCCCAACCCCAGCAGCAGCCCAATAACAACCTGGCATCCAGCTCTTTCTATGGCAACAACTCTCTGAGCAGCAATTCACAGAGCAGCTCCCTCTTCTCCCAGGGCTCTGCCCAGCCTGCCAACACATCCTTGGGATTTGGAAGTAGCAGTTCTCTCGGCGCTACCCTGGGATCAGCCCTTGGAGGGTTTGGAACAGCAGGTAGAAATCAGACTGATGTGCTCTTAAAACTGAATTTCAATTGTTTTCATAATCTTTATGGAACACTGACAATGCATGGAACCTTGAACAGATACCACAGGCAGATCTGGACTCAGCCCCATGAGAATGCAGCCATCCCACAGATCTTTGAGATGATGGACTATTGAAATCAGTGATACAGTTGGGGCCTATATCAAGTTTACACTCATGTTGCTATTTGTTTATACTTTCATAGTCATTTTGATTGAAGGAATGGAAAACCTGGGGAGGTTTTTGCAGGCAGTGGGAAGAACATGGAGGGAAGTATAGAAATGTGGTTGCTAAAAATAGAGGGATGCAGTCAAAGATCACAGCGTAGTATGCTCCACATTCAAGTCTGAGCTGAGTGGGTGCCTCACAGAATCAGTTTTCTCCAGTCTTTTGAGAAGAATTAAGGTGAATCTGGTGGAAAAGTGGGGAAAAGAATATTAAGAACAAGATATTTAATGTTTTGATGGGAGAAAAAGCAGGAAAGTAGTGAGGTAAGCAATAGGATAATTGATGTGTTTGTAAAACAATGTGATTGCAAAACCGAAGGGCATGTTGAAAGTATCAAATTGGAATTGGGGGCTAGTAATACGTCTTGATTGAATCCATTGAGGCTTTCATATATAAGTCTTGTGGAGTCTGTAGGCCAGTTAACCCATTTAGAAATCTTTTTTTTCTGTACTCCATTTTCCACTGGAACCTTTGGGTTGATGAAAGGCATTCTTTCTGGCCCATTTTCTTTCACCTTTTCCATAGCTTATGTGACTGTCGGCTTTTGAACCTTCCCCTACACTGTAATATATGACACAAAAGGAAGGTAAATTTAGCAAATGATGTTTTGAACTAAAATTTCATGTTAACCTGAGCCATGTCCTCTTTATTACTTTCCCTGTCCATAGAACTGCCACATGAACAGTTAGGCTGTCTCTGCTGATAAATTTGCGGTGGTAAGGAGTCTGGATCAAAGTGTTAGGAACAGGTCACTGGGCTTGTTCTTCGAAGAACAGGCCTGTTCTTATCTGCATTGTTTTAATTCCATTTTAGTTGCAAACTCCAACACTGGCAGTGGCTCCCGCCGTGACTCCCTGACTGGCAGCAGTGACCTTTATAAGAGGACATCGAGCAGCTTGACCCCCATTGGACACAGTTTTTATAACGGCCTTAGCTTTTCCTCCTCTCCTGGACCCGTGGGCATGCCTCTCCCTAGTCAGGGACCAGGACATTCACAGACACCACCTCCTTCCCTCTCTTCACATGGATCCTCTTCAAGCTTAAACCTGGGTAAGAACCATTACTCTAACACCACCTTGAACTCAAGAAGTCTCTTGCCACTGATGACATTAGAAGCACTTTGCATAAGCAAAGGACAACCCCTTTATCCTAGAAGTATCCTGTACCTTCCTAAAAGTAATTCATGTTACTTAGGTTGTACCTTAGATAACAAATTTTGGATTTATTGAAATTTGGGTGCAACCCCTGTATATCCACTTCAGATTTAGTATGACCATCTTAGTCTTTGGCTACTTGTGAGGGTCTTTCATTATAAACATAGCACAGGTTCATTTTAAATAAAGCTGCAAAATACAGACAGAAAAAGAACGTATTCACATAGTGTCATCACTGAAATGTCACAATTAATATTTTTGCCTCATTTTTCAGACTCCTCCCCATGTACAAGTTGAGTATCTTTTACACATAATGCATCTTGCCAGATTCTTTAAAAAAATTGTACGTACACTCTTAGACTATGTGGTATTCTAATGAATAGACGTGTGTTTCTCATTTATACATTCAGGTTGTTAACGATAGGGATCTTTAAACATTGCCATCAAGATCTTTGAAAATGAGAAGGGAAGAGAGGATCCTAAATAGCAGATTAGAATGAAAAACTTGTAATAGTACTTTGGGTGGCAAAATCTCTGTCCTTTAAGAGATGGGGAGATGTTTTCTTATCTCAGAAAATGGGTATATGCTCCCTTTTCCCAGTTACTTATTGAGATTGGATTTGAATACTCATTTACTGCATAGATGGGCAAAGAAGTAGTGATACAAAATTTACCATGCAAGCTAGGACACTTTTGAAAGTGAGTGGCAGAGTTATTAATAATTATGCTGTGATAATAGGCCTAAATCAGGATTTTCCTGGGAAAAATCATAAGTAGCCACTTTACCTAGAATATTCAGGGTATTTTTAAATCCTGCATATTTAAAAATATTTCTAATGAAAATAATTTTTAGAGTATTAGATTCATAACAAAGATTCAGAGACAGGTATAGAGATTCTTCTTCATATCTGCTCCATTCACGCATAGCCTCCCTAGTTACCAGAATTCCCTCTGTAGTGGTCCAGTCATTACAGTTGCTGATCTTCATTGACACATGATTATCAGCTGAAGTCAATAGTTTACTTCTTTCACTTTTTTAACAATCAAAGTTAAAAGTGAATTTATGGTTTTAGGAATGAGAACTGACTTAAAGACAAATGCCATGCTTCCATCTGGAAAGACAAAAAATGGGAAATGATTTAAAGTGATATTAGCCTATCCTTAGTCATTGGATAGGCTAATATATTCTAGAACTAAGAATTTTTGAGTTTGAATGACATGAGTTTGTGTGTGTATCCTAAAATTTCACATGGTGAGAATGTAGTTGTGAATTCATTGTATATATGGACATTGCTTTAGAAAAGTTGTAGGGACTTTCCATAATGATGGAAAGCGAAAATGGGATACATTACACTATAGTGCTTCCTAGTGACATAGTACTTGACTTCATAGACCGAGGATTAATGCAAACCTTGAAGGGATAGAGAAATTTCAATTTAGTATGTATTGACAGATGGAAGCAATTAACATTTGGTGTGTAGTTATTACCTGCTGCTGTTAATGGTTTGGGGTGCTGTATATATACATCTGGGCGGTATAAGTAGTATGCCAAAGTGAGGAAACTGACTTCAATACCTTGTCTGGGTTTTCTCATTTCTTTACAGATTTATGATCAGTCCTCTTTTACTCTAGAACATGTGGTATCTGTATATCCTATCACATGATGTGCCTGGAATATTGCTTAAACTAGTGCATTATCAGATTCAGAAATCTTTTAATTGTTTAAGCATTTGAATTGTTTACTGAATACTAAACAAATGAACTCTGCAAAAGTTCTTTTTGTAAAGAGCCAGATAGTACATATTTAACCTTGATAGTCAGATGGTCTGTGAGTGTTCAACTCTGCTGTTAAGTGCAAACAGCAGCAGGCAAGATGTAAATGAATGAGTGTAGCTGTTTTCCAGTGAAATATTGATTTATAAAAATTGGTGGCATTTGTCCTGTGGGCTGTAGCTTGTCTACCTCACAACTTCAATAAATGCTGTGGCTCTTGGTGTTTGAAAATGGAGCTGGAAACATTTGCATGCATGGTGCCTTTCCTCTTTCCAATATATCAACCATTTAATGAATTATTTCCTTCTTCATGTTTCCACTGTCAAGAAGGAAATAAATATATTGGTGTGAATTATTTCTTATTTTAATGGCTTGCTGTCTGCCTAGTTTAATTCTTAACATACCTTCTCTTTAGAGAAAATTTACCTTGGTTAAGCAATTTAGTTGTGTGTATTACATTGGCCTCCTGTTACTGCATGTACCCCTTAAGCCATAGAACTGATTTATCTGAGGAGGAATTTTGTGTCATCATCAGTGGAGCTTTGCCTTACTTTCCCATTTCCTTGAGCAGCGGGTTCCTGCTTTAGTCTAGTCTTTTGTTTTAATTGAGAACTTAGATTAAATAGATATGTGGTACTTGATTTCTAACAGTGTCTATACAAAGACCTTAAAGACATTTTGGTGCACGAAACCTAGCTTTTTTTGGTCAGATATTTATTAGACCACCCACTATAACTGCTTCTGTTAACATTGCTTTACTGCTGATACCAGCCATCATTTTTTTGGGCCACTAACAACCATACTATTGCATAAAACCACAAATTCATTATGTTTTATAGCCAAATAATTCTACACACTCAATATGATTTAATGACTCATAATATGATATGGCCAGTGAATGCCTGAATGCACATTCTGGTCTCTATCTCTGTTGTTCTGTGTGGCTCTTTTCTCCACATTTTCATGCTCTCTTTCAGTAGTCACATATGTGTTAGGATACTCTGAAAAAAAATCAGCGACCTCATTTTTAATTCAAAGGTTACATGTGGAGTTCCTACCTAAAATTCTTCAATGCTTTTTTTCATTACCCGTGTTTAAAGGCCAGATTTCTTTAAAAACAAACCCCAAAATTGTTGTTGAGTTTTATCTTATATGTCATAAAATTCACCTATTTTAAGTGTCCAATACAGTGACTTAGTTTTCTAATTTGTGCAATTATCAAATCAGTTGTAGAATCTTTACATCCCCTGAGTAAAATTTCTTACTACCATTTACAGTTAATCTCCATTTCCACCCTTAGTCCCACTTGGCCACTGATATATTTTCTGTTTTAAGTTTCCTTTTCTGGGCCTTTGTTGTTGGGCTTCTAGCCTTAACATGATGTAAAAAATGATAGTCACAGATGATGTAATGTGTGCCAGTGGTTTGTTCCATTCTGCTTCTGAACAGTGTTCCATTTTGTTGATATACCACATTTTCCTAACCACTCACAATATGGACATCTTTTGGTGATAGTGTTTGTCTATTAGAAATAGTGAATATTTGCGTGCATGTCTTTCTACACATTTTCATTTCTTTAAGAAATAAAGTTGCTGAATTGTATGTTAGTTTTATGTTAAACTTCATGAGAAATTGCAAACCTGTTTAAGTTGGTGCATCATTTTACATTCCCACCAATAACATCTAAGGATTCCAATTTCTCTTTATCCTCACCCATTTTTTTTTTCCAAAAATTGAGGTATAATTGACATTAGTTTCAGGTGTATAATATTTGTATATATTACATTACAAAGTGATCACTAGAATTAAGTCCAGTTAATAACTTACCATCTGAGCTACAGCAATTTTTTGAGTGTAGTGTGATTAGATGTCTTAATGTTTATTTACTCTTAGCAACTTTCAAATATGGATACAGTACTTCAGACTTCTGTGACATATTTATAACTGGATTTTTGTACCTTTTGATCCTCTTGTACCCATGTGCTCACACCTGCCTGCTCCCCCCCAAAACAAACAAACAAAAAACCATAGTCCATTCTCTGAATCTAAAAGCTTGGTTGGGTGTCTTTGTTGTTGTTGTTTTAAATGATTTGATATGTAGGTGATATCATATGGTATTTTGTTTTTTTCTGACTTAGCATTTGTTCTTATGGCTTATTTAATATAGCTATCTTGGTTGACTTGAAATACAGCATCATCATGGTTTTAATTTCTACTTTCTTATGACTAGTGATGCTTAACATCTTTTCATGTGCTTATTAACCATTTGTATAACTTGGTGAGATGTCTACTCATTTTTGCTCATATTTTCATTGAGGTGTTTGTCTTACAGAACTGTTGAGTTTGTTATTTATTCTGGATACTAGTAACTAATTAAATATCTTTTGCATATATCTGCTGATATTTTGCGTTTTTGCATTTTTTAAAAAATAGTGTCTTGAAGTACATTAGTTATAAATTTGGTGAGATCCAGTTTATCACTTTTGGTATCTAAATTATTTGTCCACTCAAATATTAGAAATTTTCTTCAGTGTTTTAAGAATTTTATTGTTCCAGATCTTACAGTTAATCCTATGATCCAGTTTGAATTAATTTTGTATATTATGTGAGGTGATGAATCATCTCATTTTGCCCTAGCAAATTTTTGGCATTTTCAGTCAAAAATTAAACTCTTAGTTTTATACGTCTTCTGTTAAATTTGTTCCTACATATTTTTCTTATGTTACTGCGAATAAAATTTTACTTTTGGTTGCTTGTTTATAGACAGATAATTGATTTTTGCATTTTGGTATTGCATTCTATAAATTAACTTAGATATATACTTACATATTCTCATAGTTTTCACTGAATTCCTTAGGATTTTGTATTTATAATGGATCATGTCACCTGTAAATACAGTTTTTATATTTCATATTCATACAGAAAATAATAAAAGTTAAATTTGTTTCGGGATATTAATCCAAACTTACATTCGAGGAGTAAATAGGTTTGTTAACACATTTCTTGAGGAATTTTTTATCTTTGTCCATGAGGTCAGTTTCCTTTCTTATAATACCTTTGAATTGTCAGGACAAAATAGTGCTCTTATAATACAGGTGGGAAAATGTACAAAACCCCCCCCCCCCCGCCCCTATTTTCTGGAAGAGTTTATGGAGTGTTGGTATTATTTCTTTAAATGTCTGTTAAAATTCAACAGAAAGCCATCCTGATTTAGGAGATTTTTTTCTAGATCATGTTCTTTATGTCTTACAGTTCCAGATCTTCCCCTCCCCTCCCCCCCCCCCCCCCC
>JAGFMF010012145.1:9195508-9213399 GCA_019455555.1 Galemys pyrenaicus | reverse complement strand
CCCCTCCCCTCCCCTCCCCTTCTTTACGATTTTATTTATTTATGCATACAAGAGATGGGGTACAGGCCAGAGTCCAGGGAGATGAGAGGTTTCATCTCATCTCAGAGCGGGCAACAGAACAGGCAGACCAACTGAAACACACTGCTAAGGGGAGTAGCGGGCAAGGCAGGAAAGATCTGCTACGCCATGTGGGTGCCCTCCCTGGCTGGTGGCAGGGATTGAACTCATGCTGCAGTGGCTGCGGTTTGCTTCATAGTGGTTTGCTTCATAGTGCGTTGCTTATCCCATTATGCCACCAGGGAGGCCCTCTCCTTTTCTTTTTGAATCAAGTCTCATCATTTTATCACTTATAGGAATTTGTCCGTTTCCTCTAAGTTGTCAAACTTGTTGGCGTAAAATGGTGTTTGTTTTTTTTTTTAAATTGTGCTATCTTCCTTTTTCATTCTCTCAAATCTCCTCATGTCATAAATATAAATATATACACATCCATGTGCATGTTTAGTACTATAAATAAAATTTTTTGTGGCCCCCAAGCAAGGCAGATTTTATAAATATTTAGTTTGTTTGGCTTAAGTGTGTTATAGTTCTCATAGAGCAGTGTTAATATAAGAATATGATTATTATTAACAACTAGATCTGTAATCCTCATTTGTGGCCTATATGTAGGCTATCCATTTTCAAATAAAATATACCATTTCATGTGTAGTATGAATAACAAAATGATCCTAATTCCTCCTCCTCCTGTCATTCATTTTGATTATATATGGATAAATACCCTCATTTTTGTCTCTGCTATCATTCATTTTACTTAGCTATAAATATAAATAAGCATCTATCTACAGATATAAGCAAAAACATAAATTATTCAGTACATTGTTGCTGTTTTTTTAATAAAATCTGTCAGATCAATAAAGGAAAATTCTTATGTTACCCCACTTATTATTTGATGTTCTTCCTTTATTTCTGTAAATCTGAATTTGTGACCTTTGTTATTTTCTTTCATGCCAAAGAACTTGTAATATTTCTTACAAGGCAGGTCTGCTGGCAAAAAAATTCTTCAGTACTATTTTACTTCACTCTCTTCTTGCTTGCATAGTTTCTGAGAGTTTGGATGCAATTCTATTCTTGTTCTTCTATGAGTAAGGTGTTCTTTCCCCCACCCCTCTGACTTCTTTCTCTATTATTTGATATTCTGTATTTGAAAGTAATATGTGCGGGTGTAGATTTTGGGGCATTTGTCCTTCTTGATGTCCTCTGAGCTTCCTAGATCCATGGTTTGGTGTCAGTAATTTGGGGGAATTTTTTGTCATTGTTTCAGGTGTTTCACCAGTTCCTTTATTGCTTTTTCCAGGCACTCCCATTAGGTGTATCCCTTTTGTACTTGTTTGCAGTCCTTGGATATTCTGTTCTAATTTTCTTGAGTTATTGTCCTCTTTCCTTTTGGTACTTGTATATTCATTGGGTATACCCTCTATCTCAGAGTCTCTCCTTCTCCACGTGCAGTCTCCTAATAAGCACATCACAGGCATTCTCCTTTGCAGTTTTTTTCTCTAGTATTTCTAGTTGGTTCTTAGGATTTCCATCCACTTAGCTTCTCTATTCTTGCTTGCCATCTATTTAGCTTATTGATCGTACTTGGTTTAAACTTTTGATCTGATAGTTAAGTATCCCTGCTGTGATATTTCTGATGCTTGCTCTTCAAATTGTAGTGTTTGCTTTTTTTCTGTATACCTTGTAATTATTTTTTAATAGCTAGATTTGATTATATCATAAAGAAATGGCTATAAATAGGCTTTTATAGTAAGTTGATGAGAGTGGGGGAATGAGAAACATTCTCTGGTCCTGTGATTAGGTTTCAGTCTTAGAGCTTATGCATCTGCACTTTGAACTTCACAAGTGTTTCTCACTTTTCTTTTGGTGGGACAGGATGGTTTGAATGGTTTGCTCAAAATAGAATTTTTAGCAAAATTCTGTTGTAAGTAGTGATTTAAACCTTATCTCTTTCCTTAAAGAAATAATTTCCATTTGGATTAAAAAATATGTGGGAATTTGACAAGAACTGCAATGCCCTTTTAGAATCAGAAAAATTGATATAACTGGGTGTGTAAATGAATCTTGTGTAATATGAAAGCACTGTCTCGTGTCAAGAATCGTGACAAATACTGATCATGATAATTTTGGATTTTGTATCTTTGGACAAGAATGTCACCTCTTTAGAGCTTAATTTTCTTTTACATAAATAAATTTTCATTTTCCCAAAATACCAATGAGAATTCAATAATAAGTGTATGTGAAATACATAGAGCCTTGATATAGGTCAAATGCTTAGTGAATAATTTTCCAGTTTTTAACAATGAGCCATTTCCTTTTGGTTCTGTCTCTTTTATTGAGATTTAGACCACTGAAGCTGGGCCCTAGAGATCTCTGGAGAAATTCAAACTGGGTATCTTTCTGTAGCTACCATTAAGCTGCAAACCAGACATTCATTAAAACTCATGGAGAAGTTAACAGATAGTTCATGTTGTGTGATTTTTTTTTTTTCTTATGGATTCTGAGTTGCTATTCATCTGTGCTGTGGTTTATGTGGTACTTCTTACTTACTTTGTTGGGGGGAATAAAACCCACACAATAAAGGCTTTCCATTTTTTTTATAGTATAGTCTAAAAGTTTTTTTTAAAATATCACATTTGAAAAAAATAAGAATATTGAAAAAATATAGTTTTCACTCATATTTGGATAAACTTTTTGGTTTTATGTCTATAACTATAATTCACAGTATTTCCTTGTTATCGGTTAAAACAGCAATATCAGTGGCATGAAAGTTGTTTGCAGTCATTTCAGACACTGCCCTGATGAAGTACTTGAAATATTACATTTTAAAGCATATCTTCTTTTTTTCTAGCCCTTAATGTCTAATCCTCCACCTGAGTTGACTCCATTCTAACTTAGTAAACAAACATTCCTTTTTAGAGAGGGGGGAAGTTCCCTATATAAAATTAGATTAATTTGAGCACCCGATCTGTCTGTCTGTCTGTCTGTCTGTCTGTCTGTCTGTCTGTCTGTCTGTCTGTCTGTCTATTTGGAGTGGCAAAATATTGACAGAGCTCAGAATGGAAAACCATTGAAGTCTCTGTGCATTTTGTGTTTTCTGATACCTGGTACTTGCATACTGGTTCACATGCCAGGCATTTTCCTCATCACTGTATTTACTGAAGGCTCCACTATTGCTCCACTATTGTTAGCTGTCTCCTCCTAGTGGTTAAAAGCATTTCCCTCTTAATTTTTGTGCAGAAGTTTCCTTTAAGTTTGGCTAGTTGGCCTTAAGAAAATTGTGGCACTAATGGAATTGACTCAACACAAAGCAACGGAATTGAAAAGAAATCAGAGATGATGCTGACTTTCATGTGTGGGTGGTACTTTTGCCTCTGTTAAGACACTGCTGTTCTGTAACCAACAGGAGGACTCACAAACGGCAGTGGAAGATACATCTCTGCTGCCCCAGGTGCTGAAGCCAAGTACCGCAGCGCAAGCAGTGCCTCCAGCCTCTTCAGCCCCAGCAGCACCCTCTTTTCTTCCTCTCGCTTGCGATACGGAATGTCTGATGTCATGCCCTCTGGCAGGAGCAGGCTTTTGGAAGATTTTCGAAATAATAGGTACCCCAATTTACAACTGCGGGAGATTGCTGGCCATATAATGGAATTTTCCCAAGACCAACATGGGTCCAGGTGAGGACTTAGCTTTGGCATTTAAGGTAACTGAAAACTTAATGCTTTAAATTCTATACCTCAGATTAGGGAAACACTAAGTGAGTTATCATATGATAACTTAAGCATAGTTTGTCTTTTAGTATGATTCCCAGGACTTCTTTCAGGGTACCCACAATTTAAGAAACAAAAACACAGGGACACAAATATTTCCGCTGTAATCATTATTGAGATTCTTGCTCTCAGAGACATTATACAAATGTGTTTGGATTTCTGGTGCTCAGGAGTTAAGACAGCTCTACTGCTTTTTTTTTTTTTTTATTTGTCTGCTCTGTAGAAGTGAAAGTCTGAATAGAGGTGAGTAATGGCTAGTACAAAAGAAAGAATTGAACCTTCCCTGTTATAGTGCTCCAGTGGGCTTCACAGAAAGGAATCCTGGTCCAGGGGGAAAGGCATAATTGTGGTAGAATCATTCATTTTCCTTTCCTGTTTGTCTGTGCTTCTCTTTCTTTCTCTCTGACTGTCTATAGAGACAGCTCCTTTATATTCTGCCATCTTGCTATTGGGCAAGGATATTTTATATTTGCATCCTATAGGCCAGATTCAGAAGTAACAGGTTTTTTTTCAGTATATTCATCTGCACGAAAAAGAGGCAGATTGAATAGCCGCTACCTCAAAAGATGCTACAAACATAACATGGAGTTTTGTTTCACATCATTAATGAGGACTGCTTCATAAGGATATGAGTTCAAAATTATAGTAAGGGCCATAAGCTTTGAGTTTATAGATGTGGTACTTAGTTTCTAAAAATAAAAGTACAGTTCTCCCTGTTATGTGTGTTATGTTCACCTTTACTCTCTCCCCTTTTCTGTCCTCCTTTTCCTTTTCCCTTTTTATGCCACATGTAATACAGTTGTGTACACATACCATATTGTAATGAAATATCCTAAACTCTAAATTTACGTTTTTAAGCTCAGGTGAGGGGATACTTACTTCACATTATGGAAGTTCTTTCCATTTTAGAAATTCTTCAATTAAGTGAATCAGTGATTCATTTAAATAACATTTATATATAAAATGATTCGGAACTGCTGCATAACTAACCTTTATTTCCAAGTCTTCCTAAAATGCCATGATTGCCCCTTTTGATTTGTACTTCAGATTCATTCAGCTGAAACTTGAGCGTGCCACACCAGCTGAGCGCCAGCTCGTTTTCAATGAGATCCTCCAGGCGGCTTACCAGCTAATGGTGGATGTATTTGGAAATTATGTCATTCAGAAATTCTTTGAAGTAAGACTTTATTTTTTTCTATCCTTTGACTATAGAGAATCTCCAGATCATTTTAATTTTTGTTGACTTTTTAGAATTTCAGTGCCTTTCCAGCCCTCAGAATGAAGTGTGTGTGATGTTTTTAAATATTTTTTTACTGTTTCCCCAATTAGCAGCAATATATCATTTAAATACCCAAGAAGATAATCCCATCATTTTGGAAATGTGTTTGGAGAATCACTTAGGATCTAGCACATTATTTCTCATTGTTAACAGTGGTTTCACTGATATGTCATTTTTGGAGGAAATAATTCTTATAAGGTAATTTTAGTAGGAAGGATCGAATAAAATTTTTTGAAACTGAATTTTTTGAGGTGTGAGGAATGGTTCCTAGAAAATGACCTTAGAACTCCAACTCAGGTCCTTTTTATCATAAACTGTAGTCATGAGGATTGATTGCTAAATACTTCTGGGGTGATCCTTTGTACTTGGTTCCTTATTTTACCTCTATTAATTTGAATAGTTGTCTTTGGAACCTTGTCTTTGGAAGGGATTAATGAAATTGTTGTGTTAATGTCTTTTGCCCTATTAAAGTAAATGTCAGAAAGATAAGATTGTTTTTGGTTTGCCATTGTTGACCCTATGTACTGGTGTCAACAACCCCAAATTATAAATTCAGAAAGGAGTAAAGCATTGAGAGGAAGAATCTGAAAAAGGAGAAAATGCCTGAAATCTGTACATTACCTGCTACCAAACCTAAGATATTTGTAAACTTCTTACTTTGATTTGTATGAATACATAATATAGTATAGTACACTGTAATATAGTTTAATATGATATACTATATATAATACGATGTAAAAATAAAAATGGCTCACTTGTAATCTTCCTTGCCCCAGTTTTTCTCATGAAGACTTGGTTTGAATTCTCTATCTGTGGATTAAAAAACCAGTCTAAATATGACTTACATTTTTGATTTTACAATGTATTTTTCACTGAGATTTTGTTGGAGGTATAAAACTACTGAAATGCCCAGTTTCGGAGGTTAACAGAATTAGGGTGGCAGAATGAAGAGTGAATTATAGCCATGTAATTGGAGACAAGCTAGAGAATTTGCCCAGTTTAGGGAATGCCCCTGTATCTTTATCCCTTACATCAAAAATGAATAGGTTAGGAAAGCTGATTATTCATAAAGTATCCTCCAATCCATGATTAAGCTATTCAAATGAAAATACAAAAGCCAGTCATAGAAAACTAGTCCATGGAGAGTTTTAACATTCTAATATTTAACATTATCTCCTGATTGCTCACTCTACTAACTTTTCCTCCAGTTCTAGTCCCTGGTATAGACAATACCACATTGTTGGAATGATGTAGGATTATGTGCTTTGGCTTAAACTTCATTTAGATAAAAGAACTTCTAAACCCATGACTTCAAATATCTGAAGTGCTATAGATTTGCTATAAGAAGTTCTTGAAATCATTAAACATTTTCCAAAACCCTCATAAATGTCTCCCACCTATGTGTTACTAATTTTAGAATAAATGTTTTTGTAATTAATGGAGAATAAGTTCATTTACCATTATTAGTGAGTTAATGGCAGCTTTGCAAAATTTCATGTTTATTGAACATAATATTATTTACTACTGATGTTGTATATCAAGAATAATTTTTTGATACTTAAAAAGGACTCTTTGTAATCAGAGGCCGAGAACTATTGGCTTGAGAAAACAGGCTTTTTACACGAGAAATTAAGTCACAGGTTAGGTCACAGGTGACAAGGGCTGAAGGGGGCTATCTGAGTGGTTGGTAAAGAAAAATGAATGCTTGCGTTCTCAGTTTCTCTCTACCCAAGTAATGGTGTTCACCCACACATTATATCTAGTTTGGCAGCCTTGAACAGAAGCTGGCTTTGGCAGAACGGATTCGGGGCCATGTCCTATCATTGGCACTGCAGATGTATGGCTGTCGTGTAATCCAGAAAGCTCTTGAATTTATCCCCTCAGACCAGCAGGTAATTGTAAGTTTCCCTTTAACTTTTCTCTTGGTGTTTGATGTCTCTCCATGGTATGTGTAGTGAGCCCTGTGTCAGTCTGGTTTTCTTTTACAGTTTTTTTTTTTTTGGTGCTCGTTGGCTGCCTTTCTGTGCATGGCAAACATGAAATGTGCGATTAATTTTGTAACTATATAATGGATTGGATGCCTTTAGTTAAACCAGTGTTTTCAAACACTATTTGACAGAATTTAGTATGTGCAGTTTTATAGGCGGGATTTTTTATTCAGCAAGGATTGAAGCAGGTTGGTGGTAGGTGCAGCGAGGCATATCCATATACTGAGGTATGAAGTTCCAATTCCCAAACTTACATAATATTAAACAATGGTAATCAAGAATTGAAGCAAGTGAAATGTTAGTAAATTGTCATTTCTTTAACCTAAACTGACCACTCTAATAAACCAATGTTTTATCCGACATGCCTTCTAGTTTCTTTCACTTCCTCCCTTTTGTTCATTCATTCCACCACCCTTCACTGAAGGCTGCCCCACAGCACAGTGCCCACTCTGTGCCAGACACCAGCACAGAAATGAGAAGACTGAGCCTGTCCACAGCCCAGGGTGAGGAAGAGGGGTGGGTAGTGGTGGCAAGCACATGCCCCAAGTCAGTGAGGGGAAGCTTTGCAGGAGGAGGAGTTGGGAGGAGGGGGCAGAAGTCTGAAGTGGTAGTGCTGCGAGTAGGACCTGACAGAGCTCACCTGAGAAGTCCGCACCTTGAGGAGCAGTCATGGGGCAGGTGCAGCCAGCCCACGGGCAGGTGTGCTGCATCTGTTAGTGCTGGGCACAGAGCTGCAAGCCTCGGTGCCTCTGCTCTTGCACCTCAGCCTTTGGGCTCCGGGCTTGCTCTCCCCTTTCAGTGGAAGGTGTGACCACGGTCTGGCGATGATGAGCCACTTGCCCTCGCTGAGAACAAAGTTCTGTAATGAGAATCTTTGTTATGGACTCAAGTTCTGAGCCAGACTAGGCGGCCACCACCTCCGCTTCAGAAGAAGACTGCATGGAAAGAACACTGTGTGGGTGTTGGCTGTGGAGTTGAAGGCTGGGGTAGTCCAGATGCTGGAGCTGCACGAGAGGGCAGAGGGGAAGTTGGAGACACAGCAGGCTTGGAGTTCATTCTTTTAGTACCGCTCTGTGCTGGCGACGGCGACGGAGTGGTGATAACAGGAGTGTTTTATGTAACGAATTACAAGTAGGAGTGAAGCTGCTACTCATTGTTTTCTTCAGTATATATATCATCATTTTAATTTTCCTGGATGAAAATTTTCAGTATTCTTGGTTTTTTTTTGAATGTGGAAGTTTCTTCATACCTTTTGACCATAGTATTAACTTGTTGAAAAGAAGCAGATATAGTACATTTTCCCAGCTTCTTTTCTCATCTTTGTCCTCTCCCAAGATAGTGTTTGTTGATTTGGTCTCCAAGTTTTCAGACTGTGCTGTTTTTTTGATTGGATGACTGTGTTGCACTACTTTTTCATCTTTCCCACCAAACTATTGTTCTTTCTATACAGTTTTTCTTTGTATTATCTGATCTGGTTTCTCTGATATCTTTTATGGGTATGAACTGCTCTTTCTTTTGTTTGTATGGGCGTGAACTGATCTTTCTGCTATGAATTATTGACTCTTTCTAAATGCAAATTAATTATTTTAGGTGAAATTGTTATGGTAGCATTTTTATCTCTTTGGGCTCAGGAAAACATTCAGGAAAGCCACTACCCCTTCAATTTGATTATAAGTTTTCCTATAGGCGTCATTCTCTACTTATTCCTGTATTTCTACTTCTGGAGTAAGTTATTCTTTTTTTTTTTTTTTTAATTTTTATTTATTTATTTATGCATGCAAGAGCTGGGGTACAGGCCAGAGTCACAGGAGGTGAGAGGATTCACCAGAGACAGAGTGGGGAACAGAACAGGCAGACTGACTGAAACACACTGCTGAGGGGAGCAGCTGGCAAGGCAGGAGAGGTCTGTTGCGCCATATGGGTCCCCTCCCTGGCGGAGGCAGGGATCAAACTCGTGTTGCAGTGGCTGCAATTTGTCTCATAGTGCGTTGCTTAACCCACTGTGCCACCAGGGAGGCCCGTAAGTTATTCTTTACTGACACTGATTCATTGCTTTAAGAAACCTTCCTGAGGGGCCTCCCTGGTGGCGCAAGGGGTTAAGCACCACATTATGAAACATCTGCAGCCACTGCAGCATGAGTTCGATCCCCAGCCAGGGAGGTGACTCACATAGCATAGCAGACCTCTTCTGCCTCGTGTGCTGGTCCTCTCATAGTGTATTTCAGTCTGCCTGATCTGTTCCCCACTCTGTCTCTGGTGAATCCTCTCACCAACCGCCCCCCACACACACCTCTGGCCTGTACCCCAATTCTTATATGCATAAATTAATAAATATTTTTTAAAAAGAAAAGAAACCTTCCTGAGGGGCCTCCTTGGTAGCACAAGGGGTTAAGGCACAGCACTTTGAAGCTGTCCGCATCTGCAGCCACTGCAGTATGAGTGCAATCCCTGGCCAGGTGTGCTGCAACTGTGTTTGTGTTGGGCACAGTGCTGCAAGCCTTGGGTGCCTCTGCTCTTGAGCCTCAGCAGACCTCTCCTGTCTCACCCACTACTCTCCTCAGCAGTGTATTTCAATCAGTCTGCATGTTCTGTTCCCCACTCTTTCTCTGGAGAATTCTCTCACCCCCTGCACCTTTGGCCTGTACCCCAGTTCTCGTATGCATAAATAAATAAATCTCTTTTTAAAAAAGAGAAAGAAACCTTCCTGAGTCAACTTCCCTTTCTCTTTGGCTTGTCCCTGGCATTGTAATCTTAAGTCTCTTGGTTGTTTTGACATAGGTGACATCTCTGGGCTTTGCATTAAGATAATGCATTTAGAAACTGCCTTGCTATCTTTTACCATAAGTAGAATCAACACAGGGGAGCTACTTCACAGAGAATTGACACAGTGAGGAAACTGAGCAGCAGGAATCAGGGCCTGGTCATGGTATAGGTACTAAACTTTCAAGTACTAGAGACTGGAGACCGTGAGTCTTGGGGAATATGGTTCAGTCATAATCCCAGTATTTCTCTGTGTCTTTGTCCCCTGCACCTATACCCTGCACATGCACACAGTGTCTGGCCTTCTCCCTTATCTCCTTTGGGTATTTTTCACTAATTTTTTGAGAACTGCAGTCACTGTGGCCTGGTCTAAAAATCATGTTGGTGTCCTATACCTGGGCAAGAATTCTGATTCACTTTCTTTTATCTAAAATCTTAAACACATTAATTACTAAACCTTCTCAAACTCTTATTTATTCACATATATGGCTATAGGGGGGCCAGGGGAGGGGCAGCAGTGCAGGACAGTATGTAATTGACAGGCAGTTTACTGACATACACTTTCCCCAAAAGTAGGATACATATTGCTTGGGTTTGAATTATGGCAGTCTGGGTCTGATTTTAAGTCATTTAATTTGTTTGTGTTGGTTCCCTCATATATAAGTGTCCAATACATAGAATTATTGTAAGAGTCAAACCGTGTTAAACATTTAGAGGCATTCTAGCTTAGAGTAAGCTGTATACTACCATCACGATTAATAATTGGGGGCCTTAGAGAGTTGTCATGATAAAGGCATGATGAATTACATGTATAATTCTCTAATAACTGTGTGCTTAATAAAGGCTCCTTTCTGTTCGAAGATATCTATATTTTTAAAACATTTCCTCTGAAATTTCCTTTTGCAAGTTAGAGAACTTTTTGAGACTAGTTAACTGTTTCCAGAAGTTTACTAAATTGTGTAAAGACCCCCATTTGTCGCCAGGTTGTCATATGCTATAGCTGAGTTGCTCCTCTTTCATTATCCTAGATTCTCTGCTCCATGCTTTTGTGTTTGGTAAGAACATTGATTGTCCAGGTGTTTGCTTGCTGTGATTCTGGTGGTACTTTCTTTCCTTGTCTCCAATAGAATGAGATGGTTCGGGAACTAGATGGCCACGTCCTCAAGTGTGTAAAAGACCAGAACGGCAACCATGTGGTTCAGAAATGCATTGAGTGCGTGCAACCCCAGTCTTTGCAGTTTATCATTGATGCGTTTAAGGGACAGGTAAGTAAGTGACTTTGCGAAGAAATAAGAGGAACGTAATTGATTGGTGTTTCTACTGTGGAAGCAGGGTGTAGGATAAGTGTGGTGTTCTTAAGTGCTTAATGTGTTTTTGACTGCATCAGTTGGCAAAGCTGTTCCAGTGGTATCACGTTCCTAGCTTTGTCTGTGTCCCCAAGTCTCTTCCCTTAACTGTCCATGTTGGATTCAGATACTATTATCAATGAGAGTTGTTAAAATTAAATCTCACAGCATTTTTAAAAAATTTAAATAAAAAATTTTATCACTTTAAAATTCACATCATTTATAGAACGAGTCTTGCAGGTGATGTGTGAGTTTGTCTTGTAAATAATAGAGTTGTCTTGTAAATAATGTGGTTTGAATCTTAAGTGGCCACATAACCAGAGATAGAACCTGTATAGTCTAAGCAGAGTTGATATTTTCTTATGTGATTTTTCTAGAATTGCCCTTTCACTGGCTATCTTTAATGTTTTTTTCTAGCAACTAAATGAAAACTTATCATCTTGGGTGCATGAAGTTGCTTTTTGTTCTTAAGGAAATGGAAAAGAGAATAGGAACTGCCGTGTTGATTTTTAGGTGTACTTAATATGTACTGTTAAGCCTAAAGAGTGGGATTTTAGGTTTAAGGTTTTCTCAGTTATGGCTATGGTTAAGTAGATTATTGGTAATGATTACTGAGGTTTTCTGAACTAATGACAAAAAAGTAGGTCTGTTTAAATTTAAGATTTTATGTTTGTCAGTATATTCAGTCAGGTAAGTAAAAGGGCTAGGCTGCCAAATGGGGAGCATCATTTCAAGATGAAACTGCCAAAAAATGAATAACCAGAAAGATAAAGAATCTCTGTAGTGAAAGAGAAAATTACAAACTGTAGAAATGGGCCCAAAACATGAATGATTTCACAGAAACAAATACAAATTGCCAGTGGACATAAGAAGAAATAATTTACTAGTAATCAAGGAAATGCAAAATATGTCCATAAATAGTAGAACATTTTCTATCCACCAGTTGCTGTGTGCTGGCAGAGTTGTGGCATTTGATGAACCCCGATGGGACTGGATATTGGTATAGCCATTTTGGAAAGTCATTTAGTATCATCTTTCAGAGCTCAGCATTCACATTTCCAGTTATTTAGCCCTCCAAGGCTAGGTATATACCTGGGAAGACATTTGTACATATACTCCACAAGACATATTTAAAGCAGCATTTTGTTTTTGTTTAAAGATTTATTTTTTTGATGCATAGAACTGGGGTACAGGCCAGAGGTGCGGGGAGTGAGAGGATCCACCAGAGGCAGATTAACAGGTAGATCTACTGAAATACACTGCTGAAGGGAACAGCAGGCGAGGCAAGAGAGGTCCGCTGCGGCATGTGGGTCACCTCCCCAGCCGGAGCAGGGATTGAACTGGTGCTGCAGTGGCTGCAGTTTGCTTTATAGCACATCGCTTAACCCACTGTGTCACCAGAGAGGCCCCAGCAGCATTTTTCTCCTAGTAGGAAAAGACTTCCAAATATCCATCAGCAGAGGGTTGGACAAAACAAACCTCATAGGCACATAATGATATATAGCCACAGAAATCTATAGTATTGTAAGTAAATATTTGAATCATATTGTTGAGTGAACTAAAATAAGTTCTTTCAGACTGTGGTCTTACTAAGCATATTTCCTAAATGTAAAATTGAATGTACCATATTTTACATTTTAACACATAAAGCTACATAATATATTTAACACCATATATAAAACACTCAGTGTAGTTGCTCACACTTGGTAATAAATATTTAATAATAGTTATTCTTATTGTTCTTATTGTCATTCTCCATAAAGACCCGAGGTGTAAGTCATTCCATGTCACTCAGATGGGAAGGGCAAAATTGATTGGGTGGTCTGATTTGATTTTTTTTTTTAAGAGTATTTATTTATTTTTGTATGGAAGAACTGGGGTGTAGGCCAGGGGGGTGTGAGAGATTCACCAGGACAAAGTGGGAAGCAGAACAGACAGATCCACCGAAATATACTGTTAAGGGGAGCTGTGGGCAGGACAGGGGAGGTCTGCTGCGCCATGTGGGTCACCTCCCCAGCCTGGGATTGAATTCAGGCATTGAGGTAGACGCGCTGAGACTTAATCCCTGGGCCACCAGGGAGGTCAGGTGGTCTGATTCTAAAGGCTGTGTGCTCACCCATTACTCCCTGCAAAGAGGAAATTTTTCTTATAGCTAGTAAACCCCCAAGTAAATTTAGTACATTGCAGTGTGCTTATGTGAAAGCATTCATCATTTGATCTCAGACCTTTCTTTATCAGAAATTGTTGATTGGCACTGGCTTTTACCTGAGGTTTTTTTTTTATGTCCATGACTAATTCTCTTTCTATTTAGGCTTCTTGGAAATGTCCTTTTCAACTCTGAATTTATGCACATCTGTGAATTCCTAGAATAGTAAGAAATGGGTTTCTATACATACACACGTTTTTATCTGTAGAAAGAACTAAAATGCCAGAAAGAACTGAACTTTGGAGTCAGACTAGGATATTAAAGACTGGCTCTGTCATTTACTACCTATTTGACTTTAGGCACATTATGTAAACTTCTAGGGGGTTCAGTTTTCTCATAAGTACAGAGAATAATCATGATTGTCTTTCAGGATCACTGTGAATATTAATGGAGTAATGTACACAGAACAATACTGTAGTATTGAAGTGGCAACTGTCATTTTTGGCTTTCTTATTTGTCCACCCTAGGTATTTGCTTTGTCCACGCATCCTTATGGCTGCCGAGTGATTCAGAGGATCCTTGAGCACTGTCTCCCTGACCAGACACTCCCTATTTTAGAGGAGCTTCACCAGCACACAGAGCAACTTGTACAGGTAGTGGAGTTGCCAGTAGAGTAACTGCAGACACCTGTGGGCCCTTTCAGGTCCTGAGCTTGTGTGTTTTCTCAGCACAGGTATTCATTCCAGTCGAGGTTAATGTGTGAATGAATTTATTAAGTCCCTAGAATATTTTTGAAAAGTTTTTGTTCCCACCAACTTGGTTTATGTTTTATGATTTTCAATAATGAGTAGAACCCTGGGCCTAGAGTCATGAGATCTGTTTCCCACATCTCTGTTGTGGATCAGCTGCTACTTGTGTCATCTTAGGCAGCTCCCTAGGGCTAGATTTTGTCATGACAAATGGGGTAGTTGTGAATTTGTTGATATTTTGTCTTTCTACCACTAAAAAATTCCCCACATCAGACTCTTTGAATACCTTCTACTGTAGTATGTTAGACTAAAATAGTTTTTTGTGCTAGTGTTTGTTGTTTGATTTGTCAGGAGGTGTGAGATTATAGAAAAAATTGAAAGTTCAGAAAGTAGCAACGAAACAAATAATCCATAATTCTGTCTCCAGAAGCAAACACATATGACACTGGCACTTTTTTTCTTAAAGTATTATTTTTGTAGGCTGTTCATTTTTATATATTTAAATATTTATATGCCTCTCATTTATATACATTCTTTCAAAAAATATGTTCAATTTAGATAAATGAGTTATATTTATGTTTTGTGTTGATATTTAACTAGGTGTTGTCTCTATTGTCAGATATAAAACACTTTTAAAATTTTGTTACAGATAAGTACAGTGAACCATTTGTATGTTTATGTTGGAGAGAAAAATAGCTCTTTGTTCCTACCTATTTCACTACTCTTTCACCCTCTTTTTTTTTTTTTAATATAAAGTCTGGGGTTATATATGTGTGTTCAGACATTAATAGAGAAATATTCCATTATCTGGTAATAATCTTATTTTGCAGTGAGAAGGCAGAAATTATCATTCCCTATCCATTTTTCAAATTCTTACGTGTTCATTAATATTCCATTAAGCCATTGTGGTGCTACAGGAGGATGGGCACTGATCAGATGTAAGCGTTGGGTAACCCCCGAACTCATGGTTACATCAGTTTTATTTCTGTTGCTTCTCAAACAGGATCAGTATGGAAATTATGTGATCCAGCATGTACTGGAGCATGGTCGTCCAGAGGATAAAAGTAAAATTGTAGCAGAAATCCGAGGCAATGTACTTGTATTGAGTCAGCACAAATTTGCAAGGTAAGTGCTTTGAATTGTGCAGACAGTGAAATCTGGGGAATATGTTTCTGCTTTGTACTTTGGTAAGATGTACATTTTACTAACTTACTTGTTTGGAACTATGTAATAGCCTATCCTCATTTTCCTCTGTGGCACCTAATTAAGAGGCAGTTTACCCATATGTGTGTTTAGGACTTGCTAGTCTTAGAGTCTCTTTTCCAGTCTTCCTATTGTGCCAGTTTGAAAACAGAATGCAATAGTTTTTTTTTTTTTCAGGTGATAAAAGTGTGTTTTAGCTAACTTGTAAGCAGCAGATGAAATTGATAACAGGTTAGTGTTACAACCCAGCCAAGCATGTGAAGAACAATGAGTTCTTAGCCTGAATATTTGGATATCATGACTGGCTTCATGCTCTCTGAACCAGGTCATTATATCTTGCCTTTCCCTTTCTCCAAGTAGCTAATCAGAAATCACTTCAACAGTCCTACAGCGGTCAGCCTATGCTAAAATTGCATAGTTGTATAGAAGGAAGGTATCTTTCCCCTATTACGATGTCAGAGGAATGGTTGCTCTCTAGAAGAGACTTGATAGACCTGCTCATGAGATTTGATATGTGCTGTACATTTTGGGAAGAAAGATTAAAGAACTGCCTGATAGGATGGTAATTCTTGAACATGTTAGTTTTGAGAGTTTCGTTTTCTATATTCAAGCATATGTATGAGCCCACTATACAAAACCAGGTAACCCTGAGAGGGCCCTTTCTGAGCTCCGGGACCAACATCCTCTTAGTGTTAAAAACCTCTGAAATAGGGAATGATTCTGGACATGGCTATTAGAGATGACTATTAACTGTCCAGAACGCTGGCCTTTGGAAGGTAGGACTGCTTAACAGTTTTGAAAATTAATTTGGTAACTATTTGGCTCTGTGACACTGTCCCTGTCTTCAGGAGTTACTGAAGGCAAAATTATAACAGATGGTGAAATTTTAAGGAGACCTATTTTGCTTCAATATATAAGGAAGATGTTTAACAGAGCCATTCACCAGCATGGGAAGTTACCCTAGAAAGTAACTACTTTTAAATC
Organism: Galemys pyrenaicus; assembly: GCA_019455555.1. Taxonomy (NCBI): domain Eukaryota; kingdom Metazoa; phylum Chordata; class Mammalia; order Eulipotyphla; family Talpidae; genus Galemys; species Galemys pyrenaicus. The sequence continues at coordinate 9,197,126 of JAGFMF010012145.1, read as the reverse complement.
ATTGGAAATTCCCAAGGAGAGGCAAAATGGCCATCTTTCTGAATTGTTGGGAAAGAATTTTTTGCATTAGTGACTTCCTTTTCTATTTGAGGGTTCTTTGATCCAGAGCAGTTCTCTTTAGAAAATCTTCAGTTGCTCACCCACCAAATATTCTTAGCCAGATCTTGACTCCGGTAATACAGATACAAACAATGTGTGTCATGTAACTTCCTCTTACACACCAAACCACAGATAGAAGGTAGTGCTGACTTGTAAAACCAAACATTAACATGTAATCAGTCATTCTGGATGTTAAAACACCTGTTAGTATGAGTGTGATTTAACCCATCCCTACAATACCTCAGAATTGTAGAAAAACTCTGGTTTAATGGACTCACTTTCCCGACATGATATAATTGTGAAGCATTTAGAGATGTGGACAGACCTGTGAGACCCTTCCTGGTCTTAGGCTCTTCAGAAGCAATTGACCTAGTGTGTTGTTCCTACTTGTATATCCTTCGCTTGGTAAGTTGGCAGGGCTCTGTACTTTGGATAAAAAGACTTGTTTTTGGCCTCAGTAAGCCCACAGAGGTGAAGAAAGAACTCTTAGGTTTTGATACACATTGAAATGCTCCTTAACCACTTTGGCCGCTGTACGGTCATGTGACTCTTGCTTGAGCCCTTTCATCTACCTGAGCTTTTTGCCCTCCCCAGTTAGACGACTGGGTCTGATATCCTGCAGGACCCGGTGTCAGCTGTGGTTCACAGTAGAAGTGTCATACAGCAAGGTTAGAGATCTCATAGAGTCACACAGTTGATGGTTTCATCTTCCAAAAAATGTTAGCTCCCTTGGTACTATTTCTGAAGTAAGGGCAGAGACCAGACAAACTCAGCTCAAGAGTTGTCCTTGGATTTGTCTCATTTTTAGCAATGTGGTGGAGAAGTGTGTCACGCACGCTTCCCGTACGGAGCGCGCTGTGCTTATCGATGAGGTGTGTACCATGAACGACGGTCCCCACAGTGCCTTATACACCATGATGAAGGACCAGTATGCCAACTACGTAGTCCAGAAGATGATTGATGTGGCAGAGCCTGCCCAGCGGAAGATCGTCATGCATAAGGTAGGCCAGGTTGGGCAGGTGCTCCCATTAGAGAAGGTGCATAGGCCTTGATTCTTCATACTTCTGAAAGGCAGAAGAGAATGGACGACGTCTTTTTGAGGAGTTTGTCATTGACTGGACTGTGTCTCATGATGTGGTCCCCTTTCCTTTCACTGAGGTCAGGGCAGAGACCAGACAAATGCAATTTAAGAGTGGCCATATCCCCAAGTTTCCCTCCCCTCTTCTGTAGTAACTCACTAGTGATATTTAGGCTGTACTTCTAGCCCTCTGCCCCTCTGCTTTAGAGACTGATTTATCAGTCCAGCAAACCAACCTACTAATCTTCTTTTTCTCCCACCACCTCATATTCATTCCACCACCCTTCACTGAAGGCTGCCCCACAGCACAGTGCCTAGCCTGGCACACTGACCTTATCATGTCCACTCTGTGCCAGACACCAGCACAGAAATGAGAAGACTGAGCCTGTCCACAGCCCAGGGTGAGGAAGAGGGGTGGGTAGTGGTGGCAAGCACATGCCC
>JAGFMF010012145.1:8962342-9186199 GCA_019455555.1 Galemys pyrenaicus | reverse complement strand
TGCCTGTTCTGCTCCCTGCTCTCTGTGGTGAATCCTCTCACCCCTCTACACCTCTGGCCTGTACCCCAGTGCTTGTATGCATAAATAAATAAATCTTTTAAAAAAAAAAAATAGGGGCCAAGCGGGTTGGACGGTGGGCCTCGCCCTCAGCAAGTGCCGGCCCAGGCCGCCTAGTTCATACCCTAGAACCGCGGGTCCGGGAATGGTCTCTCATGCCAACTTCCAGAGGAGGAAAGTGGCTGGTGCACCCTGGATTTGTCCCGGGGGTGGAGCCTCCCTCCTCCCTCCTGTGCCATGCTAAGGAGGTTCAGGGGGGTGGCTTGCTCAGGGGCGCAGGTGCTGAGGGACAGAGCAGGCCCCGTCTATTGCCTATTGCCCTAACACTGCCTGGGCCGCAGGCTCAGCCACACCAGGTCTGTGCCTGCTGCTCCCGCAGCCTCGGTGACCAGCTTGAGCGTGTCACTAAGAAGCCCAAGATCCCCCAAACACAGGTCACCTATCGAGCATCTCCCTGACACTTGTGCTCACTCAGATTCCAAAGCCCAAAGTGGGAGGTCTCCGCACCCTCAGTTCTCCTTCTTCCCTGCTCCGGGTTACCCTCCTCCACCCACTTCTTTGCTTGTCGCCCAGCTGGGCTGCTCTAGACCCAGGGTGAGGTGAGAAAGAAAATATTTTTAGAGAGGCTTCCTTTTCTTCCAGGGAAATGACTCTGAATGTGCAACTTATTCCCAGGAAGGCTTCGAGTGCATGGGCCTCCTCGGCCCTAGCTCCCCACCCTCCCCTCCTGCTTGGTCTCTCCTCCTCCTCCACAGCCCTGCTCTTGCCCCACCCCCATCGCTGGCCAGGCCTGAAGGACTGTGTGAGCGGATTCAGACCCACCCCCTGCCCCTACCCCCTGCCCCAGCACTGTCCAGCCCTGGCTTTGAACTGGCCTGGCTGGGCTGACCCCCGAAAGGGCCCAAAAGAGGGTCTAGGCTGTTAAGTAGGTCTTACCCCCAAAGCTTCTGTGGCTCACAAGGCAACAAGTCTGGATGAAGAGGGTGGGTAAGAGGAAGAGGGTGGGTAAGAGGAAGCTCCAGGGTAAGAGGGTGGGTAAGTAAAGCCGCTGGGGTTCCAGTCCCAGCCCAGCCACCCACTGACTCGTGTGATCTTGAGCCCTTTTCTGGCCTGTTTTCTCACTAGTAAAGTGGGCAGATGAGTGGGGTGGGGTAGGAGAGCAATGGAAGACCCTGCACAATCTGTCCATTCTGGGTTGTAGTGACCAGCCCCCCAGAATATTCTCCACCTCATCATACACCTGACACCACAGCCTGGGTGTGTGGCCCAGTGTGACCACTTCAGAGCACACATTTTTCAAGCTTCCGTGGTGGCACCACCACCACCATGAAGCCTTCCTAGATTTCCTCCATGCCACCCAAGGCCTACTGTGGTGTTAACCCCTCCTTGCCCAGCTTCCCTGCTGACTTACTGTACTCAATGAGAACATCAGCTGGGGCCGTAGGCTTGCATTCAGAAGCAAAGCTGTTGTAAAATGAATGATGCTTAAGCATCAGGCTCCCTCACTTGCCCAGCCCACTTCCGAGGCCTAATTTTGTATTCCACACCCTTCAAACTGTGGAGGCCTCAGACCCCCAGAGGCAGGCCTATTCCTGTTTCTAGAGCCCTCCTCTCCCCTCAAGCAGTGACCTCCCCGCAGTCCTGTCCAAATGCCTCAGCCCAGATGGCCTGGTCCTGGGCCAGACCCGACCTAGAGACTAGTCTCTGCACCCGTGGGCCCTACTCGGGGTCTCCTTGGGTTCTGTTGCTCCTCCTGCAAGACATTCAGTTCAAACAAAGTCAGACTCACTCTCTTCCTCTCCCCCGCACCTTCCCTGGGGGTCTCTGGGGAACTCTTTGGGTTCCACAGTTTGCAAACCCCCACTCATAAATCTAGGAGAGGCCAGAGCTCAAACTCTGACCCCATGGTGGCAGCTGTGTGCCTGCGGGCGTCACCCCATCTTGGAAGGACTCACTAAGACACAGGGGCCTCAGGAGCAGCTCACACATGGCCTGTGAGACCTTGCACAGGCCAGGTCCCTTGGAAGGGCAGGGGCTCCCCAGGATGGAGGCTCCCACAGATGGAGGCCACGCCTTCCCACTGACCTGGCTGCAGCTCTCCGAGCAGCCAGCGCCTCCCTCTGTGGGTCTAGATCAGAAGTCTTCTTGCCAGAAACCTGTACTGGTTCCTGAGTCTTGGGGTCACTCAGATATTCTCAGAAGCAAACCTGGACCCTGGCCTCCATCCTGAATCTTGAGCAAGACTGGAAGTTGTGCCGGGGGTGGGGGAGCAGTGAGGAGGGTGACCTGGGAAGACAGAAACCTACTCCCCAGGCCTTGTGATTGCCTTGGGCCAGACCCCCTTTAAGTCCTCCCATGCCAGAGAGGCGCACAGCGGGGAGCGAGGAGGAAGGCCTTCCGGGCTGTGAAGCAGGCCAGTTCCCCAGCTCCTCCCAGCTCCAGTGTCCCCACCTTAAAGTAGGGCAAAGTCAAGAACAAGAGCTTCAGGTGTTAGCTCGGTCAGCCTTCGCGGGGGAGGCTGGAGGCCTGCGCAGGCCACAGGGTGGCGGCACAGAAGTGCGGGGCAGGAGGGGTTGGGGGGGTGAGGGTGGTGGGGGTGGTGGGGATGGGGTGGGGGGTGTGGGGGATCTCCGCTGGAGCCCGGCTCTTCATGCCGCGTCAGAGTTCCCCAGGGCTGGTCTGTTTAGCCAAACCTGTGGGCGGGGAGGGGGTACAGGCGGAATCAAGCAGGGATTTCTGAGAACCTACTGTGTGCCAGGCCCAGGGACGCAACTTTGAACCAGGCGTCTCAGGCACAGCTGGAGCTGCGGCTGAGCCTTCCTCTCTGCCTTTGCTGCCCAGCAGAGCCGGAGACCGTGCGTGGGCAGAGAGGGCTGACGGGGTGGGGCGATGGGAGGTGAGGCCCGGGTGGGAGGTGAGCCCAGCAGGGGCTATCTGGCTTCCAGGCGCCTCGGAGTTGGCCTGTGTCTGTGTGATCCTCTCACCTGCTCTCAAATGCATCGAACGCTCCAGACACACCTGGAACATGGTGTGGCCATTTCGTGTGGAGAGTCTGGCTTAGCAGCGGGGCGAGCCTGGGCGCGGCTCCTGTTGTGCTGCGCGTTGGTTTGTCGCTGGTAACATGGGGCGACCTCAGTGCGCTTTGCAGGGCAGTGCCGGGCACGGACACAGTCCGGTTGGGCTCTGGGGTTACTGTCCATGTGACTAGTGAGGTGCTTCAACCTCTGGGGAGACAGCAGAAACTGAACTTGGGGGTGTGTGTGTAAGGACGGAGTGCTGAAGGGCCAGGGATGTGTCCAGCTGTGTCCAAGGGGGTCAGGAAGGCCGCCCAGAAGGACAGAGTGACCCGTGGGAGCTGCGCTGGGAGGGGGCAGCGTCAGATGCCTGTGTGGGTGGGGGTGGCAGGGTAAGGGGCCCGAGTGCTCTGGGGTGTGGTTTGAGTGCACGGATAGATCTGGGGGGCTATATAGATATGCTGTATGCTGGCGGGTAGGGAAAGGGGTGCATCAGAGCTCCCCAGAGAGAGCCAGGAGGACCCCGCAGCAGCCCCTCCAGCCAGCTCAGGGCTCACTGCGACCAGTACCTCTGAGGAGCAGTAGGTGGCGCTGCCGGCCTGCCCAGCCCAAAGATCCCCCTCCACCCTGGGCCTAAGGCTCTCAGGGAAGAGGGGCTGCTGCCGCTAAGCTTCCAGACGGCCAGGAGCTCTGAGAGGCAGGCCTCGCTTGCTGCCAGCATTGTGCACAGACACAGTCCTGGGACCTCCTTGATGGCGTGCTTCCTGAAACCTGTATACCTCCTGAGACAGGGCACTCACTACCTGTCAGAGCACCCCCAGACAACGGTGGCCAACTCCAGCTGTTCAAATGTGGCACCCAGCTCCTAGTGACACCCCCCCCAACCCTGAGCTTTGACGCTCCCCTGAAGCCACCTGTCCCCTGGGCCTGCGGCAGCCCCTCTACAAGCGGACTCTACTCTTGCATCCAGGAATTCCTGCATCCCTTCCCTTGCAAGTGTTACCCCAGACACCTTGCGAAGCCCCAGTACAGCGGCAGGAAAGAGCTAGTTAAATCTTCACAACCTGGCCCTGGCAGTGGGCCTGGCACACATAGGCCCTCCATTTGCATTTGGAAAAGGAGTGAATGAATGAATGAACAAATAAATGAACACTGTGGCCATTTTTTACTTATTACAGTTTGGGGGGATGGAGTTTGAGGCTCAGAGAGGTCAAGTCATTCATTTAACATCACACAGCTCATCACTGGTAGAACTGAGTTTGAACAAGGTAATTGCCCTACTGAGAGACCATACTCTTCAGCTCACAGCCACTGGGTCCCTCCAGTCCCTGGACCCCACCCCAGGGTGCCTGTGGGTCAGAAATCCATAAGATTTCGGAGCGGGGTTTCCAGAGGCCGGGGACAGCAGCATCCCAGGAGTTGTGAATCTCGGGGTGGAACGTCGCCCTCTTTGCTCCCCGGGATCTCTGGTGCTCCGACAGACAGAGGGCAGCTGGCCCGGCCTTGCACAGCCTTCGGGGACGGGACTCTCTCTCGCTCCAGGACACTTTGTAATTATGTCGAGCTCATCTTTGTCCTCTGGACTTCCTTTCAAAGGACTGAAAAACAAACCCAGGTCCAAACACCCCCAAATCATGATTGGTGCCCCAGAGCCCCTCCCCACCCACCTCCAGCTCTATCCCTTCTTGGCTCTGTTTGTCCTGGTTTCCGTTCCCTTTTTCTTAGGGGGATTGTGCCAGTTTTAGCTCAATGCAATTCCTGTCTCCTGATGGCAGGCGCCATGCTGGGGTGGGGACACAGGGGCCCTGGAGGAGAGAGGCCAAGGGCAAGGATGTCAACCTGCCATGGTTAACCATAACCCCCCTCTCTGGGCCTCAGTTTGCCGTCTTGTAAGTAGAGACAGGGACAGCACCTGTCTCCCAGGGTGGCTGAGAGCATGGCAGGAGGTAACCAGTCCAGCTTGGTGCTGCGCCTGGCATGTGGTCAGGGCTTAATGTTTATCCCCTCCCCTTCAAACACCTGGCTGGGGTGAGCTCAGGGGCATGGGACCCTCAAGACATTGCACACCCACTATGTGCCAGGCCGGCTCACCATTCACTCGGCCCCTGCCGTCCTTCCACTCATCCTTCCGAGGTGCCCATGGGTCAGAACTCCAAAAGACCGGGGACAAGGCAGTGAGCCACAGCGACCCTCCCCACTGGTCCCCTGGAGGCCATGTGTCAGTGGCCGGCACCACACCGAAGATGTGAGTGGAGCGCACCCTATGGAGGATGGGGATAAGGGCAGACACAATGTCCACACAGGCCCTGTGTTCACACCACCTGCCCCGGAAGGAGGGGTGGTCTCCTTACACCAGGGTGAATCTGAGCCTCAGAGGGCTGGGGGGCTCTCTGTGGTCACACAGCGGTCAGTCACACAGCAGACCCAGTGACAGGGCTGGGAAGTGGACACCCCCATGCTCACGGGGGAGACCGATGGGCATCCCGGAGGGGCTGTGTGACCAGCCTCGAGGAGAGGAGCGAAGCCGCGAGCGCACACAAACGCGACCCATCCCTTAGACCCGCAGACGAGCCAGGCCGTCCCCGCATTCCCACGGGATCCTTCCCTCTAGCCCTGGCCACAGCCCGAGAGGCCCGGAATGCGGGGTCCCCACGCTCCAGAGCTCGGCTCGACGACGCGGGCCACGGGTCCCAGCCCGCTGAGCCGCGCCGTGCCCGCTGCCCCCACTGCGGCGGGGCGCGCGGGGGGCCCCGGCGCGAGGGCCGGGGCCCCGCCGGGGCGGCGGGCGGTGGGGGGCGCGCTCGGGCCCGCCCCGCCCCCGCGCCCCTCCTCCTGCTCCGCCCGCGCTGGGGGCGGCCCGGCGGCGGCGGCGCACGCTTCCTGCGGGCGCGGCTGCTGTGGGCGCGGAGCTGCGAGGCGGAGCCGGGCCGCGGAGCCGGGAGCCCGAGCGGAGCCGCGCGTGGGTCCAGCCGCCGGGCCGCGCCGCCGCCGAGCAGCCGCCCCGCGCGCCGCGCCTCGGGAACAAAGGCGCCCGCCGCCGCCGCCGCCGCCATGAAGCCAGGGCCACCGCACCGCGCCGGGGCCGCGAACGGGGCAGGCGCCGGGGCCGGGGCCGCCAGCGGGCCCGGAGCCCGCGGACTGCTCCTGCCTCCACTGCTGCTGCTGCTGCTGGCGGGGCGCGCCGCGGGGGTGAGTGTCGCGCGCCGGGACCCCCGCGCCCCCCGCACCGTCGCCCACCCCGGCCCGGGACCCCATAGCCATCCCCGGGCCCCCTCCCCCACGGCCTCCGCGCCCCGCGGCGTGCGCCCCTCCTCCGCTCCCTGTCCCCGGGGGCGCCCCCACCCCCGGCCGGCTCCGCAGGGGACGGACACCCCCGCTGCCGGGCGCCTTTCGGAGGCTGATTTTCCCTGCCTCTGGGGACCCTTCCCGGGCGGAGGCCAGGGCGGGAACCGGAGCGCGCACGGGTCCTCGGCGCTGCGCCCCCGCCCCGGCGGCTCCGCGGAACTGCCTCCTCCTGGACGGAGGGGGTCCTTGCCCGGGTTGAGAGGCCGGGCGGGCCTGACGGCGAGCTGGGGGTCGCCGGGCGCGGGGCCCGGGCTGGGTGTGTCTTGGGTCTGGAGTGCGTGTGGGTTTTGCTTCGTGGGTGTGCCCAGATCGCGGCCACTTTTAGGAAATAGGGTCGGTTCCCCCTGCTGGGGAGGGCGTGCATTTGGTTCTGCGCGAGGCCGGCGAAGGTAGTGGGGGCCCGAAAAGGGGGAGGGGTGCGGGGTGACTTGTGTGAAGGTGACCCGAGAGGGTGAGTGAGGGTGACCCTGTGTGTGTCCACCTCAGTGAAGAATACTGGGTCCTGTGGGGGGCGCCCATGAAGGACGAGGACAGAGGACGAGCCGCCACATGGGTGGGTGTGCTGTGCCCTACCTGGGTGTGCGGCGGTGTCAGGTTGGCCCGTTGTGCATGGCGTGTACCAGGGACCCCGGGGGTGACTGTTGGCCATGGCTGCCTGTGCCTGCAGGGAGTGTGTGGGGGAGAGACCTCTGTGGTGGGCGTGTGCGTGGCCCCGTGGGAGTGCGCTTGCGTGTGTGAGTGCATGCACAGATGCGCATGCAGGTGCATGGGTGACGCTGTGCGGGGGGCATGTACCCCGAAGGGTCCGAGAGCGTGCAGGTAGAGGTGTATGTGTATAAGGTGACTACGGAGTGTTCCCTGGCGTGACCGCAGCATCTGTGGGGTTGACCTGAGACCCAGGGGGAGCGGGGGTGGGCGCGTATAAGGAGGACCCCTTTGGTGGCGCCGGGTCCTAAGTGAGCTCCCCTGTGGACATGTGTCCAGGCCCTCAGCTGAGGTCAGTTGAGGCTTCTAGGCTCAGCCTCGGGGTTGGTTCTAGGAGCTGTGCCTGCTGCCCCTTTGCTCAGGCTTTAAAGGACCCAGGTTTCTTAGGCGACCCCTGGTGCCCACCCTGCCCTGCGCGTCTCCCTGGGCCTCAGTGGCAGCCTGTATATTGGGAGGCAGGGGCTTGGAGGTTGCTTCTGGGACTGGGGGGCTGCTCAGCCTTCCCCTGCTGTGGGCAGTGAGCTGCCTCAGTCCTTGCTCTCCCTGAGGTGGGCAGAGGAGAGGCGTCCCTAGGAGGGAGAGAGATGCGCCCATCCTAGTGGCTGGGTCACCTTAGCAGCTGCCTGGTAGTCGAAGGCAGTCTCCGCAGTCAAAGACTGGGAGAGCGCGCAGCCTCGGGTTCAAATCCTGCTACCACCACTGATTCTTGGCGTGACCCTGGGTAAGTGATGAACCACTTGCGTCCCCACTTCTCTGCAGAATGGGACCGAAAACACTGTCCTCAGAGATTAAACCAGGTGATGGGTGATGTGCAGAGGGGCTTAGGACAAAATACTGCAGACGTGGAGTCCTGGCAGGAATCCTGAGCTGCATGACCCGGGGCAGGTCTCATCCCCTGCTGGACAGCTTCCTTCTTCATGTGGCTAACTCATACCCCAGGAGTGGTGGGAGGAACTGAGCGAGGGCGTGGTGAAAGGCCCTGGTGTGCAGTAGGGCCTTCGTGAGGCGGTCGTCTCGTGGACCTGAGGTCCAGATAGAGCGGGTGGGGATACAGCAGGCCCAACTGTCAGGTCTCTGCGGTGTGGTCCTGGAGACTCTTGGTAGGTTTTACTTGGAGCAGGCAGCGTCAGGCTCCAGAGGAGGTGCAGAGCCCTGCTCCTGGCCTTATGTCCCCAGAGGCCGGACTGTGGGGGAGGGGTCTATGGCCGGGGAGCCAGAGGGTTAAGAGGTGGTGCCCGGGCCACAGCAGAGGCAGAGGGAGAGGGCGATGCCCGTGGCAGGAGGAACTGAGCCCAGAAGAGCCCCAACCAGGATGACCCGAGGGGTGGCCTCCTCTGGGGGTCCTCTGAGGACACCCCTGGGATGGGCAGGGGCTGGCTCAGGGCAGGGGAGGGACAAGATGACCCCTAGGTCTGCCCACCAGCCTGAAAGGGAGCATGTGTGTCTGTGAGGGTGGGAGACCCAGGGTGTCTCGGGGGGACAGTGGTCTCATTCATGGGCAGATGGTGCCTTGGGTGTGAATGTCTCTCTTGGCATTTGCTTTGAGGAATCCTCTCTCCTGAAAGATCAGGTGACTCAGGCTCTGAGGGACAACTAACTGCCTTCAGTGCTACCTCGGTCACCGCCACAGAGTCCTAGTGGATGGGGGTCCTGGAAACTTTAGCTTGGAAACATGTTCTTTTAGAAGTTTGGGTCTGGAAGGGTTGTAGGTGTCCCTTAGTCCCGTTTGAGTATTCTCAGTGATGGGCGTTCACTACTTTGTGGCTGTGTGACCTTGTGAAAGTTACTTAACTTCTCTGTGTCTTATTTCCACCTCTGTAAAATGGGAAGAATATAAGAATGAAAGGGGTGACTTAGAAAACTCTTAGCTCCGGGCCTGGTACATAGTAAGCACTCAACACACGTTGGTTTCTTGTTCTTTTACAGGCTTGGCATTCTGTGCTTGGGAAGTGGTGGGGACCTCCCATGGAAGCTTGAGGGAGCCTGGGGAGAGGGAGAGGAAGTCAACTGGGTAATTCTTTTGAAGCCCCATCCATAGGCCTGGTGGTCCCCGCTCTCCTATTTCAAGGTCCCTACTCCTCGGCCCTTCAGCTCTGGTTAACGGTGAGCCTTTGCTTACAAGGGGAAGATTGTCCTCACTATAAATGAAAACTTGGGGGTCCTGAGACTGATCCCAGCCAGGCCCCAACATGGAAACAGCACAGGGCCTCTGGGGAGGGGCACCTGCCATGTGATTTTGCACGAGGGATTTTCTTTTGTTCAATTTCCTCTTCTTGAGGACAATAACAATGCCAGCCTCACAGGGCTGTCGTGAGGAGAGGAGAAAATGAGCTCCTTGGTTAGACTGAGCACAGCCTGCCCCATAGGAGCGTTTGGATGAGGCCTTTCTAGGAAGGATTATGGAAGGCTTCCTGGAGGTGGAGGTTTTGCTCTAAGGTATACAGAGCAAGATGTAACTCTCTTACCTGTTAACTGTGAACTTTCGGGACTGTTAAGGGGACACAATATCTTTTAGGCAGAGTTGGGCTTTGTAACCCCTGTCTTCTGCTTCCTGGGTGGTAGCCCCGTGCCTCCAGCTATGGATTCGGTGAGCTTCTTGTTCTGTAGTGTTAGGGGCGGGTGTGGGATTGAGCTGTGCTGGAGGAAAGCAGTTTGGCTTTTTGAAAACAAATGAATCCTCTACCTTCTGGACTGGGATTTGGGGGTCCCTGGGGCCCCAGGTAGCTCTAGGCATGGACTCTGGAAAAAACCTGGGTAGCAGAGGGGTCATTCTGAAGGGGAGACAGAGTTCCCTCTAGAAACCAGGTCCTGTTGGCCTCTTTCCTGCCTTCCTGTTGGAACAGGGCCCTCTCCCCCAGTCTGCTTGGGAGCTCATTCCAGAAGGGACTGCACTGGGTTTCCTGAAGGCTGGAGCAGGCTGGAGGCGGCTGGGCCAGGCAGTGGTGAAATCACCCCTTGGCTTGGCCTGGGCTGAGGGCATGATTTGGGAGATGGCCTTTATCCCCGAGGGCTTCGCGGTAGACACCCAGCTGCTGTTCCTGGAGCCGGCTCCCCAGCGCTCTGCACATGCTGGCTCACTTAATCCCCAGGATAATCTTTTGTGGTCGGGATTATTAGAACCCCATTCAACTGAGGCAAGAGAAGTTGAATGACTGGCTCAAGGTCACACAGCTGGATTGAGCTGGGGCCTGGCAGGCCAAGTCCACCCTCCCTTACCGTGTGACCTCCAACAAGTTACTTCAGCTCTCTGGGGCCGCACTACCCCTGCTCCCCCAATTAGGCCTACTGCTATTACCTGTTCCATATATGCCTGCTTTTTACCACACTCTGCGCCAGGTGCGTCTGTATCTTACCTCATCTAACTCTCCCCCTGGACTTGGAGGTGGGAGACCCTCTCATGCACTGCAGGAGCCTAGAGCCAGAGCTCCTCCGTGCCTCATGGGGCTCTGTCGTCTGCGGAACCAGCTACTGGGGGGCTCATGGGGTAGGTGGGGATCTCGTTGACTGAGGGGTGTCAGTGAGATTGTGTGTGGGGGCTGTTGTCGGGGCCCTGTGGTGAGGGCACAGGAGACAGGAAGTGTGTGGACCCCCACCTTGAGAGGAGTGGGAAAGGCCTCCAGCCCCCTGGACTTGCCCTCAAGTCTTGGCCCTGGGGCTCACTCCCTACGCCAGTGACCGCCAGTGACCATGCCTTTAGCCCTCTCTACCCATCGGAGCTCCGTGTGGAGTCCAGTCTGAGTCCCTGCCGCCCCGCCCCTGAGTCCTGCCCTTTGCACCTAAGGCTCTTTCTGGCCTCAGTGACTGAGGTTGGGGCTGGGGGCGATTTGGTGAAAGTCAGGAGCCCTATGAGAAGGCCTTTTTTTTTTTTTTTTTCCTAGAGACTGAGCCGCGGGGCAGGCTCTGTGGCTGGCTTGTTCTTGACGAAGCCCCAGGGCCCACTTTGTGCCTGGTCCAGAACTGAGTGGTCTGAATGAGGTGAATGAATGAGGGAGAAGGAAGCCAGGACTCCGAGCTTTGGTGCCCAGGCTGAGGCTTTGTGTTCTCCCTGGTGGAGGTGGGCTGGGGACAGTGAGGCTGGCAGACTCCTGTTGGGTCCACGACGTGCCAGTGGGCTGGCAGGCGCCAGGGGCCGCGTGGGCCGGGCCTGTGGTCGGAGTGCCAAGGTGTGGCCTCCACCGTGTCTGGGTGGGACAGAGCCCTGTGGCTCCCGGCTCCTGCCCAGCTGCCCAGCTGCCGGGAGCCCTGAGATTCTGCATCTGGGGCAGGGTGGCCTAGCCGGGAGCTGTCCTGGACCAGCCTCTTGCTCTCACTCTCAGCAGGGAGGAACTGCTGGGATGGCCTAGGGCCAACTTGTCTTGCTGCCCCTCCAGGCCCCTGCGCCCCACACATTCCACCGCATTCTGGGAACATCAGACCTGGCCTGGTAAATATTTGTGGACTGACAGCCCACACCCCCAGCCTTGGCTTCCAGCCTCCTAAGCTTCTGGTAGCCGCCACTGCCCGCCCCCTTCCTCCAGAGCAGGCCCTGGCCAGAGGGGCGGCCTCTCCCTTCCCCCACTGACCAGGCCCAGTCTCAGCGCCAAACAGGAAGCAGTGATTACAGGGGGTGACTGAGCGCCAGGGCTGAGGGCCGGCTGGGGGATGGGTGGGGATGGCCCTGACAGATGAGCCGGCCCTGAGCGAGGCAGGGAATGCTGGTGCTGATGGTTCATGGCCCCAGTCCAGTTCATGGCCCCAGCCCCCCCCCCCCCCCCCCCCCCCGNGGCCAGTTCATGGCCCCCGCCCCCCCCCCCCCCCCTCCGCAGGCTGGTGTCTGCCTGCTCCCCACCTCTGGATCTCCACCTGGGCCATGGTGCTAGGTCTATTCTGGGGCCTCCAAGCCTGAGGGTGTAATTTGAGGAAGTTGAAGGAGCAGGGAGCCTGGAGCCAGTGGGACCCAGGGTGGAATCCTGGTTCTGAGAACTTCTTGCTGTGTGACCTTAGCAAGTTCACTTCACCTCTTTGAGACCTCAGTTTCTTCTTCTTTAAAATGGAACTAAGAAAACCTCTGCCTCAGAATTTGACAGCGAGCAGCACGCAGCGGCCAGGGCCCGGCTGGGTGGGCTGCTCCGCGTGCGGCTTTCTCCCCGTTACTTCTCGGTCACTCTGTGCCTCTCTCGGTCTCACTGAAGAACTGCTCTTTGGGGTGGGGGGTAAGGTTTTCCCTTGGAGAGTGTGGGAACCAAGTCTGAGAGATCCGATCCATGGGGGACCCAAGGCAGGAGCTCGGGGTGGGGCTGCCCTGGGAGGGAGCACTGGGGCCAGGACTCCGGCTGGAGCAGGCAGGATTTAGGTCAGATTAGCGGGGGCACTTCCCGGTGCCACTGCCTGCCATCTTCAGGGGGAATCCAGAACTCCAGAGGTGGCTCCCGCCTGGCCCAAGGATTGAGGCGTCTCCAGCGGTAGGTGGTCTTGCTGAGCCTCTCACCACTCTCTGAAGCTGACAGCATTCCCACCATTCAGAAGAAGGCTCAGAGATGTTAAGGCACCTGCCAGAACTCACACAGCGCAACTCCTTCCTCCTACCCCATCCCAAGCCCTGCCCCAACTTCCCCCTGCTCAGGAGCAGGGAGCAGGGTCCCGGCCAGTCTGGGACTACTTGGTCTGTCCACCTGATGGAACTCAGTGTTCAGCTGCCCCCACTCTACGCTGGGGTTCAGTCTGCCCCTGTGCTGGCTTTGTCATCACCCGCCATTCAGAATTCAGAACTGGGGTTTTCTAAAACGAGTTGGTGAGGGGGTCAAAGACCAGTTAGGGCCTTCACCCTGGTTCTGAGATGGGTCAGTCCAGCCCAAGCTCTCCTAGAGCTTCCTGCCCTGCCCACCAGCCCCCTCCTGCCCCGCCCCTGCTCTGCTCACCGGCCCAGACTTTAATAAGGGTAATTTAGAATCAATCACCAGCGGGATCTGGGAAATCTAATTGCAGCAAACTGATTGCCAATTCGATTGCGGGCACCAGGGGGCTGGGGGTGGCTCATTCAGCCTGCCCCCCTCCCTGGGCTGGGGCTTGGGGGGGTTTGGAGGGCTGAACAGACAAGCCTCCTGGAGAGCTGGGGGACTGTTACTCTGGGAGCAGGGGAAGGATATTTTTGCTTCTTGGGGTACCTGACAGTGTACACCCTGCCGCCCTCTCGTGGGTCCAAAGCTGGGGTGTGGCTGCCCTTCACTCACCCCCTGTGCAGTTTCTGCCACCTCCTGGGAGCTTTTGGGGTTGAGGGCGGGGTGGGGGAATTCTGCCTGGCTTCTGCCCTCAAGATGCCTCCTGGGTGTGGGAGAGGCGCAGATGACAGGGCCGAGAGCGGGTTGGGCCGAGCATGATGTGGCCGTGACCAGGCGTGGCTCTGAGTGCTTAGCCTGCTAATCTCAGCTCCCACCGTGACCCTGTGGGGAGGTGCTGGTGCCCTTTTCCCAGATGGGGATGCGGAGGCCCCAAGCCTAAGCCTCTTGCCCAGGCCTGCGGTACTGGCGTTCAGAGTCTGCTTCCCGGGATGCTGCGTTGCTCGGGAGCGCCCAGCAGCCCGAGGGGCGTGTGGCTGTGTGTGCCCATGCAGGGCGACCTCTGACGGACTGGCTCAGCCATGCTGCAGCTACCCGCTGAGACCAGCTGTTTTCTGCCCGGCAGTGGGCTGCGGTGGGCTGTGGTGTGGCGGTGTTTACTCGTGTGCTGCGTCCCGCCTGCGAGCTGGGCTTGGGCAGGTGTGTGTTTGTGGCAGGTGTGTTGTGCCCGTGGGAACCTGCCGCCCCCTCTGAGGCAGGTTTGAATCCCGGCTCTGCCACAGAAGCTGGCAAACCCTGTGAAGACCCCGCCACTCAGCCTCAGTCTCCTCTCTGTCCAGAGGGCCCGTCTGGCCTTGCTTGCTGGGCAGGGGCGGGGAGTGGGTGTGAGGCGCAGCTAGTTAAGAGGAAGCTGTTGCTGGAGATTTACTATTTTGCTTATTTTAATGTTTAGATTTTCCCTAAGATTGTTGCATCTCACAGGTGAATTCTGCTGTTGACTTGCTGAGGGACGGTGGCAACTCCTTCCCCTCCCCTGGACCTGCACTGCCACGTCTGTAAATTTGGGGCGACTGGCCTAGGGGCCTGGCTGGGAGGGTGGGGCCTGTTCCAGCATGCGGTCAGGGCGGGCTGCCCCCTCCCGGTGCATCTGCTCTTCCTGGCCTCAGAGACACTGGCAGGCAAACCCCTGCCAGCTGGGTGGCCAGTCTGGTTTCCTGGTCAAACAAGGAGCCCCTGGCAGTCCAGCATCTGGGGCTTTCTGCCAACCTGCCAGTTCGCAGCCACGTCACCCTTCAGATGGCCCCGCTGATTCTGGCCTGTGTGCTCAGGACCAGAGTGGGCTCAGCTTGGGCCTTGACCTCACCGCCAGTCAGGCGAGGGAGGGCACCAGCGTGTGAGAGGGGCTGGGCGGGGAGTTGGAGGAATGAAAGGTTGGGCTTGACTCTGCAGAACCCGGGGGGCGGGGAGGGCCCCATGGAGGAGGCAGCACATCCACAGGCAGAGGGGTCAGGGGGACAAAGGCTCAGGGTGGGAGAGGGTGTGAGAGACTAGGGAGCTTGGGGAGTGTTGTTTCTTGCACTTAGGCTATTCCCTGGGTGCTCAGCCCCACGCCATGAGGTGTTCTGGGCCTGAATGGTGGACGCGCCCGCATGGAAGACCCCAGTGGCTCACAAGATGGACTTTGAGTCCAAACCAAGGTGTCTGAGTTCTGTCCTAACCCTGTCCTGCAGGTGAGCGTGCTGATTGTAAAGTGGGTACGCCTTGCCTCCCTGGGGAACTGGCATGGGATGCCCATAATGGCACTGGTGCAATAGTAATGGGTTGTGCCTGTTCATGCCCACCTTTAATCCTTACAGCCGCCTTATGAGGGAAGCACCATTATCTTGATTTTACAAAAGGGAGCACCGAGGCCCAGAGAAGTTAAGTAACTTGTCCAGGGACACAGAGCTAGTAAGTGGTGCAGTTAGGATTCACCCAGCAGACTGGCCGCTGAGTCTGGTGTGGTGCACAAGCCCCAGGCACGTTGCCCTGTGTGTTGCAAACTGTGAAGTGTGGTTCTCGGGAAGAACGCGTTTAAGGCCAGATGCTGCTGTGTAGCTGTGCAGATAGGCCCTGCCTTGGATGGGAGGACTGGAGATGATTTCACCTGGAAGACCCGGAAATGTTTTGCTCAACTTGTTTATTGTCCTGAAAGGGGATCTGAAGCCTCTCTTTATTGGGAGGATCTGAGCTCTTCTAGTTTCACATCTGGGGAAACTGCCGAGCGGTCAGGGCTTGCCCAGGGTGACACGGCAGGTTGGTGGCTGCCTTGGGATTAAGAATTCTGTCTGCTGACGCCTGGGCAGGGCACCATCTCCCGCTCCTGGTCAGGGTACCCCATTCTTCTCCTTACTGATCTCGGCTCTGCCCACACTGCAGGCCCAGTGCCAGCCACCACTCCCAGGAAGGCTTCTTTCCTTGACCTGAGCCCAGCCCACTGCTGTAAGCCCGAGACTCCATGGTGCTTTCACTGCGCCTGGCCAGCCTCCTGCCTTGCCCCGAGATTCGTGGTGTTTTTGGGCACAGGCACAATCAGCATCTCCTTTGCCTTCATGTCTACCCATGTGCTGTTCCTGCTCCCTGGGCTGTTCCCTTCTGCATGAACTCCTACTCACCCTCTGCAACCCAGCACAGCCGTCCCCTCATCGGGATTCCTTTACCCTCCACTCCTGCCTGCTCCCAAACCCCTCTGCAGCCTCCTCTGCCAGGCCCAGCACTGTTTCGTTGCTCCTGTGGCTGGTTCCCTGCAGAGTTAAGTTGTTACCACCTCCGAGTCCCCACTTGGAGACTTGTTGCAGCAACAGCTCCATCCTGACATCATCTCTCTTTTCAGCCCTCACGCCTTTACTTTGCTTCATTTTCCCAAATCTGACATTCTGCATTACTTCCTTTTCTTGCTTTCACACATCCTCACAGTTTCACTTCTGGTTCTCCCCTGTTGTCACACTTTATCCTCTTCTCCCCCACCCTGCTCATGTGACCCCCAAGCTTGGAGGAGAGGAGGGTGAAGACTGGCAGCAGGGAGCTGTGGGGTGGAGGACGCGGATGGAGACTTTCCCCTTCTGGAAGGTGGACGTTCAGGACTCACTTGGTTATAAGAGGTCTCCTCCCCCCCAGCTCCTCCCTACCCTCGTGCCCTCCCGCTCCTCAGCCTGCTCCGTGCTTGCTCCCACCCTCCTCTCTCCCTTCCCCTGCTGGGGCTCCCCAGAGGTCTCTGCTCCCCTTATTCCCTGGCTGTTGGAACCTTTCATCTTTCACTGTGGCTCAGTGGGCCAAGACCCAGGGATCCCCTGGGGGCTAGGGGGTCTCAAGGACTGAGGGGAGGGGAGGGTCAGTGTAGAAGACCCTTTACTTTTCCTCTCCCACCCAGACTGTCCTCATGCCCTTCATCTGCCCCTCCAGAAATACAGCTCCAGGGCCGCAGAGAATGCCAGGATGGAGCCCAAAGACTGGTGGATGGAGCTTGGCTGTTGAGGGTCCCCCGGCCGTGGCCTCTGGAAGCTGGGCCCTGGCTTGGCTGAACCCTGCTCATGCGATGTGGGGAAGCTGGGAACAGCCTCAGACCCAGAAGAAGGGGTTCCAGCTCTGTGTTTGGGGGTGCTCTGCACGGTTGTGGTTAAGCCCAGGGCGGACCTTTTCCTGCGTGGAGCTAAGACTAGATTTCAGCTTCGGACTTTGGGTGAGGTCGGGGTTTGTGCGTAGATGTGAGTGTGCGTGCGTGTGCGTGTGTCACACACATGTGCGTCTGGGTGTCGGCTAGTGCACAGGGGCCCTGGTGTCTGTGGAGAGAAGTGCGCTTGTGACCCGTTCCTTTATCTTCAGCTGTTTTAGTGGTTCATGTGTGAGTCCCCGAACTGCTTCTCTCCCCCTTTCTTAGCCATAGGGCTCCCCCACTACTAGGGCGCCTGTGGATGTTAGCAGCTCCTGGGAGAATAGTGGAGACAGCTGGGAGACCCTCTCCCTACCTCAGGACGGCCGGGACACGTGCGGCAGTGCACATTGATTGTACAGTGTACAACATAAAGTGCACACTGCGCAGGCCCAGCTGTGTGCGTGAAGGAGCGTGCAGAACCGAGCTCCCACCTTGCCCCGTGCACTCACACAGGGACACCTGGACACGCTTGGGCACCCAGAGGCGGGTGTCCCCCCAGGTGTCCTCGTGCCACTCGCAGAAGAGCCTGTGTGCACACAGCACCCCTAGACCACACGGCCCCTGAGACGACCTGCAGCTGGTACCTGCACGTGCACCCAGAAGTACCCCTAAATGTGCTCGCACACGTGGCCCTGCCTGCCGTGCACGCACACACACGCACGCTCGTGCACCAGTCCCCTGAGCTGCCAGAAATGTGCCCGTCCTTAATCCTAGCTCGTAATCCTGGAGTCTGGGGCGCCCAGGCCCGAGGGCAGCTGGCTGTCCGGCTCCTCAGAGGTGACTAAAGGAGAGGGGGAGGAGGTGACCGAGCCCTGTCTTCTGTCTGACCTCCAGGCACGCTGCGAGAGCAGAGCTTGGGCTCCTCAGAGACTGTTACGTGTCCCTGACCGCACCTGGGGTGCAGGCGTGCTGGAGGAGGGCGAGGCGTGTGCTGTGAGGTGTGTGCTGTGTGCCGTGTGCCCCGCAGAGTGGCCGCCCCTTCACCTGCCCGAGGGGGGCCCTGAGTCCATGCACGAAGCGCTCCCAGGGTCTCTGGGAACCTGGTTTTTGGCCTAAGTGGGAGAACGGGGAAGCAGGGTGGGGCGGGGAGGCGCCAGGAGGGAGTGACACCTGAGCCGGCTGTGGATGCCCGCGGCACCTGGAGGCGCACAAGGGCAGAATGACATGTGCGCTGGGCGTGTTCTGGGCTGCAGCCGGAGAGCTGTCCTGCCCGAGGCCAGCAGTGCGCCTGCTAGTGCTCTGAGGTCTTGAGAGGTGCTCCTGCACGGGTGGTGGGTGTGTGGACGGCGCTTGCGGGTGGACTGTCCCTGGCACGCTGTGGAGGGAGTGACAGCCCATGCTGCCGAGGGCACCCTGGAGTCCCCCTCCCGTACCTCCAGGCTCGCGAAGGGGGGCTGTGCTAAATGGTGGGAAGAGGGGGATGTGGGCAGTGGTTCTGGCCAGACGCTCCCCTGTCAGCTGGTGGCCTGGGACGCTCGCTGCGCCTGTGCCACCCGTGAGCTGCCGGTGCTCATGGGCCTGGGCGCCCAAAGCTGCTTGCAGGCACCAGCTCCCCCCAGCCCACCGCGTAGGCCTGGTTGTGGGGACTATCCGGTGCAGTGGCATGAGGAACCTCTCCTGATGTCGGCTCTGCTTCCCGCTTTTCCAGTCCAGGCCCTTCCCCCACGGGCAGACTGTCTGCCGCAGTTCCCAGGCAGGGCCCTTGGGACTCCCTAGCCAGCCTCCCTGGGGCCCTGCTCCGGCCTAGGGCTGGGGTTCCCCAGTGGAGCTCCCTACAGGCCCTGCGGGTGTGGAGCAGGGCCTGTGGTGCCTGGAGCCTGCTGCAGTTTCAGGCCTTGGGCAGCTGCGACCAGGGCGCTGTTTCTTCCAGGAAGTCACTTTCAAGCCACGGCAAGGAGACGGCAAGGAGACGAGGGCTTACCTCCCTCCTCGGGCCCCTAAATTGCTAGTGCGCATTGGGTCTGAGCTCTGGGGAGGGAGGGCACTGCTGGAAGGTAGCGCCCATGGCAGTGGCTGGGATGGCCTGCAGGGGGCTGGGGGAGAGGAGAAGAGGCACCGGGCTTATGGTCTCCCTTTGCCCTGTAGCTGGGACCGAGGGCTGAGGGATCGGGTGAGGTTCTTGGCTTCCTCTCCTGGGATCCTTTGTGCCCCTTGCGTGCTGTGAGATCACACGGCCCCACCCCCCACCCCTTTCCGTGACCAGGTGAGGGCCAGGGATAGGGCACGGGGTGGACTGCAGGCAGCAGACTAAAGGGTGCAGGCTTCATGTCTAGTCAGCTTGGTAGGGGTGTGGGGTGCTCAGCCTGTCATACAAGGCCTGGCAGCTTGTGCCTCAGCCCAGCCCGCGGGACAGGGGGCCTCTCCTCAGAGAATGGGGAGTGGAAACCAACTCGGGCTCCGTGGCTGCCAGCGGGACTGGGCGGAGGCTGGTGCCTGCGAACCAGGTGGAGGTAGGGCAGGGCGTGAGGAGTGGGCCATGGAGATCTGTCTGTGCTCATCGCTGCCCTTGGCAGAGGGGGTGGCATTGGGGTGGAGGATGGGGGGGGCGCAAGGGGAAGAAGGGCTTGGCTTTGCATCGAAGGTGCTTCACCGCTGAGCCCTGGACACACGCCTGCCTCTGCCCTGGCGGGGGCTGATCCTCACAGCAGGGGCATCACGGAGTCACTGAGGGGACCCTGGGGTGAGGGATGCGGACAGAAGCTACTCTGGGCCAAGCCCCCCGCTCCAGTGGTCCCACCTGACAGTGATCGTGGGCGAGGACCAGAGGAGGCTGGTGCTCTCCCGCTGTGGTCTGCAGGTGGGCGCTCGACCTTCTGGGGTGGGAACCGACAGGCGTCACGTGGGCCAGATCGAGGGCTGGGTCCTGGGGAAGGGCCGGCGGGGATCAGGCCCAGAACTCCTGCCTGCAGCATTCGGATCCCGCTCTGCTGTGTGGCCCGGAGCACGTCTCTGTCTCTCTGAGCCTTGATGTCATGTGCGCTCATTTTTTTAACGAGAGCACTATTGAGAATTCGTTTGTCACCTAATACACTCATCTAAAGTGTATAATTCAGCTTTTATAGTTCGATCAATTTATTTGAGTATATTTACAGAGTTGTGTAACCATCACAGCTTTTACACAGTTTTTATCACCCTCAAAAGAAACCCTGTACCTATCAGCAGTCACTTCTGTTTCTCCCCAATTTCCCAGGCCCGGACAATCAACCTGCTACGAATTTGCCTATCCTGAACATTTCTTTCTTTTTTTTTTTTTTTGATTTATTTTTTATTTATGCATACAAGAACTGGGGTACAGGCCAGAGGTGTGGAGGGGTGAGAGGATTCACCAGAGACAGTGGAGTACAGAACAGGCAGATGGACTGAAGCACACTGCTGAGGGGAGCAGCGGGCAAGGCAGGAGAGGTCTGCCCGCGCCATGTGGGTCCCCTCCCTGGCCGGCGGCAGGGATCGAACTCGTGCTGTAGCAGCTGTGGTTTGCTTCATAGTGCGGCGCTTAACCCGCTGCGCCACTGGGGAGGCCCCACTACCCTGAACATTTCATATAAGTGGAGTCATACAATACGTGGCCTTTTGTGACTCATTTCTTTCACTTAGCGGAATATTGTGGTAGGACGTATCAGCATTTCATTTGCTGTTGTTGGATGATATTCCATTGCATGGACGGAACCCCGTTTTATTTACCCATTTGTTAGCTGGTAGGCTTTTATGTTGCTTCTTTTTGGGTATTACGGGCAATGTTGCGTGTGTGTCAGTGTGCGCGCGTGTCCATGTATTTTCATTTCTCCTGGGGGAGAGTTACTGGGTCACTCCTGCAGTCTGACCCTCGGAGGAGCTGCCTTTACTTCCCAAGGTGGCTGCACCATTTTCCGTTCCCACCAGCTGTGTGCAAGGGCTCTGCTTTCCCCACATCCACGCCAGTGCTTGTTAGTTCTGACTTTCTAACCGCATTCACCCTTGCATCCGTTCACCCTCAGGTATTTACAGAATGGCAAGGCTTCTGCGGCAGAGCTGAGTCTGGCTCACGCTGTCCCTTGCAGTGGAGTGATCAGGAGCCAGGGGGGTAGCCGTGGCTGGGGTGGGGAGAAGCGCATCTCCATTGCATGTGAGTTCCTGCTGGAGCTTGGGGGACAGAAGGGTCCACAGCCCAACTCCTCAGGCGGCTGAGCTTGGACACACACACAGACACCCAGTACTGTCTTTAGGGAGCATAAGCTGCCATGGGCCTGGGGAAGCTCTGGGGAGATTGTCAGAGCCATGCAGGGTCCCGGGACGGCAGGGGTCACACCCAGCAAGGTCTGTTCGGTTCCCTGGAGTGGGACCAGGGCTCAGCCTCTCAGTCTCTGGAACCCCCTCACCTGGCTTCAGGTGGCCCCAAGGTCAGGCCGGGAATCCCTGTGCCTTCCGTCTGGCCCTTCTCTAGGGCATGGCAGCCAGACACACTGCCCTGGGGCCTTGGCCCCCATTCCCACCTGCCTTACCCCCCTCATCTCCATCTTGGACCCCAGTTCTCTGTGACCTCCAGCATCTTGCCTGGCCTCTCTGGGTCTCCGGAGCCCCTCTCACCTCTGCATCAGTGAGGGTGCAGGGGGGGTGTTCAGTAAATGCTGTTGTCCGCCTGGCCCAGGCCTCGTAAGTGGCTCCATAGAGGAGCCCGCTGATCTGTGTGTTTTTACATATGATTTGTATACTCATTTTATGAAAACTACGCTGCGATGGGTCTCAGTTTCTCTGCCCTCCTCCTGACCAGCTGGAGTCCTCCTGGTCTTATCAGTGGGGAGACTGAGCCAGAGGCCCTGTCCGAAGTCCCGCAGTGATGGTGGGCGGAGGGGTGTGTGTGTGTGGGGGGTTGTGATGTGTGCCAGCTGTCCCAGGAGTAACCTGGGCCCTGGCAATGCAGGACAGGCCTGGAAGACCCAGTAACTGGCCCCAGGAGCTAGAGGCAGGGAGGCAGACAGGCAGGAAGTAAATAAACCAGCTATTTTCAGGTAGGCAGCGGTGAGCCGTGAGGAATTAGCTCTGGTGTTGTGTTGACAGTGGTGGGTATGTGGATTTGGTGGTCAGGGAGGGCCTCTCTGAAGAGGTGACCTTTGAGCAGGACACGGTGTCACGTGCCAGCGCCCACTCGCTGTTTAGTGGCTGTTCTGCATATCCCAGATGGCACCCCCTTTTCATGACAGGCATCCTGAAGCCCAGTGAGGTGAAGGGACTTGACCGGGGTCTCTGCTTGGAGGTGGGAGGTCAGAAAGGGACCCCTAACCCTACTCTGAGTTTCTCCTTGAAGACTTGTGGGCCCCAAGGGCAGTGGGCCCTGGCTGGGGTTTGTTGGTCGAGATAGTTGCAGAGCCTGGGGACTCAGCCCCAGAGGTACCTGCTGGTGCGTCATGGGTGGTGGGTGTGTCTGTTCACCTGAGCCAGGCCACCTGTCGTGGCTTGTCATCCACGTGCACTTACCTCCAACATCCAGCCAACCTTCTGTCTGTCTGCAGAGAGAGAGAGAGGGGGGGGGTTGGGGGGAGAGAGTGTGTGTAGGGGGTAGATTCTGATGCTTGCGCTACTCTTGAGGAGCTTCTGGGTGAGGGAGGCTGGTGGGGCCTGGGGTAGACATGCTCCCAGTATAAAGAGCATGGTCCTTGGGGTTCAGCTTATTGTGGGCTCCAACCTGGCCCCAGTGCTGTGTGACTTCGGGTCAGTTGCTTTACCTCTCTGAACTTGGTTCACCTCTCTGTGAAATGGGGATTATCACCTTGCTGGTGAGATGTTTATAAAAAGAAACGAGGCCCTGTGCCTCCGGAGAGCCTGTGCCTGTGCCGACGGGTGCTCCCTCTGGGGAGCGGTAACCCTCGTTCATGGTGAGGGAAGGGCCCAGGCCGCCTCTGGAAAACTGCCTGGTGAGTGAGTGACTGTCGTGCAGGCTGGAGCTCTGCCTGCATTTTCTGGGGTTCATGGAGCCCAGCACCTGGGGGCTCTCTGCTGTGTCCCCCAGGTGGCTCACAGCCCTGTTACCTCGTCTGTGAAAGGGGCAGTGGCACCCGCTCCCAGGGAGACTGGGCTGCCTCAGTGAGAGTGATGTGTGCACTGCTGGTGCTCCCCTGTAAGTGACAGCATGGGGCGTCCCCGGGAGGGGCTTCCTGCATCATGGCTGGTCGGCGCGGGGAGGCTGTTTGAGCTCACTGGGGCGCCATGGCTCCTGTCCAGCCGCTCACAGGAACCCCAAGGGTCTAGAATAGCAGCCGGCACACAGCGGGCGCTTAGTTAATACTGCTTGCGCAGACCAGCCAGCTGCGCGGGTGCTGGCCGGGCCGAGCTGGGGAGGGTGTCCAGGAAGCAGGAGCCGCATGTGCAGATCTTCGAGTGTCCTCCCCCTCGGGACCAAAGGGGCCTCAGTGTGGGAGGGGCTTGGGTGGGCAGCTGGGAGACGGTGGGAAGTGGGGCCTCGGTGGGTGGGCTTCCTCCTAGGCACAGCTTGGGGACAGGAGCCAATGAGCTGCGTGGGACAGGGTGGCTGAGAGGGTGATGCGGGAGGGCAGGTGGCTGGGGCTGAAGGCTGGTGAGGGAGGCCTCCCCTCCCCTGAGGGCGGCTGGCTTCCAGGGGCTGGGCTGTCGTCCTTGATCCCCTCGCAGGTGACAGGCAGCTGTGGGGTAACTGGCCTGCCCTCCCCCACCCGCAACTGGGCCCAGCGGGCCAGGGGCTGGGCTGGTGGAAAAGCGGCAGGCGGGCCAGGCGTCTGGGGTTGGTGCCAGGAGGGAGCCTGGCAGGCCAGCCCGTCTGCAGCAAGGCGCTGAGGTGCCAGCCATGCCAGCTCCCTCCGGGGCGTTTGTGTTCGTTTCCTTTCTGCCGGCCTCTGTTTCCTCAGAAGTCCCAGTAGGGTCTCAGCAGAATTAGGGGCCAGGGGGTTTGCAGACGAGAATGCCAGATGGGAACGCAGAAAGAATGTGTTAGTTCTAATAGTAAAAGTGCTCCGAGCTTATCATAGAAAATTTGGAAAATGCAGGAAGATTCTGAGAAAACAAAATGACAGGCTGCCTGTAATCGCACTCCTGGAGAGAGCCTGAGAACCGTTAGTGGAATTCCATGTGCAGAAATCCATTCTGATAGCAAGTTAATAAAAATGCGATCAAGTGTAATTGGGGGGAGTCTGTTTTTTAATTACAGTGATAATAGTATTAATGGCCGACATTTACCGAGCAGTATGTTAGTATGTGGGCACATGGGGTCTCTTCCAGCGAACCCCATGAGGTGGGTGTTCTTGTCTTTATTTACCAGGAAAACCAGGTGCAGGGAGTTAAGTGCCTGCTCAGAGCCGCCCAGGGCGGAGAGGCGGTGTGGGCCTCCGCAGCCTCCTCACAGCCCGCGTGTCCGGCCCCACGCCCTTAGCTGTTCTCGGAACACGAATGAAGGGCTCCTGCATGCACGCTGCCTTTTAGTGACTGGGGTGGACAGTGAGGGTGTGAGGACGCAGGTGCTGACAGCTGCGGCCAGTCCACCGGCCGGTGGTGCCCGAGCCTCCCTTCCTAGGCGCCAGTAGCTGGGAATGTCAGTTATTTCCACTTTTCCCTTTTATAAATGACCGTGTCTTGGCATACTTAGACCCGAGGGCTGAATTCTTGGATGCCCAGAGTGTCAGAATCAGAAAAGCATGTTGAGTGTCAGCTGGACTGTTCATTTCACACGTGGAGCAGCGAGTGGGGAGGAGGGAGGAGGGAGGAAGGAGGAAGGACTTATCTGGCTTCTGGGCCTGGACTCTCCTGTGGGGTCAAGGCAGGCAGGTGTGGATGGGGCCAAGTGGCCATGGAGGAGGGACCTGGGGAGGATGGTGGGAGCACGGTGGCAGGCCCTGGAGAAGGTGCTGGAGGGGCAGCTGGGGCTCTGCTGCTGGCATCTCCTTGGCAGAGTATTCAGCCAACGTGGGATGGGCCCAGGGGGCTGTTTCCTGCCCTCTGAGCTCTCCGGGGTGTTCTTGTGGAAGATCTGGAGGTGGGTGCTTAGAATAAGGGTGGTGGGAGGCTTGAGTGTGGAAGTAAAGTGTGGGCTACTGGGAGGGTATCTCAGTGACAGTGTGTCTGGGCTTTGCTGATTTTATTTTATTTTATTTTTGGTGGGGCGGACTGTCAAGGTCAGCCTAGGCCTCTCTGCCCTTCTTGCTCTGCTCCTCTCACAGGCCTTCCTGCAGTTTGGACTTGGGCTTCTGGCCCTTCCCCCAGCAGATGCTGCGCTCATGCCCCTCCCCCGACCCAGCAGCCAGTGAATGTGGCTGGGGCTGGGTTCCCAGCCAGGGCAGCTGTGGATGGCAGGGGATGGAGACCCAGACCGACCAAGTCAGCCCCCTTCCTGGGCCAGGCTCCATTGTGCAGCCACTTGGCCGTCCTGCTGTCCAGAACCTGGCCCTGGCCCACATTCCTGCGGTGACGCTCTGGGTCTCCGGGCTGGAGCTGCAGGGCGTGAGGGGCACTGAGTTCTCACAGCACTGAAGGCTTTTCGGGGACTAGCAAGGGCAGAGCCTGGAGGGATCTGGGGGGTTCTGCTGAGACTGCCCACTTCCAGGGGCTGTCCTTAAGTTGCTGTGTGCCTCCGGGCAGATCACTTTGCCTCTCTGAGTGCTACCTGCAGGACTGATTCTCCACCACTCACGCCTCTTGTCAGAGGGCGGGGACTGCAAGCTTCTCCCCGCCCTGGGCCTCCGGTGTCCAGATCTGTAAGAAGGGGGCGTTGAACTTGGTGACTGCTCAGGCTAGTTTAACCTTAAGGTGAGCCCTGAGGTGGAGGCGTGGCCTGGGGCTGCCCAGGGGTGCTGGTGAGTGCTGACTATGGGGCAGCAGGGGTTCTTCGGTGCACTGTCACAGATACTCATGGCGCTCTGTTGCACATCATCATTGTCCCCACTTAACCAGACACTCAGAGAGGTTAAGTGACTCGCCCAGTATCACCCAGCAACTCAGCAGAGCTGGACTTGAACCCAAGACTGAGCCTAAAGCCGCGCTCCCTCCCAGCCTTGCTCACAGTGCCTCTGGTCTCCCGGAGAGTAGGACTTGAGCCTGGCTAATGTGAGGAAGGAAGCTCGGGCAGAATTAATTACACTTGATTTTATTCTTAGCTTTTGCAGCATGATTAGGGCAGCGCAGGGGTGCTGGGCCCTGGCCCCCTGCCAACTGACCTAATTCGTGTGTCTGTGTCTGTTTCTGCAACTCGCCCTTTCTTCCCTCTCATCCAGCCTTTCTTTGTCTTTGCACGTTCCCCTGCTGTGTGGCCTTGGCAAGGCCCCTTAACCTCTCTGGGCATTCATGGCCTCATCTGCAGCTTGAGTGGAGTCGTCCCAAAGCTACTTCCTTCTTGAGGATGGTGAGGCTTAGACGAGGTAGTCTTAAGGAACAATAATGGAAGTATTTATAACTAACAAAATGACTGCGTTTATGTATTCAGCTCTCGGACTTGAGTCCTATGCTCAGCCTGTTGCTTCATCCAGTTTGATATTCATAACAATACTGAGCCATCAAGGTCATCACCCCATTTTACAGATGAGGCGACTGAGGTGCCTGGGGAGTCCATGGGCTCGGATGTCTGACAGGTAGTGAGGGGAGCAGCTGACTCGTCCCGTGAGTGCATCTTTCCTGTTTCTCTGGGAGGCCTCATCGGGGGATGGGCATGAGAGACCCCAGACTTCCGGTCTCGGAAGGAAGCTGGGGGCTGGCGGGAGATGCCCTGACACCTGGAGCAAGTGGGAGGGGAAGTGGAGGTACGTGGAGGCCACTTACCTGACGTCAGTTGCCATGGGACCCTTGCCCACCTCGCTGTCTGGAAGCCCACAGGAGAGGATCTGGTGTTGGAGGGCATTTTAGGGGCAAGTCTGGTCGCTGCTGGGTCCTCTGGTCCCTTCCGGGTTGGAGCCTCGGTGCCTCGTTGGGGCAAGGCCGTGGGTCAGCTCAAGATGGGGTGCTGGCAGGGGGGCTCTGGAAAGATGGCAGGGTGTGTCTGGCCGTGGGAAGGGCGCCTCGGCCTGCCCTGCGCTGTGTGTGCTGCTGTGTTGTGGGAGGCAGAGTGTGCAGGTGGGCACTGGGGTCTGGTGCCAGGACCTACTGGTGGGCCGCGTGGAGTGGGGCGGGGTGTGGAGGGTGGCGCCTCGTCAGGGCCGTGCAGGCGGTGTGCGAGGGAGCGGGAGTAGGTATTTGGGAGCAGGTGGTGTGTTTGCTGGTGCTGGTGTGTGGGTGGTGTGGGGTCGTGGGTCCCAGGGGCAGGGTGAGCAGCGGCTTGGGGGGAGCCCGGAAGATTGGAGCAAGAGTTCCAGGGACTGAGGAGCGGAGCTCACACCTCGGTTCTAAACCCCGGCCCAGTGCCCGCACCTGTGAGTCAGGGAGGCCACACCCCGGGGCAGTGCTGGTGCAGGTCCAGGATGCCCCGCACTGACCTGGGTGGGCCCTCCATTGTGGGGTGGGTGGAGGTCTCTGAACCGCCCCCCGAGAGCCGTCAGCAGACTCCCCTGGGGAGCTCAGAGCCACCTCTGGGTCCCTGCGCAGGGTCAGTGGGAGAGCAGAGCCTCAGGCCTGGGTGGTGGGCGTGGCACCCCTGTTGGGTGTGAGCCCCAGGGGAGCTGGTTTACAAGCTGTGAGGGCTGGAGTCCGCTGCCTGTCACCGGGAGCGTGGGCAGTGGGTGTGCAGTTTAGTACATGTGCTTGTTTGCAGGACATATGTGTGTGTGTGTGTGTGTCCTGGTGACGTGTGTGCCAGGAGATTCTGCTGAGGCCGTCTGTGGGTGTGTTGTGAGAGGAGGGGTGCTGTTGTGTGTGGATGCCGTAGGTGCGGGCGTGTGCGAGAGAGACCAGGCTGCAGTGCCGGATGTGTGAGGGTGCATGGGGTGGTGGTCTGTGACCGGCGGGGGGTGCAGGCCGGCTGTGTGGCTGCCACCATGCGTGCGTCTGTGCTGGGGGCGGGTGCACAGCGCTGCGGTTTTGAGGTCCTGGCTGTGTGGGTCCGAGTTGTGTGGTGCGTGCTTGAGGACGCTGGGCTGCAGTGTCAGCTGCAGTGTGTGTTGGGCTTGCAGAGTGTCTGTCAGGTCAGGGGGCGGCCAGCAGGTCCTGCAGCATTTGGATTCAGTTCTCCTTGAAGGGAATGGCTTGAATAATTATGCTCATTATGCATGGGATTATGCAAATGAAAGGTCAATTGGGGGTCAAAGGCTGTTCATCACTGTCTTCCTAGGGCCACTGGTGGCTTCTGAGGCTTTCCCTGCTGCCTCTGGGCCTCACTCCCTACCCCCACCTCTCCTCCGCCCTCCTGTCCCCTTGGGAGCTGCAGCTACCAGCCCCCTGAAACCCTGAGAGATCCTGCCTGCACCCCACTGAGCCCTGGTCCCCAAGCTGTGCAGGCTGCACTTAGTGGTGGTGGGGGGCGGAAGGGAGGAGTGGGGAGGCCCGGCATCCTGCACCCCACCCCTCCCCCATAGGTCAAAGGTGTCTGGGCTTGCAGTGCACACTGAATTTCCCAGGGAGAGCTTGGGGTGATTGGGTCACCCCTCCTGCACCCATCTAAGGGAAGCCTATTACTTGGAAAGAATGTTCTCTTGCCAAGGTTTGGAAAATCACTGAAGTGGCCCCTTCCCCAGCTTTGTCTGAGGCGCATGAGGCTAAATTAAGATGTGAGAGAATTCTCTCCCTCTGCCTCCCACTCTCGCCTTCTCTCCTTTGCTCATGCACCAAGGCCTCCCTGCATTCCCCCTCCCTGTGCCCTCCTGTGTCCCTTTGCACCCCTGTCTTCCCTCTGTCCCCACTGCTTCATCCAGTGCCTCTGCCCTCCCCCTCCCTGCCATCCTCTCTGTTCTTCCCTGATCTCTCCCTCTCCTGCCTTCCCATCTCTATGGGGAGCTGGAGCTCCTGGTCCTTAGCATGGAGAAGATGGTTGTCATGGTAACGGTTGTCATGTCAATGGCTACTGAGCTGGGGATGAATAGTATCTAGGTGAGAGCTACCTGAGTGGAGGCTGATGGGTTCCCAGGAAGCTCCCTGCTTGTTTCTGAACCTCAGAGCTGCACAGCATGTGCCCTCCACCCAGAACATGCCCCCATGGTTACCAGAGCCCGCCCCCCAAACATGCGCCTTGCCCCTAAAGGCATGCAGGCACATGACGCCTCTCTGTGGCTGCCTTCAGGTGAGTGTATGTGCTGGGTCTGTCCTCTCTGCGTCTCTGGGTGTGTCATTTCAAGGGTCGTGTGGCTTTGGGGGGGGTCTTTGGATTTTGCAGGGTATTAGGGATTGGCAGTAGCACGGATCCCTGGGGAGTTGTGAGGGGACTTCCTATTATGGCCCCCCATTTGACCCCAGTTTGGGGGTCCCCAGGGAACACAAACTTCATGGAACCCCTCCACCCAGCTAAGGGTCTCCCGTGACTTCCAGGTGTCTAGAGGGACAGAACGACGTTGAAAGGCCCGACCAGGAGTTGGCCCCAGCACAGCCCTGTTCCGCCCCATCCTGGCGTGGGGCCTGGGTGGCCGGCGTGGGGCCTGGGCAGTCAGCGTGGGGCCTGGGCGGTCACTGTGTATTGTTCAGGCCGCCACCTGAGGCAGAGCAGGACGTCTCCGCAGATGCGGCTGGCCGACCTGGGTTGTGGACGCCAGGATTTGGGGAGCCGTCTAGCTCCCACACCCCAGGGCCCGAGGATGCATTCTCCTGGGCAGACGGGACCAGGGAAAGTTGGTCTGTAGCTGCTTTGAGCTTATGGAATGTCTGAAATGGAGGAAGACCCGGCAATTAGTCACAGGAGCAATTACACTAATTGTTCCTCTCCATGACTCACTGGTAGCAAGTAAATACTGATTAATTCATTACTTGGAGAGAGAGACACACACAGAGACACAGAGACACAGAAAGAGAGAGAGAAAATGTGTGTGAGTGTGAGTGTGTGTGAGTGTGAATGTGTGTGTGTGTGTGAGAGAGAGAGAGAGAGAGAGAGAGAGAATGAGAAAACAGGGTGGGCCGGGGGCTGGGTGGGTCCTGGCTCTCTGCCCTGGCCTCTCGCCCCAACTGGCCTGGAGCAGGTGGTTGAAGCTGGGGGCAGGAAGCCAGGACTGGAATCCTCTCTCCATCTCCCTCTGAAGTCCAGGAGGGGCGGCGTGGAGGCTGAGTGGCGCTCAGACTGCGGTGCTGACCCAACCCTCCTGCTCACCCCCTTAAGAGGTACCCCACAACGGAGCTCAGACCCCGCTTCAGCCTGCTGAGCCGCTCAGTTCAGCTTTTACAATGTTCTGACACACAGGACGAAAAATGACCCGTTTCCAAGACAGAGTCATCAGCCAGACACAGATGGGCACCCCAACCTCAGTCCCAGTCTCCCCGGTTTTCCTCTGCCCCGGGAATTATTCACACCTCCCAGCTCTGTTTTTTAATGAGCATTCCCTGAATACTTGCTGTGCAAGTGGCTCTGCCCCAGAGTTTGGAGGGGCCAGTGCATGCCCCAGCAGCCGCAGCTCACCGACCCGTGTGAGGGGTGTGAATTCAGAAACAGGGTGCTCGGAAGATGAGTTAGGCCCAGACAGTTGGAGAATGAGGGGATGGGAAGGAACAGTGTCCTTGGCGGAGGGAACAGCATGCGTGCAAGAGGCGAGGAGGTCTTCCAGAAACAGAAAGGCGCCCAGGGGCAGGGCTGGAGAGGCTGGGTGGGTGTGGTGGGTGACTGTTAATCCTGCAACTGAGGGGGTTCGGGGGACCCTGGATGGGGCTGGAGGGAAGAGCACAGGCTGTATTTCCTCACTTTGGGGCCTTTGCTTACTCTGCTCCCTCTGCTTGAGATGCCTTTCTTTCTCTCAGTTGTTTAAGAGCCAAGTGCTAATCCCTCAGCTCAAACCAGGGGTCAGTGTCACCTTCCTCCAAAAAATTCTTGGGGGGGGGGGTGCTGTGGCTGGGCTCAGCGGGGAAACAGGCATGAGGAGGAGGAGAGCCTTGGTGGGCCAGTGCTGGCTCTCGCCAGGGGTGCAGTCGAGAGGGGTGGTCTGAGCCCAGGAGCTGGCTTCCACCCTCCCCAGGTTCTGGCTGAAGGGGGTTCTTGGGCCTGGTGAGCTGGACCCTGGGAGAAGCCCCTTTCACCCTCCTGACCTGCCAGAGACTCAAGGCTACGCGGAAGTGGCCTTCTGGCTTCACTCCAGGTGCTCTGGGAGCAGGGGAGGGAAGGCGGCTGACTTCTTGTTTTCGGGGAGCCTGCACGCTTCTGTTCCTTCCCTCCACCCCTTTCATCCAAGTTACTTCCCCCCAGAACCCCAAGTCTCCCAGCATGTCTATGTCTATCTGCCTGCCTGCCTGGGTTTTTTTTTTTTTAAAGATTTATTTATTTATGCATACAAGCACTGGGGTACAGGCCAGAGGTGTAGGGGGGTGAGAGGATTCACCACAGAGAGCGGGGAGCAGAACAGGCAGATCAACAGAAATACACTGCTGAGGGGAGCAGCGGGCACAGCAGGAGAGGTCTGCCGCGCCACGTGGGTCCCCTCCCTGGCCTGTGGCAGGGATCGAACTCGTGTTACAGTGGCTTCGGTTTGCTTCATACTGCGTTGCTTAACCCACTGCCCCACCAGGGAGGCCCCTGCCTGGGTTTTGGGGTGTGAGACTTCAGGCGCCCAGCAGAGTCTGCATCTCATTGTATCGCGAGCTCTCTGGCGACCTGGGCCTGATGAGCCCCACCTGTGTGTGGTGCTCTGCCCGTGGGCCGGTGAACGGACACGCCGCTGTGCGCCAGGTGAACCCGGCCCTGCGCGTGTGTCCTACACGGCCGCCCAGTCGGGGGCTCTGTTTGCTTGATGGCAGTGAGTGAGAGTCCGAGCGATGCCCAGGTCACCTGCTTCACAGGTGGTGAGCCAGAACTCACAGCGGCGTCTGGCTCTGTGCCCGGTTCTCCCTCCCGCGGTCTGGTCAGGGCTGAGGAGGCGCTGGTCCCGGTGCGGCTGTCGGGCAGGACGATGGCTGCTGCCCTAGTCCCTGTGCGGTCGGGCCCTGTTCGCCCCACACCAGCGCGGGCCCCGCGTGGTGCTGGCCTGTGGCACGTCTGGGCCGGTGGCCTCGGGTGCCAAGCCCCGTGCCTCTGGTTGGACCCTCCGCAGACTCAGCGCTGGCGCAGCGAGAGCTTCGAGCGGCCCGTGGACCTCGAGGGCTCCGGGGACGACGATGCCTTCCCGGATGACGAGCTGGATGACCTCTACTCGGGCTCGGGCTCAGGCTGTAGGTGCCTCCCCTTCCCCTTCCGAAGCCACCCGCTCCCAGGGTCCTGCCCAGGCTCTGATCGCCAGGTGCAGGGGCCCAGCAGGTGGTGGGGCCGGCGGGCCTGGGGGTCGGGCCTGGGGGGTCGGGCAGGGAAGGACAGACTGTCCTTGGGGACGGAACGAGGTCCCGAGGACTCAGCGCAGGACTCTGCTCCTGTCTCTGTCTCTGTCTCTGTGCACTTCCTGGGCCTCCTGCGGACTCTGACCTGGGAGGGGAACACAGCTGCCCCCAGGAACCCAATCTCAGCACCGTTCCCACTGCTTGGAGGGCCGAACTTAGCAGTCACATCTTAGCTTAGCGCAAACCTTGATCAGAAACGATTGATTAAACTGGCTCACTTGGGGTCAAGTGTTCCCTCTGGCCCAATCAGCAGTGGCCAGCAGCAGGGTGAGGGCAGTGATGGAAAGGGGGCTGCTGTCCCAGCCTTGGGAAAGGCCCCTAGAAGAGTGTGCGATGAGGGAGGTGTGTAGAGTGTGACCCCGGCTTTGCCCCTAACGGCAGCGCCGCCTCTGACCCTCCCAGGTTGTGGTATTCTCATCTGTTCCTCTTGGGGCCTCTGGGAGGCTTCAGCATAAGATATCAGGGTCTGGCACAGGGAGGGAACTGCAAAAGGGGGTCCCGCCCAAAGATGGGGCCCCGCCCAAAGATGGGTTCCCGAGAGGGGACAGCATCGGTCTGGTGGGACGGGAGGTGGTCTGCGTGCCATGGAATGGGCCGCTGCATCCACTGCCTCTCGTCGCCCCTGCTCACTGCTGCAAGCCTCTTGCAAGTTAGTAAAATCCACCCCTGATGGGTCTGGTCTCTACCCCTAAATCCCCCAGCCCTTTCCCACCCCTTCTCTGCCTCATTTGGGCCCCCAGGAGCTGGGTCTGGTGTTTGTTTTTCTGTCTCCTTATTTCTTCCAAGTCCCATCACTTGGCCTGGCTTTGAGTCACTAATTGCTCGAGCAGTTCCCCTGTAGACAGGGCTGCTTCTCCCTAGTCTCTGGCTGTGCCTCTGGGAAAGCCTTGCATGTCCCTGTCATATTGCACTGGTGGGAAGATGCATCCAGCCCCGACTCTCTTCCTGGGATGCCACACCCCTGTTCTCCCCACCCTCCTCCATCCTAGTATCCAGCAAGATTTGCAGCCCATAGGGCCATAGTTTCTGGCCTGGATTCAACCTGCTAGATGTTCCAGGTTGGCTGGGCTGGAATAGTCAGGGAAGACTTCCTGGAAGAGGTGGTGCCCTAGGAATTTTTGGCTAGGCAGAGCAGTTGGGGAACACTCACCAGCTATTAGCCACCTGATACCCTCATCTTGCCCTAGGGAAGTAGTGTAACAAGTAAAGGGTGGGGCCCCCCAGTCTTAATGGCCATTCCTTGCCTGGGATCCTCATACCCCTCACAGTCACCCAACTCTAGTTCTTTCCTCTCCCTCGTCCCCTCAGACTTCGAACAGGAGTCAGGCATTGAAACAGCTGTGCGGTTCAACCCAGACGTGGCCTTGGCAGTGTCCACCACCCCCGCTGTGCTGCCCACCCTGGACATCCAACCAGTGGGCACCCCGTTTGAAGAACTCCCCTCTGAGAGCCCCACCCCGGAGCCAGCCACCAGCCCCCCCATGGTGACAGAGGTTGCAGAAGAGCCAAGCCAGAGGGCTACCACCATCTCCATTCCCACGGCTACCACTGCTGCCACGACCACGGGAGCTCCGACCATGGCCACAGTGCCTGCCACCGTGGCCACTGCGGCCCCCAGTGTCCCTGCAGCAGCCCCCTCCATGGCCCCCACCTCTGTCATAAGGACCACCGGCACGTGGAGGCTTCTGCCTCTTCCCCTGACCACTGCAGCCACGGCCCGGGCCACCACCCCAGCGGTACCCTCGCCTCCCACCACAGTGGCTGTCTTGGACACAGAGGCCCCGACGCCCAAGCTGGCGAGCACAGCTACCTCCAGGCCAAGGGCCCTCCCCAGACCAGCTACCAGCGAAGAGCCCGGCCTCCCTGAGAAGAGCACCCTGCCGCTGGGGACCACTGCCCCTGGCCCTACGGAGGTGGCTCAGGTGAGCAGCGTGGGAGAGGACAGGCAGTGAGGCAGAGGACCGTGAGGTAGGGCCTGGGGGTGGGGGCAGTGCTGGGCAGGAGGGAGGTCCAGGAGCCAGCAGGGATGGGGAGAGGTGTGTGGCTGGGAGTGATCCCTCGGATGAGGACAGTGGTCGAGACTGGTGGGGGTGGAAGAGGGACCAGGCCTTTTGGGAACTGGGACTGGCTTGGGGGAGTGTTGGCTGGGGCTGCTGGGGCCTGTGTCTTTTGGTGAACATCACAGACTCGGGAGCCAGGCAGCTGCAGTTGGAATTTGCTGCCAATTTTTGTCCATTTGATTTTAGGATCCTTTCTCTGCCGCTGCTTCCTTCTCTGTGCAAAGGAGAAAATGAGAGGCTGCAAGTCTTTATTTGTGAGAATTAGTCTCCCGACTGCCCAGGGGTTTAGAACAGAGCCTGGCAGTCACAAGCTCAAAAGTTTTGGTATCGTCATGGTGGTGGCTGCTGCTTTTACCGGCCTGTTCCTGAGAGCTGGACTACGGGGAAGGACAACCTCAGCTCACCCTTGAGATGGGCTGCCTGGGTGGTGGCTCAGAGCAAAGCGCCATGCCTGTGCCACCTCTCATGCTCACGGCCACCCCATGGGTGACACTGCTGTCCTTCTCCTTTTACATAGGAGGCCACTTTCCCAAGGCTTCGCAGCCCACAGAGGTCAGCCAGAGTCATGATTTGAACCCAGTAGTGGGCTCCAGAGGCCAGAGCGTGTGTGATTGGGAATGATGAGGGGGAGGGGGCATAATTCACCTGGGGACCAGGCTGGAGCGGTCAGGAACGTCAGATGGATGGGATCAAGGGAACAGGAGGTGTCGCCTGGTCCCTGCTGGGTGCAATGGTGGGGAGGGGACACAGTGACTTTGCTGGGGGTGTGGAGCTCTTTGCAGCTCCCAGAGGAGGACCCTCAGGCCATGGAACTGTCCTGGGCCGGGCGCGGCTCCTCCTGTCCCTGGTCTGCCCCAACAGCCCTGCCCTTGGCTCTGCTGAGCAGATGGGACTGCCTGGCCTTGCACAGACCTTGGCCAAGTGGGGAGGGCAGACAGGCTGGACCTGGAGCCCAGCTTTCTGGTGCAGCTTCTGTGCAGGCTTCTTCTCGGTCCAGACACCAGACCCACCCATGAAGCAGCTACACCTCTGCCCTGACCCCAGCTCTGGTTCTGCCTCCACAAGGTGGGAGTCATCGAGATCTGTGGTCATTTGTGGCTCCCTGGACAGCCGACGCCAAGGGACATCATTCTCTGTAGTGGAGTTCTTGGGATGCCCTCCAGGCTAAGGGACCCACCCTTGCCCCACGCAGGGGGACAGGGAGTAGCCCAGGTTTCTAAAAGCTGTCCCCAAACAGCTTCTCAGGAGGAACCCCCAAGGCTTATTAAGCTGGAGCACCAAGGCCAGAGACCGATGCGGACAGGACTTGACCAGGCGAGAACAGGCAGTGTAGGACTGGCTAGAGGGAAGAGCATGAAGCTAGATAATCTGAATTCTACTTCCTGCTGCTGCTTCCAATTACCAGTGGTGTATTCTTGGGCATGTCACTTCTTGCCTCCGAGCCCACGTCCTCCTCTGGAAATTGGGGTTGGTTGTGCCTCCTCCATGGAGATGTTGCGAGGGTAAAATCACAAGCCGTGCTTAGCATAGCGCCGGCACATTGCGTGCTTGGTGAACGCGGGTCCCTGCACAAGGGAGCAGGCTGATGGGCTGCTGCGGGCCTGGGGCTGCTGGAACCCCCGGGGAGGTTCCCCCGGCTCATGCTCCCCTCCTTACAGACCCCGACACCGGAGTCCTTCCTGACCACGTTCCGGGATGAAGCGGAGGTGCCAGTGAGTGGGGGGCCCAGCGGGGACTTTGAGCTCCCAGAGGAAGAAACCACCACACAGCCAGACACGGCCAATGAGGTGGTGGCCATGGGTGGGGCCGCAGCCAGGCCCTCGCCTCCACCCGGAATGCTGCCCAAGGGTGCGGCCCCCGGCCCCGGCCTCCTCGACAACGCCATCGACTCGGGCAGCTCGGCCGCTCAGCTGCCTCAGAAGAGCATCCTGGAGCGGAAGGAGGTGCTTGTAGGTGAGGCTTGGGAGCTGGCCCACAGGGGGCAGGGAGGGCTCCAGAGGGAGGCATGGGTGGGCTTCGGCTGGCCCGGGGATGCAGAAGGGCAGTCGCGGGGTGGCTTTCCTGGAAGGGAGAGCTGGGAACTCACCCTTGGGAACCCACCCACTTCGTCTGCTCGTCCTCGTGCCAGGACTGACCGTGACTTCATGTCCACGTCCAGCACTTTCCTCCATGCCTCTGACCCCTCCTCAGACTGTGGCCTTGATTACTGGTCACTCTCATTGAGCCCTTCTGGACCTCACTGCCTGGATCCTAATCTCTGACCCCATCCCTGCCCTTGACCCCAGCTCCCCAAGACCTCCGCTGGCCATGGCCTACCGAGTCCCTGGACTCACGGCCCAAACACTGCTCCTCACTTAGGACCTGTGTGTGCCAAGCCGTGGACCTCTCCAGATCCCCTTCTCCACCTGTAGACGGGGACAAGCCTCCGTACGTAGTCAGTTCTCGCTGCACATCTGCTAACTCTTCTGTGCTTGGGATGTTTCATAATTTAATTGACAGCCTTTTCTAATGGTGTAGAAAGTACTGGATCATCTTCTGGCCGATGGCCTCCCGTAGTCATGAGGGCCAGCGGCGCCATTCCCTCGCGGTGCTGCATGAGGGTTTGATGCGCCAGTGTTGGGGCAGGCAGGGAGCAGGCTGCAGTGAGGACCTGTAAATGGCAGCCACTTAGCGTTGACTCCAGCCTCAGCCCAGTCTCAGATGCACCAGGTCCTGGGTCCCCTGACTCCTAGTCCTCTGCCAGCTCTTGCCCCCCAGCCCCAGGATCCTCACCCTCACTGCCTAGACTCTGAGCTCGTCCCACCTACCTCTGGACTGTGACCTGTGCCCTCTTCTTCCACAGCTGTGATTGTGGGCGGGGTGGTGGGCGCCCTCTTCGCTGCCTTCCTGGTCACACTGCTCATCTACCGCATGAAGAAGAAGGACGAGGGCAGCTATACGCTGGAAGAGCCCAAGCAGGCGAGCGTCACCTACCAGAAGCCCGACAAGCAGGAGGAGTTCTATGCCTAGCGGAGCCACAGTGCCTCCCTGTAGCCTCAGCACCGCCCTTCTGCCCAGTCCCCTGCCTGGGACGGCCCCACCAGCCCTGGCTTGGGACTGGGTCTAAGAGGGAGCTTGGCCCAGTTCATCTCTGCCCACCCTCTCAAGGTCTGCCCAGGCTGTGCCCTTAGGAGCTCATCTCATTCCCCCTCTTCCCTTCACTCCTTACCCCACCCGGCTTCCCCGCAGCAGCCTGGGGCTTCAGGACCTCAAGTCAGATGGGCAGGAGGAAGAAAGCTCCTGATGGGCTGGTGGAAGAAGGGGTGGGGCTTGAGAAGGGCTTTTGAGGCCCAAGCTGGTCCCCACTGGGCTGACTGAGGTCTCCTTTTGGGAACAGAAAGGCTCTCGGGCTGATTTGTAGGACAGGCATTTGGCAAGCTCAGCCCTTGAAATCATCAAGACGCTGCTCGCCCCTCTCTGCCTGAGTGAGATGGTTCTCCTTGTCACCAGCCTGCTTTGTTCTGGTCTCACCAGGACTGTGGGTTCATTCTCCACCCCACCCCCACCCAATGCACAGTCACCTCTTTTCCAATCTGCCCCTGAGGAATTGGCTTCCTGGGTGCTCTGGCCACTGGTAAGGGGGAGCTGGGTTGCTCTGCCCTCCCTCTTGGTAGTGGATTCTGTACAGACACCATGCCCCACAAGGCCACCCACAAAGACAGCAGCATGCAATGACAGAATCATACACAGTCCTGCCCCCGCCAATCAAGACATGTCACAGGCACATGCATTCTTCCAAAGATGTTTACTCCCGTGTATTTCTCATATACCC
Organism: Galemys pyrenaicus; assembly: GCA_019455555.1. Taxonomy (NCBI): domain Eukaryota; kingdom Metazoa; phylum Chordata; class Mammalia; order Eulipotyphla; family Talpidae; genus Galemys; species Galemys pyrenaicus. Next base: position 9,148,127 of record JAGFMF010012145.1, on the reverse strand, counting down.
CGGCGCTTATGACAATGCAAGTCACTAGTCATCGTCACCCAGTGACGGTGTGACCTGCCTCCTCTGCCCTCCCTCCCCGCGCCCCGCACCCTGGCACCGCTCTCGTCTCCAGCTTTCAGGCTCCCTGGGGAGGGGAGGGTCGAGCAGGAACAATCAGCCCATATTGGGTCCCGAGTTGCCTGGTCACAGCCAGCCCCTCCCCGCAACGCCCGCACCAACTACACTGGCACCACCCGATGCGTCAGCCCAATCCACGTGGATGCACAATCTCACAGCCTGGCCGCGCCGGGGGAGGACAGGTGGGCCGTGTGGTGTGGTGGGGCGTCGCCGTGAGCCCCTCAGGGCGCTGCACGTGCTGGCCTCCCCCGCCCACCTCCCTGCCCTCTGTAGCCCACCAAGGGCTTGCGTCGGGGCCAGCCCCCCACGAGCTGGGAGCCTTGCTGAGAAAGGCAGGCTGGTTCCTGGAGTTGGGCCCCGGGACGTGGGGGGGCTTGGGTCTCCCAGGACCAGTGGGCTGGGTGGGGAGTGGTGCGTGGTCCGCTCCTGGGCCCCGCCTCCCTCCTGCTCCCAGCTAGGGGGCCAATCTGCCTCCCAGGACACGTCTCCAAAGTGCCTGCGAGGGTGGGCCCTGCCGCCGGGCCCTCTGAACCCTCTCCCCATGGCCTTGCCAGGCCCACCTCAGCCCCACCCTGGGGTTCTCCCCGGTCCTCCCTAGGGACCCCTGCCTGCTCATTGGCCAAACAACCTGGCGGTTCTCTTGGCTGGCTGGATGGCCCTGTGGCCGGGAGCGCCGTCCAGGTGCACGGCCCGGGCCCAGGGCTGAGGTTGAGGGATCAGAACAGGTGGGGTGCAGAGGCCCCGCCCTGCTCTCCCTTCTTTGTTACCTTTGTAAGTGGGGCCACTTCCATAGATATTTTAAGTGTAGGGGGTCACGAATCTCCTTTGGGGGAGGTTGTGTTTGTTGGGGGGCTCTTGTAGCCAAGGAATGTGGTCTGAGTTGTGGTTGGCTGGTGCTTACACCCCTACCCTTCACCCACAACCCCAATACAATCAGGAACCCTGGTTTGGTTTTTTTTTCTGTTCCCTTTTTGAGACTTCCTGGCTACAGACTTCTGCAGGGTGAGGGCGGCGGTGCCCGAGGCGCTGCGGGCAAGGCTGCAGGGAGCTGCCCACAGCCTGTTTTTCCCACCACCCTGCTTCTAGGCTGGGGCTCCATTTTTCAGACCCCAAAGGTCCCCTCGGCAGGGCCTGGAGGCTTGGAGGAGCCCAGCTGGCCCCCGCCCAGCTGTTGAGAGGGTGGGGGTGGGGAAGAGGCATCCTGGCCCCGGTATTGGAGGTGCCCTCACCTATGACCCCGGGAGCACGAGGGCACGTGGGGCGCAGGAAGTGAAAGTCCCAGCGTCCTGCTCCCTGCTCCCTGCTCCCTGCTGGCTGCTGTCTTGGGCAGCAGCTCTGGTGAGAGGCCTGGGCAGGCCAAGGCTGAGAAGCCAGGGGCGTGAAGGCGGCGGGGGTGGATCCCCTAGGAAGTGGGCGGGGTTGGAGTCCCAGCGGTGGGTGCAGCCTCTACCTAGGGCTGGAGCTCGAAGTGGGGGCGGGGTCCAGCTTAGCACAGATCGGGGTGTCGGCTGGCTGGGGAGGGCTGGGAGTGGCCTGTGTGGCCCAGTCTGGCCCCAGCAGGCCCAGCCTCTCACATCCTGAGAGTTGGCTCAGGACTGGGACTGTCTTTTCTCAGTGTCATTCGAGAGGAGAGGCCAGGCGTGTCCATCACGGAGCCCCGGGCTCTAGACACGTGTCCAGGGTTTATCCTCATGAAGTTTGACAGCCCACCTCCGCCCTGCCAGCCACACTCGGGCACGCAGCCCACGAGGGCTGTCAACAGGAGCTGGAGCTCCTAGGTACCTTGGTGCAGGCTGATCCCGAAGGAGAGGGGGCCCGTGTGGCTGGAGACTCTCTTAGGGAGTTGGGGTCTGTGCCCACCCCAGCTGTGACTTCTAGAGCCCAGGCTCTGTCTCCGTGGGGGCCAGAAGGGTGCCTCTCCTGAAAGGCTGGTCACCTTGATTGCTGGAGGCGATGGGTGGCGCGCAGGCGGGTCGGAAGTCTGTGGGCAGTGGCTTGGGCTGCTAGGGCCGGGCCCCCGGGGCTGGCAACGCCACCTGCCCAGGTCCAGGCTGGGGGCAGCCCCATCTGTGCCTCTGGGGCAGCTGTGGCCGCCACTGCCTGCTCGGCGCTCCTGAATTCTTCTGCCGGCCACCAGCCTGGACTTGCCTTCTCAGGCCTCCTGCCTGTAAATAGAAGCCCACAAACTGTACAGATTTACAGAGACGCCGAGACTGGGTCAGGAGTCGCCATCTAAGGGCTGATGACCCCAGCACCCCAGGCGCCCCCGACGGCCCGGGGCGGCAGCCCCAGCGAGGCGAATGCATGTAAATATTCCGTAGGCAGCGCGGCTCCAGCGAGCCCCCGAAGACAGTGTCCCCCTCTCCTGTGTGTCCTTTCTCCTGTACAGAGCCCTCCGAGAACCCGGCCTGGGGTGGGCGGGAGCTCGTCCTTCCTGCCCCCTGCCTCCCGGCCCCTCCCCGTAACCTGTTTATTAACCACACCTGTCCTGAGTTCATGGCCAAAACTTTGACTAAGGAAAAGCGGAGGATAAAGACTGGAAAAGGAGACGGAGGCTCGGCCCCCTGGGGGTCCTCGCCTGTCCCAGCCTTGTGAAGGAACTGTTTGGGTTTTTGTTTGTTTTGTTCTGTTTTTGTTTTTTAACACTTCCCGTGCTGTGCCCATTTATAAGAGGAAATAAAATTAAGCTGAAATGATGCACTGTGGCCGGAGTATGAGATAAACACGGAGGTGGTGGGGGTGGGGCGCCACGGTCCCCTTTGGACCTCGGCCACCTTCCCTTTTAGAGTCAATTGTGAACCAAGCAGAGAAGATTGACCAACAACCCCTCGTGGGGACCGTTGTGGTGAGGGCGGAGAGCGTTCGGGAAGCCTCGCTGCTGACCGCGGCGGGCCGGGCCAGGCCGGGCCGTGGAGGCGCTGGGAGCCCGCGGTCCTCTCCCAGGGGGCCAACTGGTTTCAGGCCACAGCGAGAACTTGGGGACCACAGAGTACTGGAGTCGGGCCGAGGCAGGATGGCTTTGGAGTCTGATGGGCTCGATGCCAGACCCAGGAGGCAGTTCCACGCTCGACTCTGGAGGAGCCGCTCGGCCTCTGTGAGCCTTGCTTTCCTCACCTGTCAAGTGGAGTGACAGCGTCGTCCCCTCGGCGGAGGCCACGAGGACCGCGTGAGGAAGAGCACCCTCCAGGACGGGGAGCCTCAGCTCACAGGCTCCCGCGCAGCGGTGTCAGGACAGAATGGTCCAAAAGCAGACGACGGGATAGCACATCGTGGGACTAGGGGCGCCGAGGCCCAGGCCTGCGTGCGGAAACCCTCCTGCAGGCCCTGGGGGTTTCCCTGCCCCTGCTTGCACGGAATGGACGTGGCCTGGGGACCGTGGTCCCTCTGCCTATTAAGCTCATCGGTCAGCTGAAAGTCTAGGGTTTCCCTTCTGTAGCCCTCATTTTCCCTGGGGCATGTGGGAAAACCTCAGGGCATGAGTGTGACCTTAAGGTCTCCCCTCCAAAGGGAACCTCTAGAAACTGCTCCTTTTCTTGTCTGGTTGTCACACAGGGTCCTGATGGTTCTGGGCTGGGTCGGAGTCTAAGGCCTCAGGGTTTGGTGCAAGACCTGCAACTTCTCCCTGTTAGTTTCCCGCATACCCACTCTGCCAGGAACTGGGCAGCAAGTGGCCACCAAGATAGACCCAGGGCCTGCCCACCGGGCACTTGGAGGTCAATGGGGAGCTAGACCGTAGCCAGAGAGGTGGTGATGTACAGTAGTATGGTGGGGGCCGTCTCCTCAATCACCACCTGCCCCCTCACCGCCCCCCCCAGGGGCCCTCCTCAGAGCTAGACAAGTCAGGGACGGACCCCAAGGCTTGGGCCCTCATGCTACATGTTCCTGAGCCTCCATCCACTCAGCTATAAATGGGGGGGGGAGTAGCCAGTCCTGCCGTCTCCACGGGGATGAAGAGAGCGCTGAGGCTGGGCCTCTAGGAAGCTGCTGTGATGGGCAGGGTCTGGGTCTGTCTTGGTGTCTTTCCATGTTCAAGGCCCAGCTCACCACCACATGGCCCCTCTTCCAGGGAGCTTGAGGGAGAGAATTCTACCCTTTGCTGAGGCCCCATAGCTGGCCGTTCTCCCGCCCGCCTTCAGACCCCGTCCCTTCTCCGCTGGCGTCTGGAGAGGTGTTTCCACATGTTAGTCTCAGCTTGGGAGAGCAGAGAGTGATGCTGGAGCCAAGTGGAGCCAGCTGTGCCCTTGGAGCCTTGTTCTACCTCTCTGAGCCTTCGCTTCCTCACCGCAAGTCTGTTGCGAGGACTCAATGGGATGAAACAGGCACACCTCAGAGATATTGGGGGTTCGGTTCCAGACCACTGCAATAAAGCCAGTATCTCAATCAAGCGAGTCATGTGAGCATTTTGGTCTCCCAGTGCATATAAAAGTTATGTTTGTATTATGCTGTAGTCTATTAATGTGCAATAGCATCGTGTCTAAAAAAGCAATGTACATACCCTTAAGTTGAAAGTACTTTATTGCTAAGAAATGTTAATCACATGGTGGAAAATGGCACTGACACACTTGCTGGAAGCAGGGTTGTCACAAAGCTTCAATCTGTAAAAAGTGCAATATCTTGGAAGTGCAATAAAGTGGCTCGCAAGACAATGAGGTGTGCCTGTATATTGACAGCAGCAAGCGTGGGGCTCAGCTTCTGTGACCGCCGAGAGCAGGTCTTGAACCCTCCCTTCGGGGTGTCAGCCCTCATCCCCCAGCTCTGCCACTGACCTTGGACTGTGTGACCTTGGGATAGTTGTTCAATATCAATGTTCAATATCCTCGCTGTGAAAGGGGGCAGAGTCGGTACCTGCCCCCTGCATAGCATTTAGAGCTGTGTGGGCTCAGGTAGGTGCTGGACAAGTGTGGTCACTATTACTGTTATCACTGTTTGCAGAGCCCAGCCTGCTGCCTGTGAGGAACGAATGACAGTCTGGTAGAAGTGTTGGTGTCAGCTCTGATGTGAACTGTGACTTGGTCTTGGGACTAACGGTCAGACAATTGGGGTGCCCAGATGGACTGGGCACTGCTGGGAGTCGGTGGATTTCTCTCTGGGCCTCTTGGCCTGGGGATGAGCAGCAGAACAGAGGGAAAGGAGGAAGAATAGCTCATTGTTCCCGCAGCCCAGGAGGTCACAGCGCCTGCCCAAGCTGCCCCAGAACACAGTGTGCTCAGCTTCTGCTGGCCGCCCACCCTGACTGCCAGCCTGAGGGTGGGCTCCGGGCCGGTCGGGGACCAGAACTGCAAGCCTTACCCAGACACAGGGCGGAAGGAGGCTGGGGGTGGGGGCAGGCGGGCTCGTCTCACGTGGGCTCATCTGAGCCTTGTGTGTTTCCTGCCTCCTGGCTGATCTCAGGCAGCAGAAGCCTAGGCTTCTCTGGAGGAGGGTACCGCTCTGGCCAGGTCTCTGCCTGAGGTCAGCGTGCGTCCATTTCTACCCCACTGTTTCCTCATCCTTCTATGAGCGTGGACAGGTTTCAAAGCTGTTCTGAACCTCAGTGTCCTCATTAGAAACATACAAGCCGCAGAGGACGGGGAAGGCTATAAAGATACATCAGCACGTGGCATTTGACAGATGAGGACGCTGACCCCATGAACAAGTCCACACCGTGGGTTTTTCAATTAATAAATTATAAGCAAGGAGAAAGAGATGGACAGGGGGTTTATAGATCAAAGACATGCTAACTTAGCGATGTAGGCCTTTGATTCAGACAAAACTCATTTTGAGACAAGTGGAAACTTGAGCATGGAGTAAATATTTGTTTTCATGCACTCATCAATATTCATAGATATTGTAATGGTCCCAGGCAGACTTACGCTTTTCAGTAAAGGTCCTCACCTTTATCCCGGCTGAAATATTTGCAGGTGAAGTGATAGGATGTCTGGGATGGGAGGAGTGGGTGCAAGAATGGAGGAAATAAGATGGGACTTAATAACTGTCGAAGCTGAGTGTCATTACATTACATAATTCTAAGTTTAAAATTCTTCATAATAAAATGTTTACAAAAATGAGTGATGCAGCCTCAGCCGCCCGCCCCCAGCCTTGTCTGCCTCTTGCCAGAGTCACAGAAACGGCCCTTGCAGGTGAGCAGTGTGTCATGGTCGCCACGCCCAGTCTAGGGGCTCCTCGGTGTGGCTCACTGCCCAGGGGTGTCCTGGATAGTGGACACTCCTACTTTGGAGGACATTCAGTTTGATTGTCCCCACCCCCTATTTCCAAGGCTTAGGTCAAGTTTAGACCTTTATCAGGTCTTACTAGAAATGCTGAAATAGATTCCTCCTGGCCATTGCAGGCTGGAAGGAAAGGGCAGGGGCTTTGGGATGGAAGGAACGGGGCTGAGCTTCACATCTGTTAGAGCCATTAGAAGTTAGGTTTTATTTAACATATTTATTTAACATGTTTATTTAACATATTCTAACAATTATTGGACATCTGGGCTTTATAATAAATAACGCCCTCTTTCCCAAAGATAAGGCAGTCAGGTTTCTAGAATGAAAAAGTGACATTAAATGCACAGCTTGGTCTTATTTTTAGGCTTGTAGGTGAATCTGAAGTCATCAAACGTGAGTGTCACGCATTGCAGTTGACCAGCTAGTTGTTAGAAAGCCGCTGCACACTGTGGGGGCTGCCGCTGCTGCTCTAACCCAGACAGATGTAGCTTCTGTCTGATGTGAGCCAGGTGGTTCGATGATGCTGGGGGGAATAGGTGTGGACACGGCCTCTGGGGGCATGGAGGCAGGAACAAATAACTTTGGGGCTTCCGGGGAGGACATATTCGAGTTTTGAAGGCTCTGCAGGAGTTCTCTGGGGAGAGAAGAAACACTCTCTAAATGGGATGGGGGGAGTGAGAAAAGCTTGTGGCATGTTTGGGAATGGATGGAAGTCAGGTGAGGGAGGAGTGCTGAGTTGATGGCATGGGGGACAGGAGAGGAGCTGGGCCTTGAATGTCATGCTCAGTGACTTGGTGTTTACCTTGTAAGCAATGGTGAGGTGTGCCACGGACCTTCTCAGGGAGTGATACGGTCAGATGTGTGGTTTGTAAACATGGTTTACAGCTGCCAGGAGGTAGGTGGCAGGGCAGCCAGTTTCCTACCTGCACTGTAAGTTCCTTGAGGGGAGTAATGGTCAAGGTCTTTCCCTCCGGTATTTCCCATAACAGCTGTCAGGGGTGGGATATGAAACTAGTGCTCAACAAATGCCCATGTGGGCCTCAGCACCCGCCTGCTTGCAGGTTGATAGTGGCACCCGGAGCCTGCCTCCCCAGGTGCTGTCCATGGTACTAAAGTACATGCTAAGGCTGCAAGCCCAGTGGGCTCCCTGGCGGCAGCTTGTGAGTGGAGCTGCTCAAGTCTCAAAGGGTTGGCTGGTTGCCCACCTTATTTGGAAGGCAGATCCTCACCTCATCTGAACAGGCCTTGGTGAATGGAGCTGAAGCATGAAATGAAGCCAGACAGAAGAATGGGAATGGCTTTGAATGTCGTGTTTGAGAGTTTAGGTCAATATAGAATGACATGGTTATGTTTGTGCTCCACAAATATCATACTGGTGGTAGCGGGGAGGATAGACTGGAAGGAGAGGAGACTCTGGACTCTTGAAGTACGTCACTTTACCACCCAATGACATGCAACTTGGCTTTGGAGAGAGAGGAAATCACTGAGAGTAGCCAGATGGGTCTTCTAGAGGAGGTGGGGCTTCAGTTTGAGGTGGCTATTGAAGGACTCATGGAGGGAGAGAGGGTAAGCCAGGCAGGAGAACATCAAGAGCAAAGGTCGAGAGGTCAGAATGATTGGTGCTAAGAGAGCAAAGAGATGCCTGCCTTTCTTTCCCTCTTGCCCCTTTGCTGGAGCCCTGAGCAAGGAGAGAGCTTGCTCTGAACTCAGCTACTTCTGGGATTTGGTGACTGAAGGAGGGGGTGGATTGCAGCCTCAAAAGTTCCTTCCATTGTGTGTGAGGCTGAGCCAGGGCAGCGGGGGTGGGTCCATGGAGCCCTTTGTGTGTGAGGCATCCAGCAAGTGCTCCAGCAGCCTCCACAGTCCCTGCTGACCTTGGATTCCCAGCCACTCCATAGAGACAGGTTGTTCCGCATCAGCTGGCCCTGATGTCACAGCTGCGGGGGCTGGGGGATTGGCAAGAATAGGGGGTGGACACTGGTGGCCTTCAAGGCTGACCAAAGTTGACAAATTGCCTCTTTCCCTTCAGGCTCACTGAATCACCCATTCATGAAACCCCTTAACGCCATGATCCATAGAACTTTCCAGCTTCTGAGAACCTCAGAGTAATAGAATAATTTTAGGATCATGGAGTATTTCCTAACAGACCCGGTAGGAATCATAGAATCCTGTAGAATGACAGAATCTTAGCAATCATAGACTCTTTTAATGTCTTTCGTTTAAGGTGGCAGTGAGGATAAATGAGACATCACCTAGTAAGCACACAGCATTCCCGGAACTCCGTACCTGCAGTGTGGCCCAGCTGTTGTCTCTGGTTTTAAGAGGACGCAGGCCTAGATAACGATGTGACTTGCCCAGGGAAACAACGAAGAATATTGATGACTGCTTTGGAACAAGTGTTTACTCCATGTTTAAATTTTCACTTGTCTCAAAACAAGGTTTAATTTGTCTGTGGTCATGGGCAAGTGGTTGGATCTCTGTGTGCCCCGACTCTCTGCCTTTAAGGGGGGATGGCATCCCCCTGCCTGCTTCCATTCTGGGGGGCGGCATGGCAGGCTCTACGGTCACACAGCCCATGGGTCACAGGTCTCAGCTTTGTTTTCCAGGGCAAAGGACATCACTGTTTGGGGCCTGTGTCCTTCTTAGTCCACCAGGGAGAGTAGGCGAGAATGAGGACCCGGAATGGCCATGAAGATCGAGTGAGCTTTGTTCTCAGAGGTGGTATGATATGATTTGGAACAAATCTTATAACCTCCAGGTGCCTCAGTTTCCTCAGCTGCAAAATACGCACAGTGGGAACACCCATTTAGGCTGAACGGGCCGCTGTAAGTGGAGCACTTAGCACGGAGCTGGCTGGCGGGAGGAAAGTGTCCACTGTTTATGGAAGGCTCAGTCATTGTGAGTGATGATTGTTATTGGTCAGCAAGGAGCTTAGAAAGTGCTGCACCACTGGGTGTGTGTGTGTGTGTGTGTGTGCGAGAGAGAGCGAGAGCGAGAGCGAGAGCGAGAGAGAGAGAGAGAGAGAGAGAGAGAGAGAGAGAGAGAGAGAGAGAGAGAGAGAGTAACCGCGCACGCCTGTTTGTGCTTGATGATGCTTATTAAAAGCAGAGACTGCAGCCGGGCGCCTGGAATAGCTGCTGCTCCTGGCAGCCTCCCTGGGGACTGGAGTGTAATGAGTGTTTACGGAACCCCCCGCCAGGCAGAGATGAGAGGCGCTGAGGAGGAAGCTTCAGAGCTGGGCTGCGGCTGGGAGCCCAGTGTTATTATATTAACGAGCATCAGGGTGATGATTACCATTAACAAGATTATTCACTAGGCCTTGTGCCCACGCCAGCAGCAGACAGGCTTTCTCTGCCCTGTCCCCCTTGCCGCTGTCTTGGGAGATGGGGAGGAGATTCCCGTGCCAGCCATGACATGGAACCCGCTGCCTCTGGCTGCATCTCTCCAGGCCCCTGAGCTCAGGTGTCGGCAGCCCCACTTTATAGATGAGAAAACAGAGGGTCGGGAGTGTGGACTGGGGCCCGCAGGCTTCCTGGGTCAAGAGCACATGGGTTTTCTCTCAGTGCTGCCCGTAACCATCCCTAGCGGAGCAAGCCCGAGGCCGGCACCGCACGCGGCCTAGCCCTGCCGCACGGCCCACGGCGCGGTCATCTCTCGCCACGGCAGGGAGATCAAGGCACAGAGTAGGTGAGTGACTCGCCAGTCATGTCAAATACCTTCTGCCTCCAGCGGGCAAGATGAAGGTGGGCTCCCAAATCCTCAGTGACTCTCTGCGGAGAAGACTGACGGAGGTCTCTGGAGACAGGCCCCGCGGCTGTGGGTGGTTTTCTCCTTGTCCCTCAGCCCCTGCCTCTGGGCACAAACTCTTTTTTTTTTAAAAGATTTATTTATTTATGCATACAAGAGCTGGGATACAGGCCAGAGTCCAGGGAGGTGAGAGGATTCACCAGACAGAGCGGGGAGCAGAACAGGCAGACCGACTGAAACACACTGCTGAGGGGAGCAGTGGGCGAGGCAGGAGAGGTCTGCCGCACCACGTGGGTCCCCTCCCCGGCCGGCAGCAGGGATCGAACTCGTGCTGCAGTGGCTGCGGTTTTGCTTCATAGTGCGCTGCTTAACCCACTGCGCCACCTTAAGGTGCCACCTGCCAGGCAGGGCTGAGGCTGCACCTGCCCACCTGTGCCACAAGCGGAGCCTGACACCGGCAAGGGAGCCCAAGGTGGTCCCCTCGCAGAGGTTAGCCTCGTTTACCTTTCACTGCCCCGCCAGCTGGCGAGTCAGGCACTGGGTCAGGCCCTGGCCCCAGGTGAGTCAGGTCGACCACCTGTGGGGCTTTTGGTCTTCCTGGCGGTCAGGCCTGCACGTTACTTAATTGCAGGGAGGACCAGGCCTGTGGGACATGCAATGGGCCCTGGAGGGGCTGCCTGGGGTGGGGCCGCGGGGCCGTGGGAGCCAGGGGGAGTCAGGACCCACCGCTCTCAGGAGTGACATTTAGGACGAGACACAAAGGCTGACTGAGCCGCAGTCACAGAGGGCAGGGCGCATGTCAGCGGAGCAGGGGCGCGTGCGAGGAGGGGGACCCCTGGGGCTCCTGCCCGCTCATCAGCACCAAGCGCAGGTGCCTGGGTTCAGGCGCTCGCTCAATCAGTAATCATTCATCAGCCGAAAATTTCTAATTTGGATATTTCACTTTCCCTCCTCCCCTCCTCCCTCTCCTTCCCCTCCCGCTACCCCCTCCCTTCCCATCTCTTTGCTTCCTTCCTCTACATTCCCTGCCGCCCAGCCATTTCGGGCTTGGTGTTGGGCAGCAGGGGCTACAGCATTGAGCCAGCTGTGGTCCCTGCCCTGGAGTTGCTTACAGTCCGGCCCTCACATGAGACCAGGTGGTTGGTGGACCCTGAGAGGCTCAAGCCAGAATGAGCCAGGGTGGTGAGGAGCTGGAGGTAGAAAGGCAGGGCCTCCCTGGCGGTGCAAGGGGTTAAGTTGCAGCACTATGACGCTATCTGCAGCCACTGCAGCATGAGTTCGATCCCCAGCCAGGGAGCTGACCCACATGGCGCAGCAGACCTCTCCTGCCTCACCCGCTGCTCCCCTCAGCAGTGTGTTTCAGTCAATCTGCCTGCTCTGCTCCCCACTCTATCTCTGATGAAGCCTCTCATGCCCTGCACCTCTGGCCTGTACCCCAACTCTGTGTGAATAAATAAATAAATATATATTTTTTAAAAGACTTATTTATTTATGCATACAAGCACTGGGGCACAGGCCAGAGGTGTGTGTGTGTGTGGTGGGGGAGGTGAGAGGATTCACCAAAGACAGAGCGGGGAGCAGAACAGGCAGATCAACGGAAGCATACTGCTGAGGGGAGCAGCGGATAAGGCAGGAAAGGTCTGCTGTGCTATGTGGGTCCCCTCCCTGGCCGGCAGCAGGGATCGAACTTGTGCTGCAGTGGCTGCGGCCCGCTTCACAGTGCGTCTCTCAACCCACTGCACCACCAGGGAGGCCCAGTAAATAAGTCTTTAAAAAAAAAAAAAGAAGAAAGAGGAGGCAGGCAGAGGAGTGGCAAGGTGCAAAGGTGTATGACATCCCAGAGCAGGGCTGGCTGTGAAGGACTTTGAGAACCAGGCCGTGGCAGAGCTCATGGAGTGTCCCCTTGCGTCCATCCTCCCTTCTTCTGTGGGCTCTTGGGAGACAACGACATCTCCAAGCCTTCTTAGCAGCCGAGGGTCATGTGACGCATGTGGCCAGGGGCAGATGAGCAGAAGTAAGTAGATTCGGGATTGTCTTGTAAAGGGCAGTGCTCTGCCCTCCCCTCTGCCTCTTCCCTTCTCCCGCTGGCTGAAGGTGACGTAGTCTCGTCTTGGAGCACGTGACTGAGGGCAGGAACCTGGGAATGATGGAGCAATGAGATGAAAGGAACCCAGGTCCCTGATGCCAGGGAGCACCAGCCACTGGGTGACTTATGTGTGGATTATTTGATGGGGGATAAATAAACTCTCTCTTATTTAGATGAGTGTTATTTGGGGTGTCTGCTTTAGCAGCTATATCCCAGCTAACAGTCCCACTAGAGGCTATTCCCTCCTAGGGCACAGGAAGTCATCCGGGAGCTGTGGGGAAGGTTGTGATGTCAGAGTTGCATTTTTGGACGCTCTGGCTGGCTGCAGAAGCAAGATGGGTGGGAGAGCAGCTCACCTGCCCATCCATAATGGGAGCAGGAAGAGCAGAGAGGGGGCTGATGCCTTAGGATGGGCGGAGTAGTCCTGCTCCATGCAGCCTGCTCGAAGAGGGAGTGCCAGCCTGCTCCCAGCCTGGGGCAGTCCTGTGAGGCCTGCCTTCAGCCATCACTGGAGTGCTAGGACAGTGCCTTCCAGCGGGGTGGGTGGTGCAGGCTGAGAGCAGGAGGCAGGAGTGAGAGTCGGTGGGGTAGCGCCCATGGTGGACACGGGACCTGGGTGGGGGATGGTGATGGAGGGAGGACGGATGGGAGACAGAACAAAAGGGACAGACACTGTGCTAGTCAGGTCTCCTGGTGGCAGGTGACAGAAACCCAACCAGAACCCTCGACCAAGGGGCTTTATTGGCCGTCATTCCTGGGAAGGATGGGGCGGTGCCCGCTCAGGTGTGGCTGAGTCAGCGCCCAGCCTGGTGGTGTCCCTCTCTTTATTCTGCCTCTCTCTGTTGGGCTCATCCTCCCTCATCCTGGAAGCTGCTGTCCACACTGGGGTGGACATAGCCACAGGCAGCTTGGGGGCCACCTCTTCTTAGCTCTCAAGGCACAAGACCGAGAGCCTCTTCCAATGGAGCACACATAAACCCAGAGGAGACCCAGTGACCTGGGCTCACCTGCCCATCCATAATCATTCACTGCTCAGGCCATGGGGCCCTCTGCGGGCTGGGCCTGGGTCTCTTGTCCCGTCTGGGGCCAAGGGTCTGGGGTCCTGGGACTGTGTCACCCACGTGGGTAAAGGAGAGGGCGTTTTCCTAAGGAAGAAAACCTTTTTGTCACTGAGGACGAGGGGCAGCTTTCTGAGTGTACAGTCAGACACGGAGGGGAGAGGGCACTTGCATGGGGTGTCAGACAATGGCAGGGACAGGGGCGGGCACTGGGGGGCCAGTGCAGGAGAGGCTGACGGGTGGTGTTGATGGGATGATCTTCTCTGTAGCAGTGGGCACGCAGCCAAACGCAGCTGGCCACCCAGCTGGCCTCAGGATGCTTGGTGTCTACCGAAAGCATTAGAAAAGAACAGAAACCAAACCACTTCCTCCAACAGCAGATGGACAGAGAACTGCGGGCTTCTCTGTGCAGCATGCACCACTTCCTTTGGGAAGCCCTTCCTGACCTCACCCCGGGCTGGCAGAGCTGGCCGGCACTATGACTAAGAAGACCCAGTCACTATGCTCTAGACCCTGAGCGGGGGACTGTGTTGGGAGCGGAACAGACACAGGCCCTGTCTTAGGAGTGCCTCAGACTCAGGACACCCTGGAGATGAAAGTGTTTCTCCCCCTCCCTAATGGAGCCAACAGCAGACGGTGGGGAGCGCCTTGGCCTGAGAGTTGGGGCCTGATTTCCAATTTCTGCCCTGCACTGCCTCGCTGTGTAGACCAAAGCAGTCTTGGCTCTCTCTGGATCTCTAGAGTGGGTGGGGAAGCAAGCTCCTTTCACTCTGACATCCAGGGAGGCTGGTGCAACAGGAATGATATCTTTTCTGAATGTACCTGTGCATTTCTTAAGAGCTTTGATGTGGCTGTCTGCCTTTTCAGCCAGAGGCATCAGGGTCTTAGCGAGGAATAGAATTGGGCTCCAGAGTACAAAAGGAAGGAATTGATGTTCAGCTTTTAACTGAATAGGGTCCTGCAGTCCTTAGGCAGATAATGGTCTTGAAAGCCAGGCTTTGTTGAGAGAGGGGAAAGGCTTTCTAAGTCCTCAAAGTCCTCTTTGCATATCAAGAGCCCAGCCTGGCTGCCTGGGAGATCACTGGAGAAGTGTGGAGGGGATGAAGGAGATGAAGAGGGAATTCCCACCATGCCAGGAGGGGGTGGGAGGTTCTCTCATCACAGGAGGGAGAAGGCTCCATTCTGGTGAGGAAGGACTAGGGTGAGAACATGGCCAGGGACTCAGCGAGCGGACTCCCCCGCCCAGCACCTCAGCCTATAGTGAGGATGAGACCGCTAGAAACTAGAGGGGGACCTAGGCCACCAGTGCTGACAGTCCACTCTGCTACTAATAAGACAGTCCACTCTGCCACCTTTATTTATTTTTTTGTTTTATATATATATATATATTAAAGATTTACTTATTTATGCATATAAGAGCTGTGGTACAGGTGGTGAGAGGATCAACCGGGTACAGAGTGGGGAGCAGAACAGGTGGATTGACTGAAACACACTGCTGAGGGGAGCAGTGGGTGAGGCAGGAGAGGTCTGCTGCGCCATGTGGGTCCCCTCCCTGGCCGGCGGCAGGGATTGAACTCATGCTGCAGTGACTGCGGTTTGCTTCATAGTGCGTTGCTTAACCCACTGCGCCACCAGGGAGGCCCTGTTTTATATTTTTTAAAGATTTATTCATTCACGCATATGAGAGCTGGGGTACAGGCCAGAGTCACGGGAGGTGAGAATTCACTAGAGACAGAGTGGGGGGCAGAACAGGCAGATCAACCAAAATACACTGCTGAGGGGAGCAGCGGGGGAGGCAGGAGAGGTCTGCTGCGCCATGTGGGTCCCCTCCCTGGCTGGGGATGCTTCACAGTGCAGCGCGCAACCTGCTGTGCCACCAGGGAAGCTCGACACCTTTAGAACAGTGGGCATATTTAACTACCTTTTAAGCTTATCTTCATAAAAGCAACAGAGCAAGTGACACTTGGCGATGAGTTGTACAGCTCCATGCAGCCTAACGTGGAACCAAGAAAAAGGATAAAGGGCAATTCAGACCACGTTCAGAAGTGAGGGGGCTATCGACCAGGAAGAGCTGGCCATTTAAACAGCATCTCTCCTCATATGGGCTGCTTTGTAACTATCCAATGGATTTCAACCAAGTTTGCATTCTTTGCCCTTAGCCTGCTCCTTAGCCAATGAAATTTAACTCCTTTGTTACTGACCTGTTCCCTTCTGTGTTCTTGCCAGTTGACTTGCAAATAAGCCCTTTCCTCTATCAAAATGTCAGTGCCGTGATATTGGCTTTATGTACATTGGGCAGTGGGCCCTTGGCTCAGTATCACTTTGCAATGTGGGAAAGGGGGTGAGGATGTGGGGGTGAAAACACAATATTGGTGGGAGGGTCTGGTTACATGAGGCTGGCTTGCTGGGTCCCCATGACCTGTGTGAGGTAGGCAGGAAGTGCAAAATTCCATCATGTCCCCAAGATCCCCAGGATCAAGAGACCAATAGAAGCACCTTGTGACCAGGGACAACAGGGGTTCCTGGGGGGTGCTGCAGTGGAGGCTGGCTCAGCCCAAGGTCTGGAGGACCAGCTCAGAAGCAGAAATAGTCACTTTGAGTAGGTGCCAGCATGGGCAGGTAGGTACCTTATAGACAGGAGATCCCACGCCACTGCTTCCTGGAAGTGGGGCATCTTCCCCCACCCACCTCTACCCTTGCTGCCATATTTGAAAGGAGACATGTGTAGGGGGAAACCCTGAAACACTGTGCATTTACTCCAGGGCAGCTGGGTTGACCCCCTAAAAGAACACACTGAACTGGGAAAAGACAGAGTCATATTGAATTGGCAATGAACTTGTCAATTAAGAACCCCTCTCTTCCTCTGGGCCCTCACCACCAGGGGATGAGCTTTCAAGCATGAGAAGAGATCATTTGTGAGGAGTACCAGAAAGCTACATTTGCTTTTCCTTTGTGCATCTGAATTAGAGTGCAATTCTGAGCTGTCTATAACACAAGAAGTTTCTATCCAATTTTCGTTTGTGCTTCCCTCTCTGCTCAAGTCTACTTTGCCAGTTATGTAATGGAAGCTGGCAGTCTGGGTAGAGGGTCACAGCCTATCTTGTCTGGTTTGATAGTACTAAGGATGGTCACTGTATTTGGGGCAACTGTAACTCAGAGGGGATAAGTACTTTGTTTAAGGTCACACAGCAAGTTGGTAAGGCTGAGATTTGAACTTAGATCTTTAGATTCCTAAAGTCGCGTGCTTCTTGTTGGTACAGGCTTGGGCGGTGGGAGCACCACAACATATGATTGATGATGGTGGTTACGAGGCCATGATCTACTTGGGGACCCTGCCAGCAGGCGACAGGAGACAGTCATGGTGATTTTTCAGGGGCCGCCTGGGAGCTGCCTGCTTCCTTCCAGGCGTGTCAGGGCAGTGGTTTCTGAGCCATCGCTCTTCCCAGAGAGCATGAGAAGCCCAGATGAGAAGTCTCAAACACTCCTGGCAACAAGATGTGCAAGAAAGAATCATGCATCTTGCTCAATTAAGATGTTGGAAGAGAAGAGAGTCTAATTGTCCCACAATTACCTTTATTCATCAAACTCAAAGTGAAGTGTGTTTATGAAGTGTCTCGGGAGAGCTGTGTGGAGCTGGGGGTGTCCAAGCTCTGGCAGCCACCATAGGAGAGAAGGCCAAGCTGTGCAGGCAGCTGAGGAGGAACCCCCGGGCCCCAGGGATGAGCAGGGTGAGGGGGTGAGGTCTGGCTCCCCTCTGCTGGTCACATGCAAGGGGTTTGCCCCTGTCACGTCCTCTCTTGGCCTCAGCCTCTTTCTATGGGAAATGGGGAAGGAAAGAGAAGCTGAGACTCACTAAGCACCTACTCAGTGACTGTGGCTATGTCCAGCCTTTTCACACATGTTGAAATATCATTTAATCCTCCAAATAAGGCTTGGTCAAGATGTCACTTCCTCCAGGAAGCCTTCCAAGAACCTGAAGCTGGGTCAGATGACTCCATCTCTACTCCCTGCATCTTAGCGTGATGTTTAGTGTCCCGGGGATTGAACTGTTTGCCTCTGCCTGGACTGTGAGCTCTGCAAAGGCCAAGATGACTTTTGACTCCCGTTGGTATTCCTGGCACCTGGGACAGACCTCCAGTAGATGCTCCATAAACGTCAAATCAATGAGAGACAGATAAGGAATCTCGGTTCTCTTAGAGGGCTCAATAACTCGCCCAAGGACATGAAATCCTCAGAGCTGGGAATCCATGTGCTGGACTGAGAAATTCATACTAGTGAGAGCATTCAAGTGCTCTGACAAGTTCATAGGACCAAGGATAAGCAGAAGGCCCTGGCGTTACTGCTGCCCGGTCACGTGCCCATAATGGAGAGAGGACCACGTGGATGCATCAGAATAAATGTTCAGCAAATGAAAGAATGAACAAGCTGATCTCATGTCAGACACAGATTTATAGTCTGCTGATGCCAGCACCCATGAGGCAGCACCTCTGATTTCAAGAAACACCCAGCCCGGTAGGGGAGGCAGATCTGGAAAGACATGTGACAAGGGCTGAAATGCAGAATTTCCCCAGAGTGTGGTTTGACCCAGGGTAACCAGGAAGGGTTCCTAGGGTCCTTGACATTGTGGTTAGTCTTAAAAGCTCGGGGGAAGGAAGGGGGCAGAGGGTGGCAGAATGGGAGGTTTGATAAGCCAGGGGGCGTGGCCGGAGCAGAGGCCCCGGGAGAGGAAAAGCTTGGCTCAGCTGGGATGATCTGTGTCTGTCCAGAAGGGCACCGAAAGCTGGATAAGGGGAGTCATGACCCCGCCCTGACCCAGCCCAGCCTGCTGAGTCAGCTCTGAACCTGCAGGCTCTTGGCCCTGCCGCCACACACCCTGCCAGAGCCCATGGCAAGAGAAAGGAGGAAGCAATCTGGGCTTGCTCAGTTTCCTCTACCCTCTGTGACCTTGTGACTGACTCCAAGGGCCGAGGCCTTGGGCAGCTCTGCACAGCAGGATGGCGGGAGGGGTGGGGCTGTCCTAAACAGAGCCTCCTCTGCAGCAGGTGCTGGCTGAGGCCTGGCCGCAGTCTGTGTGTGCCCAGTTCTGGGTGAGCTCGCTGCACCCCAGGAGGGCTTGGCTTTTGCGGCAGATTTGCTTGGGCTGCACGTGGTTTGGACACTTTCGTACGTGGTCTTCACTCCTCGCTGCAGCCCCAAGGTGGCTCTGTTGTCCCCATTTCTTGATGAGAAGGCTGGCGCCAGGCCTGGGCCAGGATTTGTGCTAGGACTCTGCCGGGCTGCTTTGCAACCCCCCTGAGGTTTTCTTCTTCTTCTTTAAAGATTTATTTTATTTATTTATGCATACAGGACCTGGGGTGTAGCCAGAGGTGCGGGATGCGGGGGGATGAGAGGATTCACCAGAGACACAGTGGGGAGCAGAATAGGCAGATCAACTGAAATACACTGCTGAGGGGAGCAGTGGGTGAGGCAGGAGAGGTCTGCTGCACCACGTGGGTCAGCTTCCTAGCTGGGGATCGAACTCATGACACAGTGGCTGGTGATAGCTTCATAGTGCTGAGACTTTAACTCCTGTACCACTAGGGAGCCCCCCGCCCCCATAGCTTCTTTATAGACCAAACATTTCTCTGACAAAGTAATCTTCAGCCACAAAAGGGTCAGGTGGGCACAGGCCCTTCCGGCCAGGTGACAGTTACTGAAGGCCAGTGTTGGTCCTGACAGGTGGATCCAGGGCACATAAGTAGGGAGGAATTTGAGGAGAGTGTTGGAAAAGTTCAGTACTCCAGTTCTGAACTTGCACTGGAGTGAGTTCAGAGGGAGACAAGACTAACAACCTTTATATTTAACTACATATAAATCTATACATTCAGTCACCCATCCATCTACCTATCTACCCACCCACCCTCCCACCCACCCATCCATCCATCCATCCATCCATCCATCCATCCATCCATCCATCCATCAATCCATCCATCCATCCGTCTGTCCATCCGTCTGTCCATCCACCCACTCGTCCATCCATCCATCCACCCACCCGTCCATCCATCCACCCGTCCATCCATCCATCCATCCATCCATCCATCCATCCATCCATCCATCCATCCATCCATCCATCCATCCATCCATCCCTCCATCCATCCCTCCATCCATCCCTCCATCTGTCCATCCATCCATCCATCCCTCCATCTGTTCACCCACCCACCTACCCATCCATTTCCCTACCCCAAACACACAGTTATTCAATGAGAATCCTTGAGGACCTAGGCTCGTTCTACACATCTGCTCTCTGGAGCCTTTTGTCCTCCATTGTCTCTCCTCACGGCTGCAGCATCTTTACGCATATCATCCTCATGCATCACTGTTCAAAGGTCAGAGAGAACACCCCCTTTGTGTTCCTTTAATGAAGAGAACCTTCCAGAGGATCCCCAGTAGACACCCTCGTGTCTCCTGGGTCAGAGTTGCATCACAGGCTATTCCTGTTTCCTGGCAAGGGGAAAGCCATCGCATGATGGCCTTGAACTAAACAAGATGTGTTGCCAGGGGTTGGGGGTGGTGGAATCTCCTAAACTGCCAGGGATTTGAGTAAAAGTAGGTTCCTTTAGCAAGAAAGGCAGAGGAGGCAGTGGCTGTTGACTAGGCAGACGTGTCATCCACTCCATCCATCTTTTCATTCACTTCTCATCCACACAGCGCTCCCTCCGTCCGCGTGTCCCTCATTTACCCGTCCGTGCATCTGCTCGGCTATCAGACTTTCATTGAGGCCCGCTGTGAGCCAGGCCCTGTGCTCTCCAGCTGCTTGGAACTCACAGGAAAAAGATCTCGTTAGGGAGAAATATGGAGTTTCCCATAATACCTCTGATAACTGCTTTATTTAGTCACAGTAAGAATAATATCTGAAGCTCGTGCTGTGCATTGCAGTTTGCAAAGATCTCCCAGGACCACTCCTTCATTTCACACACGTTTATTGAGCATCTGCCACATGCCAGGCGCAGCTTTTTAGTTTTACAAAGTGCTTTTTCCTGCATTTGTCAGAAAGAGCCCTCAAAGTCGGAGATCAAATGCTTTCTGGAGATGGGGATGAAACACACCTTGAGCCTGCTTCAGAGCTGAGGTGGGACGTCCTCTGGGGTCAGGGGTGTTGGAGAGCTCCCCTGGGATAAGGAGTGTTTTCCTGAGACAGGGCAGGACCTTTCTATAACCACATAGAATTTTCTAGAGCTGGTAATAGGGGTTGTTCAGAGCTAGGGCGGGGCTTCAGAGCCCACATGCAAGGGGGCCCGTGGGTCAGCTCTGATGGAATTGTGCTTTGTTCAGCACTAACCCCAAGGGCTCAAGTCTTTTCTCTGTCAAACTGTGCAATGTCCCTGGCCAGCCCTCCAGGGACTGTGAAGTTGATAGTTGTGGATTTGTCTTTGACACAGACGCTTCCATTTTAGTAGGCCAGCTCCTGTCCAGCCCTCTCACTTGCCAACATGCCCACAGTCCGTTACTGGCCTGCGCTACTTCTCAGGACCTCCAAAAGCATCCTAGTAGCCCATCAAAACTCCTGATTCCATGTTGCATGCCCTGGATCCCCCTCTGCTCAGATAGTAGGGGGAGGTACGCCTGTGATAAAAACAATAAGTTCATGCATCAGTGAGAAATGGGTCTCACCTCCCAAGTGATCAAGTTTTAGTCTCCCAGATGGAGGAAAAATATCTTACGTGATGTTGAGACCATTTGGATATCATCAGGACATACTAGGATATTAGGAGTGTCTATTTTTTCCAAGCATTTTTACCTTTCTTGTCTCCTAAAATCTGTGACTGAGATTATTGGTTTATAGAAGAACAACATCAATTAGAAGACCAGGGTCAAGTTAAGAGTGTGGCTTGGAGTCCTCCACGCCCAGGGCCCGGGAGTCCTTCGGATCTGTGTCCTTGACCAGTGATTGCTCCAGACCTAGAGTCTTCCCCACTCAGAGGCTTGGACTTCCACGCCCAGGGACTCAGAGTCCATTCTTGGAGGACTCAGTGGTTGGGTGATGCTGAGGATTGCATTCCTCCCCTCCCAAATTCGTGTTCTGTGATATAACATCAGTAACTTGAAGTAGGCGGTGGTGTGAGTATTTACACCATGGAAATTGGTGGACACCACCCATTAGCGGCTCCCCTCTCCCACCAAGAGCCTGTTGTTACATATTCAACATTCTTGGGCTCAGATTGCAGGTTTAGAGTGAAAGCCCTCCAGATGTAGGAGTGACATTCTTCATAGGCTGGGACAGTGGGTTTTTCAGCTATTGGGATGATAAGATTTTTGGATGCTGTGTTTTCTAGAGAGTATTTTTTTATAGTCATAAGGGATGTTTTTCTACAGTCTAGGATGGAGAGTTTTCTAGAGCCAGCACTGGAATGACTTCTAGGGCCAAGGACCAGTGTTTTCTGAAGCCTACACTGGGACGTTTTCCAGATTCAAGGATGGAGCATTTTCCAGAGACATGGACAGACATTTCCCTAGACTTGGGAATATGACGTTCCAGAGTTGGGGATTGAGTGTTTTCTTTTTTTTTTTTAAGATTTATTTATTTATGCATACAAGCACTGGGGTACAGGCCAGAGGTGTGTGTGGGGGGGGGTGAGAGGATTCACCACAGAGAGCAGGGAGCAGAACAGGCAGATCAACGGAAGTACACTGCTGAGGGGAGCAGCAGGCACAGCAGGAGAGGTCTACCGCACCATGTGGGTCCTCTCCCTGGCCGGCAGCAGGGATCGAACTTGTGCTGCAGTGGCTGCAGTTTGCTTCATAGTGCGTTGCTTAACCCACTGTGCCACCAGGGAGGCCCTTGAGTGTTTTCTTAAGTCAGAAAAATTCCCCTGCACCAGTCCTCAGCAATTCTTCATCATCATCATCATCATCATCATCATTATCACCACCACCACCACCACAACTCATCTATTCATCTTCCACAGGCTGGCAAGGGAAATTTTCATGGTGGTAAACCACCACTCAGTTCAGAGGGAGATCAGCATCTCCAGAGGAAAATGATGTCAGTATGTGGGTTGCACAGTATTTCTGGATCTCCATATTCTTGCCAAGACCACAACAAACCCCACTCTTCTGGGCTGCAACTCCAAGGGAGAGGGTGGCAAAGTTCCTCAGCATCTCAGCCACATAAATCAACTCAAAAATGGTTCATTTTTGATCCAGTCCTGGGCCCTCAAGTTCAGAGTGAAAGCTCACTGAGTCATTGCCGCGGTGCAGGATGAAGTCTAAAAGCAAATTCCTTGTGTTGACTCTGTAGATGCAAAGTCTGCAGATCCTCTTCTGTCAGTTGAGCATGGCCTTCTCCACTCACCATTATGTTGGTCACTTCTTAGTAACTTGCCTACAGCCCCAAATAGCTAGTAGTGACTACACCTGGATTTTAGCAAGAACAAAGGCTCTGGCATCCTCAGGATCAGGTTAGGATCTTTGGGCTTCAGTCTCCTCACTGGTCAAATGGAGACAACGTGGCTCATCCTGTGGTGGAAGTTCTCCTGCAGTGGAGACGTCTTCAGGTGCATGTGAGACACAGTACAGGAAGCTGGGGGGAAGCAAGCCCTGATCTGTTTGGGGCTGACTCTGCCTAATGGGGTGCTCTAAGAAACCCTCCGGTTTCCACACTATAAAATCAAGCATTAAAAGAGATGATGGTAACTCGTGTCCACCGTAGCTCTGACATGCATTTTATGAAGTGAGCCTTGACCTTCAGAAAGCTGCCCAAGCCTGTCCTCCGAGCAGGGAGAGCTGAGTTATTTCTCGGTGTCTGTTAAGACGTCCATCAACATCTTGTCGGCGGGTTAGGTGATAATCCGACGGTACAAATTAGGCAATGTAGCCAAGGACCCGGGAATGGAGGACACCTCCTAGCCTATCACTCCTCCCCCCCTTGAGATTTCCCAGGCATCAGTACACACAAAGATGACAAACAAATGGAAAATTAAAGTGATGTGGGAGCAGGAAAGGCAGCCTTCTCTCTCTAAGAAGGGCTCTCTGCCCAGAAGGGACGGACAGCCTTTCTCAACCCCGACTGCATCTGTGCTGGGAAGCAACACTCTGGACACTGCTTGATGTTCCCGGCCCATTCAAACTCCTGACCAGCTTGTGAAAATGTCTCAAAAACACAGTGAGACACTCAGATGACAACCTGTTGAGGATTTCTGTCTAAAAGGAGCGGGCCTGAAACGGGAAGCAATATACAAATGGTTTACTATTTTAAAAATCTTTTCAGATGACCCAGTTATTTAACCCTGCACAAGCAGTCTGTGGGCGGGTCCGTGTGCATCAACATTCCAGTGCGGGCGGGACGGAAGCCTTGCTGCTGCACCACAATGGATCTGTGGTGCATGTAAATACTCAGCAGCCGGAAGGGTTCAAGACCTTGGAGTCTGTCTGAGTTGGTCCCGGGCTGGGAGTGCCCCCAGCTGTCAGGCAGAAGCAAGGAAAATAATCCAAGGCAAAACCTGGTCCCCCCGGGGGAACAGCTGAGATTCACCTGTAGCACACAGTCCCCCACCCACCTGGACTTCTGCACAGCGGAAGGGCGTCCAGCTGTGAGCACATGTGTGTTGATTACCATATATTTTCTACTTGTTTAGTATTTGGGGCACCAGGTTTTTATTCAGTTAAACCATTCAGATGTGAGAATTTAACTAGTGAGGAATAATTGCAACGGCTCACATTTCAATCAATATTTAATATATTAAACTTATAGATTTTAGAACCTAACTCTTTCTTTAGCATTTACTCCCAAGTTATGGATCTTGATATTTTATTTATGAACTGAGTACATTTTTATATAAATGCAAGATCATCTTTACTTGTTCATTGATTCATATTCAATTAACTCATAAATTTGATAGATTAAATTCCCATAAACTTTTAACATCATTCACACATTTAATTAAGCAAATTCCTTTAGATATTTCAAACTACAATTACAAATTCAATTTATTTGATTCAAACACTTGAAACACCTGACAAGGGAGACTTACAAATATGATGAACAAATTATTCCTAAGTATTTAAACAACATCTATAAATCTAATCAGACAAAATTAGTTGCTTAGATTTTTTTCAAACATTATAAAAAAAATCAAGTAGAACATATAGGAAACAAAACAATGATTACAAAGTTGACTACTGAAACTGTAAACAACTTATACAAAAGGGGGAATATCAGGATTCATTTCTTTATTGTCTAGTTAAAGGAACAAATGTGAGTCAATCTATACATTTCTAACCCCCATCAAGCCGAACTGTCCTTCCTTAAAGTTAAGAACATTCAAGCACAAGACATAGGCCAGGTGATTTTATTTTATTTTTTAAAAGATTTATTTATTTATGCATACAAGAACTGGGGTACAGGCCAGAGGTGTGGGGGATGAGAGGGTTCACCAAAGACAGAGTGGGGAACAAAGCAGGCGGATAAACTGAAATACACTGCCGAGGGGAGCAGCGAGTGAGACAGGAGAGGTCTGCTGCGCCATGTGGGTCCCCTCCCTGGCCAGGGATTGAACTCATGCTGCAGGGACTGTGGATGCTTCATAGTGCGGTGCTTAACCCCTTGCGCCACTAGGGAGGCCCATTTTCATTTGGTTAAATCCTGAAGATTGGACTAAGGGACACCAGTGAAAGAAGCGAGGTCAGCTGTCTTGGGTAGACTTCCAGGCACCTGCCTGGCCTCCATCCTGTACTGAGATTCTCTGGGTCAAGTCACCAGTGCTTTTTCAATCCTTGCCTCTTGGCTAGAACTTAACTGGTAAGTTTCAATTTCTTGCATTTTAGGTTCTTTCCTGGAAATGACTGGTCTAACCTCAATTGGGGGATTCCATGCCACCAAGTTTCACTTCCTTCTCACAGAACTTTCACTTGTACAGTTTCTTACATTAAAACCCAGTGTGCAAAAGTCTCTTGTCATCTTTTCACAAGGTAGTCTATCTTTTTCTTACTCATGTGTAGGAGTAAGAATGTGGATGTGAATTTTTTTCCAGATATGTCTGTTCCTTTTCTTCGCTTCGTTGAGACTGAGAGACTCTTCTCAAATTGTAGCTTTGGTGGCAAAGCCAGGAACTCCTCTTGAATGTCCAATGGACACGCCAAACTTCATATGGCAAAAATGGGTCTCCTGTTTCTGCATTTTCCATCTTCCCACTTTATCCCTTCTCCTGAAGCTATTGCCAATCAGACGGCTGCACCATTATTCATCCCACTTTCTAGCCCCATTATTTGGAATGTTTTTTATATGGTGAAACAAGAAGTTATATACAGAAAGTGCATAAACGTATGACTTAACAAGTGAACACTGGGGCAACTACCATTCAGGCCAAGAAATATCATTGCCAGCATCTAAATTTCTTATAAATCATGTATGTCTATCTGTACATAGATAAACATACATATACACACATATTACCACTATATATAACGTGCATTTATAAACCTATATTTGACATTTATTTGGTGGTGTTCTAAGATCTAGGTTCTAAGATCTATTATACTGATATAATCTATTATTATACAAAAGTGGGAATATTAGGATTCATTTATTTATTGTCTATTTAAAGGAACAAGTTTTTTTTAAATTTATGCATATAAGAGCTGGGGTACAGGCCAGAGGTGTGGGGGGTGAGAGGATTCACCAGAGACAGAGTAGGGAGCAGAACAGGTGGATCTATTGAAATACACTGTTGAGGGGAGCAGTGGGCAAGGCAGGAGCGATCTGCTACACCATTTGGGTCACCCCTCCTCTGGCCTGGGATCGAACTCGTGCTGCTGTGGCTGCGGATGGATGCTTCATAGTGTGGTGCTTAACCCCTTGCGCCACCAGGGAAGCCCCAGTCAATGTGTATGTCTTCACTCCTCCTCTCCACAGCCTGCTTGGTACTCAGCCTGCTGTGGGTGAGGGTCCCACATTTCACCATCTCGTGTTTGTCCATGGCAACATATCTGCCACCTTCCACTCTTGATAGATATGTGGGTTGTTCCCAGCTTTTAGGTGTTATAAAAAGGGCTCCCAAAGATTTTTCTACACACTTTCATGATACACAAATGCCTGCATTGGTTTAAGGTATATGTCTGCATATCAACTTCTCCAGAAAAAGCCAAACTCTTTCCCAAAGTGGCCATCACCTTGTTTTTCTTTTTCTTGCGTCATCATTGGGAAGCTATACTTTTCTAGGGATTTGTCCATTTCATTTCAAACTTATTGGACAAGGCATTTTTCATCTTCTCTCCTTTTTGAGGTTGGCTGTACCCGTGGTGACAGCCCCACACTTTCTTTTCGATGTTTTTGTTGTTCCTGTTCTGGGTTATCCTTGGTCTGTGTCCTCAGGGGCAAAGTGGCTCCCACAGTCACTTTCCTCTCTGGGTTCTTATATTTCCATCTGGCTTGTCCTCATCATTTCTTATTATCTTGCCAGCTCTTCATTACTTTGAAGAAGCACCTTTAAAAATGTTATCAAGCGGCTTTGTTTTTGATGAAAGAGTTGGTCTTGAAAACTATGGCCTTAGTTTCCAGAAGTTCACAGTCACTCAAGAGGCCTCTCTTTCCCTCACACCAACAAGCGGCACCCCGTCACTGAGCGCCAGCCACCCTCCTGAAGGGGACCCCAGCCCCGCCGCCGCTCTCCAGCTGTCCGTCTGGACGCTCGATTTCCCAAGTGCTGTCTTGACCCACTTTGCAGTCCTGGTAGAGAACCCAACCCCCTCTGGGCAGCAGTCTACACCGCACCTCTTCCCTCCTGACTGGCCTGGGTTGCAACAACCACTCAACCACCGGAGACCGAAGCTAACTAAACCTCTAGGCATGAGTCCTTCTGCTTTGGGCCCAGGGAATCATCCAAAATATCTAATCCACGGGAAACTCGAAGCCTACGAGCCCTCCCCTGCTTGCCACACCTAAGCTGCCACCTGCGTCCCAGCCGCTGCTTCTTCCCCGGAACAACCCCCATGTGGCCAGTGGCTACCTCCCTCGTCTGGCGCTAAGGCATGGAGATTTTGGCCTTTCCTCGGCATTGTCCAGCGGCCTGCCGACCTCAGTGCCGCACAGACATGTTGCCGTAACTCCTCCCTCCTTCAAGGTGCTTCAAGTCACCACCACCAGCAGCCTGGAGCCCAGAAATGAGCCCTCCCTGGATGCTCTCTGGATTCTGCCAGAGTGCAGCTGCTGACTAACCTTCCCAAACTGATCAGGTCCCCTTCTTCCCATCTCTCCCCTCCACTGACAAGAGGCTCTTGTCACTGAAATCAGACTGAAGCCCAAACTCCTTCCTATGGTCTCCAAGACCCTGCTTGACTCCACGCCTGCCCACCTCTCTGCCCACTGCCCCCTGTTCACCATGCTTCATGCTTTGGCCGCCAGGCCTCCTTCTGCCCCTGCCTGGGCGCCCTCTCTCTTGTCAGTGTCACTGTATTTATAGAAGCACTTGGAAAACGCTCCCAGCACTTCACATCCTTCCTTCTCATTCAGACCCAGCTTCCTCGTCCCCAAGGAAGGCCCTTCCTGACCATTCTTGTCAAAGCTGTGGCTCTGCTCCCACGCCCTGTCATTCCGCCACATGGTGATATTTGTTTACTTTCAAAGGATGTGTGTGTTCCTGAAATAATCCCACTCACTGATGTGCTTGTCGTCTCGTTACCTCCATTAGGATCTGGGTCTTGTTTGAACTCACATGTCTGGTGTTTCGACCACCTTCTAGCATGTGGCAGGCACCAGGTCCTGGGCTAGTGTATTCCTCAGTGTCCAGCCAGGCGCACAGCAGCCTCTCCAGGGCTTTCACCGTAGGGTGACTTAACTCAAGGAACTGATTTCAAATAGGTCAGGAGGACCAGCAAAGTGGCAAAGGGACACGGTGTCACTTCAGACCCAAGAATCTGTGTTCCCCGTTGCTGCTGTGGGACCATCGTGTCACCACTGCTCTGGGGAAGGCGGCTGGCCGTCTCTCTGATGCTGCGTCCAGGAGTAGAATGGCCTTCACCTCCCCTGTGCCACCCAGTCTCACATGGATCCCTCCCGCTGGCACAGCCCAGCAGGAACCCAAGTCAAAGTGTGTCTGGGAAATGTAGTTTTTTAACGTGTAGACTTGGTTATAGCAGGAAGAAAATATGAGTGCAGGGCAGGTTGATGGGTGTGTGCACGGTAAGGGAGGCCTTCGAACAGCCCTGGCTGCCAGCCCCACGGCCCTGCTGCCCCGGTGCACTTGCTGGTGCTTGTCCAGGCCTGTCGTGTGGAGAGGTTGGGGTGGGGGCCCACGACTACTTTTGTTCACCTTGGAGGCTCCATAGTTGCTATTTGTGGGTGTGACCAGGACACTCCACCGGCACATTCCCTGAGCCTTTCTGGGCTCAACAGCCATGGGGAGAACATCCTCCTTCTCTCAGACCCTGACCTTCATGCACTGCAGGACGCTGAAGCAAACTTCCTGCTTGCCATACTCAGACCCACCCAAGCTGTTCATGCAAATGAGATGCGAAAAATTTTGAGTCTCTAAACTTTGACCACAGGACCTCAGACTCAGTCTAGGGTGCAGATCCAACAGCATCTCGTATCTTCCCATCTCTTAGCTCATCTGAACTCCCTCGTCCTACCCTGGAGGCAAGAAATGGAAGATGATTTCAGAGTGTCCACATTTAGGGGCACAGGTGTCTCCAGATTTAGAGTTGCTGGTTCCTCCAGATCCCTAAATGGTCAGGTCCATTAAGCCAGGGATGTCTGGTCCAGATCCTGGATGAAGAGCCATCTCCTAGGCCAGTCACAGCAGTCTCTAGATCCACAGAAGGGTCAGTCTTCTACAGCCAAGGTGGAAAGTTCTTTGGCTTCACGGAACTGGGGTTGGATAATCTACTATATCTAGGATAACAGTACAGTGCAAAACCAGAAACAGGTTGCAGAATTCCAAAACCAGAGGCGTAAAGTCTTCTGGAACTATTGGATTCTTCTTAAAGTCAACAATGTGTGTTGTGAGGCTATAAATATCCCTGGAATGTTCTCCAGAGCCAGGGTAGATATTTCCAGAATCAAAAACAAACCCCCTCCTCACCCCCATTGATCCATAGTCATAGAGTTTTCTAGAGCTAGAAATAGAACCTCTTAATGATGAGAACCATCTGGACAGATGGCATCCCTTCTAAGGCTAAAGGACACTGGCCTTCCTCTGTCACCAAGGAAGCAGCTGTACATACTGCACTGTGGGAGCCTCCAAGGACACAAAATAACAGTCGCATTTGTCCCTGGGACTACTCTATCAATCTCATCCTCTCGGCCCTTCCTCCATTCACTTCAAGACCCACCAAGTCAATAAACAGAGACCTCACAACAACTTGTGCTTCTTTCTTAGGATCGTCCACTTAGAGGGTGAGGGGGATGGTGCCTCAGCCTGAGCTGTGCCCATGTCTCTAATCTCTCTAGGGGGTCCTCCTTTAGACCCTCAAGTGGGGGCATAACTCTTTGAGTCATTACGTGGGCACTTCCCCCAGACAGGTTAGGTGTGTGAAACACAAATATCAAGAGGTTCTAGGACCTCTTCTTTTGTCTGGTAGACCGACCCCCTTCTCCTTTCAGTGATTATGTTGGCAACTCTCTCTAAATCCCATAAGACCCGAACAGAGCATACTGAGTGGTCCTACTGTTAACATGGTGCCGTGCCAAGATTGTGGGCTTCAGAATCTGACTATCCGGTAATGCCGTGTGGTCTTGGGTGAGTCACGTTATCTCTTCGAACCTTTCCAATGGGGACAGTAACATCCACCTTGCAGGGTGTCATGAATGTCCAAAGGAGTAATGAAAATGAAGACCCTAAGTGTGCCCTGAGCTGGAGGGGGTGTCAGCTACAGTTCAGTCTCGAAAGAGACCAGAGTTGGAAAGGTGTGGTGAAATTGGGACTTCTGAAAAAAAAAAAAAAAAAATCTTGTTCTTCTGTGCAACTCAACTGTGTGTCTCTGGGCCATCACTTCCCTGCACGGTCCTAACTGTCTCATCTGAATAAGACGATTCGAAGGGTGTGGTTGGCTCTGACTTCCCGAAGGTTCCTTGATTACAAGCTCTGGATTGATTCTCTGGATAATTAAGAAGTTGCCAGATTGTCTGACCTTTGCCAGACATCTGTAAACAGTCTGTTAGAGACTTAGGTGAGGTTTGATGTGAGGTGAGGTGGCATGGTGACAAAAATCCGGACTCCTGTTTCTCATCTTTTCTCTTGTGTTTCCCCCAAGAGAGTGTATAACAAATACATGTGGTGAATAGAAGTCAAAGCACCACTTTGTGATGAGCTCAGAGACACCCCGACGCAGGTTTGTGCTGTGCTGCGGTCCCAGCCCGGTCTCCCCATCCTCCTCTCACATTAAGTGATAATATGGCACCACGGCGCCTGACTGATGGGCTAGTTCCTACGTGACAGGCGACAAGCCTTATTTAACTCTCAACAACAGCGCTATAGTTGTACTATAATGAACCTGCTAACCAGAAAACAGGCCCATCAGTCTTTGGAAACCTGACCCGACAGAGAGGCAACTTCCTGCTGGCGGGAAGGGACCAGGCCAAGCTCCTAGCTGAAGGCCACAGAATGATTATGGGGGAGGAGAGAGAGGCCTGGAGGGGGCTGAGGAGGGGCTGGGCGGTGGCAAGGAGCAGTCGTGGGTGGGGAGGATGTGGTTCAGGTCAGTTGGTGGACTTGTACTTGGGGTGAGGCTCTGTGCCCCAATGCTGGGCTACTGATATGAACAAGGCTGGGTGTGCATGTGCCGCAGGGCAGACATGGAAACAGACCCCTTCGGGCAGTATGACTCTTGAAACAAAATGCCAGCACAACATGTCCATGGGAAGCGGGGGAGCAGAGCAGGCCCTATGTGGATGCCAGGAGGTGGCCGAGCCACTCAGCCCCAGACCTGTGACTTCCCCTCCTTGATGTCCCCTCCTGGATTTGCTTCTGCCCATCTTCACTCTGGGGGTCTTAGTGGCTCCCATGGCTCATGGGTCCCGGCAATACTGGATTCTTAGTCTCCTGCTGCCCGTCCTCCTCACAGCAGCAAGAGGGCACGCCTTCCCAGAATGCAACTCAAGCCAGCCACTCCCCTCAAATCTCTCCGGGTGTCTGAGAATATGGCCCAGACCCTTTGGCATGGCTTTCAAGCCCTTTGGGATCATGTTCCTGCTTTTTCTTTCAGGTTACTCCCAAATCCTCCTCCTTTCCAAGCCTCCCCCAAGCCCACCACTTAATTTCCTGCCATAGTGCCTCAAGTATACCCCTCCCCATCTTTGCAGAGGCTGTTCCCTCTGCCTGGAATGCCCTTCCCACCCCTCCTCATTGGCTCACTCCTTCAGGCCCCAGCTCAGCAGGCATTTCTTTCTCCCAGAAGACTTCCAGACCTGGCAGGTTGAGCAGGAACTCCTTCCTGAGTTCCCACAGGCCCTGAGCTTGCCTTTCTTGTAGCCCTTAGCACCTGTGCCTTGTGGCTTCTGCTGGACTGTTTGCTTGCTCGGAAGGGGGCTCCAGGAGAGAGGGAATGGAGAGGTGCTCATCTCTGTGTCTGGAGAGCCAGGTGGCACCTGGTGGTTTCTCTTTACCATTTGCAGGATGCAGGGATGGGTGTTCGCTCTGGGGACTCAGGGCTGGGTGGGGTTCGCACCGGGCTGGGGGCCAGACTGTGGCTTGGTGCCCTTAGGGGAGTTTGGCTCCTTGGGCGAGTTTGGCTCCTTGGGCTGAGTGGGGTCCTTGATCCCCATCACGGGCTGGGAAGAGGTGGGGAACAGGCTCTCCCACCCAGAGCCTTCCAATCGCTTTCCTGCCCAGCATCTGCCTTTGCTGTCATAGCAACAGCCCGCCCAGGCAGCTGGGCCAACCAATGGCAGGGGGTTGTGATGAGGTAATGCCCAGGTCTGACAGTCGATTGGTTGTACTTTCACCTCCCCCCACCCCGTCAGGGCGGGGACTAGCGGGTGGGCGCTGCGCAGCCGGGAGGAAAGGGCTCGGGGAGCCCTGGGACCGTCTCAGCTCCGGTTGGTTTGATTAGGCCCCAGCTCCCGTCCTTCCGTCTCCCCCTGCCCGGTCTTTGTGTCCTTCTCACCCCTCTTTCTAGGCGCTCGTTCCTGGCTTGTCCTCCTGCCTGTCCGTCTCTCTTAGGGTCTCAGCCGCAGGCATCTCCGCGCTGTGCACCTCTGTCCCTACCCTCCAGCCCAGCTGGCCGCTGCCCTCTCCAAACAAGGGCGCAGTGGGAGCTCCTCGACTGGGACCCAGAGGGTGATTCATTGCTTCAAACCACAAGGCCGCCTCGCCAGCCTCAGACTCCGGGCACCTTCTTCCCCAGTTTGTTGGAAAGTTCTGGCACCCAAATTCAGATGTTGAGACCTCTGGTGAGACCCAGTCCAGGCCTTTCTCTGCTATGCCTCGGGAGACCTCCGTTCTGGTTGGCTTGTCACCCAGACAGAGGGAAGGCTGGATGGATGCTCTGTGTAGGGGTGGAGGACAGACTGAGAGAAGATGCAGGCAGAAAATCAGCAACTACGGCAGAGACTTAAGCTAGACAACTGGAGGAACTTCCAGAAAACTCTAAATGTGTGGGCACTGGAACGAGTGAGTGTAGAAGGTTAAGCTCTGCATCTTTCGGTCCATCCTTCGAAGTGACCCGCTCCTCCTGGTGTCAGGCTTTGTGCTTGGCTGTCCCCTGGGGGCCAGATTTACCTGCCAGCTGTGTGCAGGGCTCCGGCAGGAGGCTTCCAGGAGGTGGTGACCTTTGAGCTGGTGTGTTTAAAAGAACAATCAATGGCTTGTCTGGATCAGCCTGGGTGGGCAGAATAGGGAACCAGTCTGGATGGCTCAGTGGGGGGTCGGAAAGAGGGGAGAGGGCTCCTTGAGCACGTTCCTCCCCGTGAGGTTCCCACCCTCAGTACCTGGAGGACAAGTCCATACTTGGTCTGGGGCAGTGGGGAGTCACCCATGAGGGGCCTGAGCAGGGAGAGGCTTGGTCAGGTGTGGGTTTCATGCAGTCCTGCTGGCAGCTGGGCCTGGACGGATGAATGGACAGAGTGACGATGGAGGGTGGAGAGAGTAGAGGGGCCAGGAGGTGCGAAAGAGCTCGAGTGGATGGACCTTGCCTCTCGTTGGAGGCTGCGGGGGTGACGGAGAGGGAGCCGTCCAGGTGACACTGTTTCTAGGAGCAGCTGAGGACAGGGCAGCAGGAAAACAGGTAGGGACAGATTTCAAGGGAAAAGTGGTTAATTTGAAGTCTGAGGTGCTGGTGGGACGTCCAGGTGGGGCTATGAGAGAGGCCTGAGTTGGGGTAACCAGCATAATGGTGATGGGAGCCCTTTTAAAGCTTGTGACTTGAAGAGCAGATATGTCAGGTGGGGGCAACCGTTAGAGCCCCTGGGAGATGTGCACAGGGGTCAGGAGTCCTGGGTGCTTGTCTGGACTGTGACACTGGATTGTTGTGTGACCTTGGGCAAGTCACTCTTCCTCTCTGGCCACTGTCCTGATCCGTTAACAGGGCCTCTTAGATGTGGAGAGAGGTTTGGGCCACTTCTCTTTTTAAGCTATCTGGATATGGTTTTAAAAGAAGTGAAGATGTGCAAAAACAGGGTAATAAAACTGTTGGTTATTTGCGTGGTTCACATTTACAAATTAGCATTGTGAACAGAGACAGGGATTGTGGGGTGACCTCACTTGGGGATAAAAGTCCAGAGCAGTCATGTTGAGAAGGAGATGCCTGGCCTTCATCTTCTAGGTCACCTGGAGCGGTTGTCCCCTTTGGTAGGAAAGGTGCCTGGTGGGCAGAGTGAAGGCATGAGAAGGTGAGGAGGGACTGACCGAGGGCCAGGCCCAAGCACAGCTGCATCCTGCCCTCAGCTTGGACATT
This sequence comes from Galemys pyrenaicus, assembly GCA_019455555.1. Lineage (NCBI taxonomy): Eukaryota > Metazoa > Chordata > Mammalia > Eulipotyphla > Talpidae > Galemys > Galemys pyrenaicus. The sequence goes on along the minus strand of JAGFMF010012145.1, from coordinate 9,114,048 downwards.
CACAGCTGGCTTCTGCCAGAAAGAACTCACTGTCTTTTCTCCGGGATCCATCTGAAGCCACCACGATCTCTGGCCTGTGGGTTTCCAGGGGGGAAAGCCCTTGATTACAGCTCCTGCAACATCCACTCCTCTCTTGGCTGTCTCTCAGTTCCAGAGGGCACTAGGTGCAGTCTGCTCTGGGTCTGCCTTTGATTTGCCCTTGGGCTTCCTCATGGGGGTCTCAGAGTCTCAGCATCTCTGTGTCCTCAGGCTGTAGCCAGGAGACTGGCACAAGGAATGCACTTAATACATGTTGGTTTAATTGAATTAAATTGCAAAGTAGTTCATTTGGCTGGAGCACTGCTGGGGGGGGTGGGGGAGGTAAGAACTCTTGCTATTGGGGCCATAAAAAAGTAAGACAGTTCCTGCAAATATGCTTTGGAAAAAACAAACCAACAAATATTTGCAAGTCTGTATCATATTGCATTTGGCCTAATGCCCCTGAAAAGCTTCCAGGGCAAAAGTAGATGCACAATGAAATCCTCCACCCCTGTACGCTGCCCCACTGTGTCCCTTGGAAAACAGCTTTAACAGGAATTAATCATGAATACATTCTCCTTAGCCCACAGGTCTCGAGCAAGGACCCTGCGGCGGGCAGCCTGTTTCAAATGCTGCTCCACCACTTTCTGTGTTTTTTTTAAAAAAATTGATTTTATATATATTACATTATTTTTCATTTTTGTACGTTGTGTATTTCTCATCCCCCTGAAATTCCCATCACCAATTCAGCCGTGCACCATCACCATAGTCCCCTCTGCTCTTCCCACCCATTTGTTCCTTCTCTTTCCTCCTCCCCTCGGGAATGTCTCTGGTTTATAGTTGTCTGTTGATGACTTTCTGTGTTTTTTGGCCCCTCAACAGTGACCCACCTTCAATCAGACTCCAATGGACCTTGCAAAATATGCTGCCACCCATGTCATGACATGCGATAAGGGTTTAGTGAATTATCAGATGCCAAGTATTTAGGACAGTGTCTGGCGTGTGCGAGTGCCCTGAGACATTAGCGTTTATTTTGTTAACAATCACTGGGCTTCCTGGAGCCCTCTCAAGAGTTGACCTCTTAGTGGTAAGGGGCAAGGCTGCTGGTTTACATGAGAGCGCCCTGGGCGGACTTTAAAACTCCTTGTGCTGGGCTGTAGTCTTGAGCAATGACATCAGACCATGTGTGCGCGCATGTATGTGTGTTTTAATGTCAACATATGCATGAGCACGCACGCGCACGCACACACACACATGTCTAACGGTGCTGCTGTCAGCAGGCTCAAGGCGCATCTCTCCCCCTCACAAAGCTTGCCCTCAGGCCCTCAGACCTGTTCCATGTTTCTGTCCCTTCTTCCCCTGCAGGGAAGACTTTGTGCCTAAATGCCCTGCTCTGATAGGCATGGACAATGCCAGGCCAGGACGTCTGGGGTCTGGGTGTGATCGGGGAGGAGACCAGGCTGGTGGGAGCTGGAGGTCTGCCCCCAAGGGCATAGGGAGGCAGCACTCGTACAATGAGAACGATCTCTGATTACACACCAACCATGCCCCAGACACCTCACTTCATTTCTCAGATGAAGACACTGAGCCTTAGAGAAGTTTGGAAACTTGCCCAAGATCACACAGCAGGAAAATGCCAGATGAACAAGCTGAGGGTCAGAGAGGGTCAGTGGTTTTCGATGAGTCACTCAGCATGTGAACAGCATAGCTGGGACTTGAACTCGGGTCTCTCTGAGTCCAGTGCCAGTGCTCTTTATCACCACCGCCCTCCCCAAGCTATCCAGAGCTGAGAACTGACCAGAATCAGAGGGGCTGATTCTGCTTGGAAGGGACAGCAGGTAAAAAGTGAGGCATGATTGACAGCTGGGAGCTCTGGGGAAGACAAGGGTGGGGGAGCCCATCTCACAGGGGAGAATAGACAGAGCAAAGGCAGGGAGGCGTGAAATAGGGTGCCACGTTCTGGTAGTTTATGGCTGGCCCACTGAGCAGGAAGACGACCTCTACTTTTCCCTGCCCCTGCCCCCATCTGGGCTCAGAAAGCCTGATTGTCCCCACTTCCCTCCGCCCCCTCCTGTTAGACTCCTGGGATATGGACAAGAAAGAAGCTTGTCTTTCCTGCCTCTGCTGGAGTCCTGCCGCTGAGGTTTGGTTACCATGGCAACGGGCTCCATGGAAACTCACAGCTGGCCATTTCCAGGATGGGGCTGGACCATTGTCCCCAGGGGACACCTGGGTGCACTCTGCTGCCTAAGTGCCTACCAACCCACCTGGCAGGGGCAGGAGAGCTCCCGAGGTCAGGGGGGTGGGGACTGTAGCACTCTGGGTCCATCAGGTAGCTTCAAGAGCCCACACTAAACTCGGGTCACAGAGACCTCAATTCTCTTCTATTTAGGCAAATCGGGGGCCAGTCTTCATGTGACCAGCACTGGGTGTGCGTCCCCCATGCCCTGCATCCTGGTCTGCTCCACTCCGAGGGCCGCACCTTCCTCCGGCCCTGCTGGTGTCTGAGTTCTGGTGCACCCCACCCGTTGTCTGTACACGACGGCCCCCCATGGACATCCTGTTTTGGAAAATTGGCACACTGGCATCTGCTGCTGGACAGAGCTGGGAGGGCTCCACACTCATTAGTCGTGTGCCCTGAGCCTCTTTCAGGGCCTTGGATTCTGCATCTCAGAGTACAAGCTTTTTAGGGCTGCTTCTGCAGCCAACAAACATGCTGGAAAAACCTGCGTCTCTCCAGCACTTAGTTATTGTGCCTTAAACGCATGTGTTATGCTAAGAGATGCCCTCGCTTCATCTCATGTAAGCCTGTGGCAGCTCTACCAGACTGGATGCTTAGTCCCAATTTATAACTGCAGACACTGAGGTGGTACAGGCACAAGACCCTGTCCAAGGTTGTACAGGATCATCCTGTGAGAACAGAATGGAGAAGGCAGGTTCATCTCACACTGAACTTGTGCTCTAACCCTCACGGCTCATTTTTATTGAACACCTGCTACAGAATGACCTGATTTCTGCCCTGTGGGGCATCTACATACTGGGAGAGATGGAAAAGAAGGGGAAAGAAATAGAATCCACATTGTTATAAGTAAGTTATGTGGAAGTAAGGGGTAATGGGGGTGTTCTCCCCGGAGGGCATGTGGTCAGGGATCTTTCTAAGGGACATAGAGGATGAGAGATCTGAACCGTGAGGTGTCTGCAGTGAGGGGAAGCAGGCTTGGCACACACAGCAGGGATGAAGGCCTGGTGGGATGGATTTGGGGTGTCCTTGAGTCAGAAGAGGTCAGAGGAGATTGGTGGTGATTGGGGTGAGAGGACCAGGATGAGCCGGAGAGGCAGGGAGGTTAATTCTGAGAGCAGTGGGAACCGCTGCAAAGTTCCAGGCAGGAGAGCGGATTGACCTGATTTCTGTACGGAGCAGCTCCCCCTGGCTGCTGTGAGAGGCAGGGTGAGGAGAGGGGCGAGAAAGGAGGCAGAAGAGGTTCAAGCCTCAGGTGGGGGACTGTGGTGCTCCACCGCGGTGGGGGTGGGGTGGGGGGGGAGGCTGCTGGGGTGATGTAGTTTGGGCATGGGACAGACAGACTTGCTGATGGGGGTGAGAAGCTGGAAAGATAAGTCAGCTTCTGATTTCTGCCTCCAATGGCGGAGTGTGTGTGTGTGTGTGTGTGTGTGCAGTGTGATGATGTTGCCTCCCGAGGGTGCAGAGCCTGAGGTAGTGCTGGGCAACGGCTTTGAGAGGAGAAAACCCAGAGCTTCTATTATGTACCTGGGAACCCCATGACTGAAGGGCCTCAGGTCGGAGGTCAGGAAGGAGCTCTGGGATGCAGGGATGAATTTGGGAGTTAGTGGTATAGTCAGGGTATTTAAAGCCCTGGAGCCTGATGAGATCAAAGAAGGAGAAAGAATAACTAGAGCTGGGAGAGGAAGACAGGAGATTGGGAAAGGAGCGGAGAGGAGAGGGCCTGGCGAGGAGAGAGCTGAGCGCAGAAGGGAGGAGAGGCGAGCAGGTGGGCTGAAAGCCCAGAAGGCACTTGCTTCACCAGCAGACCCTCCCTGTGCTGTGTGTTAGGCACTGGAGAGCAGATGGTGGGTCGAGATCCCCGAGTCCAGCATCCCTCAGACTTGGGGGTGGGGAGGCACGGGGAACTGTGAAGGGTCTGAGGAAGGGGAGCCAAATTTGAGTCAGGGTGCCAGGAGGGGCTGGGAGGTTGATGCCTGCCAGATGAGGCCACCTGGTGAAGATGGAGGGGGCGGAGGGGTGGAGGGGTGGGGAGGGGGTGGGGGAGGTACGAAGTGGAGGAAGCAGGACTGCAGAGGGTGCAGGAGTGGACCCCGTAGCAGGGGTGCTGAGGTGGAGGGGAGAAGCCTTGTGAAGTGCCATAGCGCCTTCCTCTTCCCAGGGCCCGTCCTGGTGGGGGTGCAGGCCTCGTTGGAGTCAGCTTGGGGGCCCCGTGAAGCGTGAGTTCAGCTGCCTCTCCCTGCGAGGACTGTGTACTGTGCACACGTGTGTGCTGGCGGGCTCAGACAGTGGCGGGACCGTGTGGGGCCAAGTGACTTGGAGACACTCACGAGCCGTGGGCTGGGCTGGACACTCAGCTGCTCTGGGCCAGGGGGTCTCACGGGGCCAAGGGCGATAATAATATGTGAAAATGCTTTGCCAGCTCCTGGGGGCTGCCCAAGTGTGAGGAGTCTTTAGTTTTGCCCAGGCTGTAAAGCTCAGCGTGAGGCATGGTCCCCGGATTTACTGAGACAGAGACAGACATAGAGGGACAGAGAGGATTTAGGAAAGAGACAGAGATACAGGTCCAAATTTGAGACAGAGTCAGGAGAGTGAGAGACAAAAAGAGACAGAGACAGAAAGGGGGAGACAGAGACAGAAAGGGGGAGACAGAGAGTGGCCAGTCCCAGAACAGCAGCTGAACCGCCTGGGAGGTAACACTATGACTTTGACTTTTATACTTAAGCTCAGATTATTTTCTGATATTCCTTCATGTGGACTTAAAAGTCTATTCTTAAAGAGAGGGTTTCTAGATGTAAATTGAATTCTAAAAACTTTTTGTCATATGGAAATATCTATGAAAAGCCTTACATTTGCATACAAATTGACCCAGAAAGCTTGCTTCTTAGAATTTATTTGAAGGAAATAAATCACAATGTGCGAGGAAGACTTTGAGGTTTATTTAGAATAGCCACAGCCTCCGCTCCCCCAAAAAAGACAAACAAAAATAGGTAAATAAATGAATAAAAGATGCTCTGTGCATGGATATTCACGCCATATTAATTATGTAAACAAAAAGGCAAGTTTCAAAAAGCTTAATCTAATTCAATTTTGTTTGGAAAAACAGTGTGTGTATGTGTGCACAGAGAAATATCTGGGACTTTAATCACCCAGGTGATACATGGTGTACGACAATACAAAGTTACTTGAAATCTTGTCTGTGCAGATGAGCATCTCCTTTCTCCTCCTTTCTCTCTGTCCTCCCAGCAAATGGAAGCAGCTGTTCAGCATCTACCGTGTGATAATCCAGCTTGATTTTGATGGTCATAATTAAATCACACCTCTTCTATGTCAATTCACACAAATCTATTCCACTTGTGTTTTCGCTAGCCTCCCCACGGGCTATGGCCAGACGCCACCATTCAGAAAAAGTAAGCTCTCCACTTTTTATAGGTGGTGGCAGTTTCATTCCCCCGCAGCGTAGAGGTCTGTCATCTCTTTCGACACACAGTCTAGGGTGTCGCCACCAGGTGAAGCCCATATATCATCACAGGTGTATCGCAAAGGTCCGGGGGTGGGGGGGGCACTAAAGGTGGACTATGCACCTTCAGTTTCAGTCTCTGGTTTTTCTGTTAAGATTTTGCATGTAGCATTACCATACCATATAAGAATTACAAATATTTTTGTTTTATATGCATCGCCAAAGGATCTGCTGTGGCTTCCCAAATTATTTATGAATACAATAGGGTAAAAATAATTGAAGAATTAAGGGATGAAAATAAGATAAAAAGAGTAAGGTTAGTGAATAAATCACATACTGCAAGATAGTGAGGCATTGCTAGATTGCAGATGGCAATTTTGCTCTGACTTTTCCACTGGCTTATTTTGTGCATTTAATATGACCTGGTATATGGCAAAATGTAAAGGAATATAAACTTTAAGCATAACTGATGCCTTTCTCCGGAGCTCAACTGCTAGCAACTGCTATGCAAATAACCTTGGTTTTTCTTTGAAGTTGGGAAAATTGTTCTTTCTCTTATGTCCACTATTTTCATTGGACAGTTGACCACTTACCAGAGAAGCCCCAGATCTCTGTCCTGCTGTGTCCCAGGAAGTCCGATGGAGAGAACCTTCTATCCTCCAGCTCAAGTGCAAGTATCTTCTCGGTGGAAAGGAATTAGCCTTGGCTAAAGGGTAGACTTTAAACCTCCCTTCTCCAGCACTTTCCAATGTTTTAATGATTCGTATTCTCGGTCCAAAAACCAGGCAAGCTTCAGCTGCACCTCTGGTCCTTATCCAGATAGCATTTGCACTCTCCGTGATGATGATTTTATTCCAAATGAGATGTTACCTTAGCAACCAACTTACCAACTCACTCAATTAACCCGCTTCCTCTCTGTAATCAATACTCATTAGCACCGAATCACTTCTTTGCTCTGCCTTGCCGTTTGCTCATTCAGGTCAACCTGTTTCCTGCTTGAACCCAACAGAACCTCTCTCGGTGGGGTCCCTGAGGTTGTCATCCCGACTCGGGCTCAGCCAAGCAGGACCGGCTGGTGATCTCGGTGGGCTTTGCGGCAGAGCTCCGTGGTGGCTTCTGGTGTTTCTGTGGAGTCTTCCCATGGCGGAACTTGCAAGGAGGAAAATGGCACCTGGCATTTGGAACCAGAGAGACAGCTTCTGCGTGCCGATGAGGCTGCCAGGAGCACCAGGATATTCTGCGATGGTCGCTGTGGGCTGTAGGGTTTAAGATTCCAGAGAACATGGTTATTATGAAACCCAAAATAGTCCTGCTCTAGTTCTCAGGTGGGGAGATGAAAGCCCAGGCAAGTTCCTTTGCTGCACAGAGCCCAGGAGAGGAGGGAGTGGGGGACAGTGGCCTCGCAGAGCCTCTGCCGATTGTGGGGACCCGCTGTTCATAGGGGACCTGGAGTGGATGACCCTTCTCGGAGCAGAGATGCTAGTGAGTCTCCAGAGGTGGCCAGAGAGGAGAGTGAACTTTTTCTGTCCAACGTGGGGAGGGGAGTGGAATCCGGAGGCGCTTCCTACAGAAGGGGACTGCTTTCTATGCAAGCAGAGAGTTGGAGGGGGAGAGAGGCTGAGGCGATGAAAGATTCAGGAAAGTCTCCTGTGCTCACTGGGCCTGGTGCGGGTGGTGCTGGGGCAAGTGGGAGGGTGGGTGAGCCAGGAATGGGGCCGTTCCGCCTCTGGGCACTGCGGTACGGACAGGAATAACACTGCTGAATGCAAGGGGATCCACAAATGGAAACGTTTAATTAATTTATTAAAAGCATTGTGGGCACCGATCTGCTTAGAGGATGGAGCAGCAAGGGTCTGTTGTCAGGGGGCTCGCATTCCGGAGGCAGAGGGAGAGAACAGGCTGGGAACAGACGGAAAAGCACTTCAGGTATGCTGAGAGGTGGGAAGAAAATTAAACCAGAGACACTGGGCAGGTGGTGCCTTTAGCTGGCAGGGGCCCGGGGAACTTTCTGAGGATCCATGCTTGAGCTGAGAGTAGAAGAATGAGGGGCCAACTGGTGGGCTGCCCAGAAAGAGGGTTCCAGAAAGAAGAAAGAACCAGTGTACAAGCTGACCGCCAGCTCCAGGAGCTCTTTCCTGCTTTGACTTTGTATTCTTCTTCTCGGTGCTCAACCAGAAATGGAGATTCTCTGCTCTGCCTGCCTGCTCGGCAGACCCACCTCCCAGGGCCTGTGACTTCTGACCCAGAGCCCGCTGGGCCTCCAGTCCTTCAAAGTACTCAGTGCCACTGGTAACTAAGAAAACACACGCCAACACAAGTATGTGGCACCATTCTTCATCGACGACATTTGGGAGATTAAAAAAAAAAGTGGCGAGAATCCAGTGAAGACTCGTGTCTTAGATGTTGCAGGTGGACTGGCAAAGTGGTGCCTTCCTGAAAGCAGCTTGAAAAGACTTATCAAAAGCAGAACAGGGGGCCTCCCTGGTGGCGCAGTGGGTTAAGCAATGCCCTGTGAAGCAAACCGTAGCCACTGCAGCACGAGTTCGAGCCCTGCCTCTGGCCAAGGAGGGGCCACATGGCGCAGCAGACCGCTCCTGCCTCTCCCGCTCCTGCCTCTCCCGCTGCTGCCCTCAGCAGTGTGTTTCAGTCGCTCTGCCTGTTCTGTTCCCCACTCTGTTTCTGGTGAGTCCTCTCACCCTCCTCGCATGCCTCTGGCCTGTACCCCTGTGCTTGTGTGCATAAGTAAATAAATTAAAAAAAAAAAGCAGAACAGTCATGCCTCAGGAACTGGCAATCTTATTTGCAGATCAGGCAGGAATGGAACTAAGGCAAAGTATGGCAAAGGTTCGCGCACAGAGATGTCCCGTTGAGCATTATATATGAGGGATCAGGGTGCTTCTGTGTGCAAGGACAAGGAAGAGGGTCTTTGTGAAGGACGCTGGCAGGGAGGTGGGAGGCGGGTGGAGCTGAGAGTGAAACAGGGATGTTCTTTGTAATCAGGTGGATCTTGGTTCAAGTCCTGACTCTGTGATCTTGAGAAGTTCTAGGTCACTGGGTCATTTCGTCATTGGGAGAACAGAGACCATCTATCTCCTTTTTGCAGGGGGGCAGAGCTGCTAAGGACAGATCCAGCAGGTGGCCAGCGCACCAGAGGACCCTCCCACACCCATCGTGACAACTGGCCAGTGCGTCATTCCCGTCTCACTCAATGCTGACAACCTGGCACTGCTGTTCCCATTTTGTAGATGAAGAAACTGAGGCTCTGAGAGGTGAACAGCCTTTGCAAAAGTCATCCGGCAGGCAACATGAGGAACAGAAAGTCCGCAGGGCTTCTGACTTTTGCACTTGCTATTTCTTCCCCTCCTTCCCCTCGCACCCCAAGAGCACTTACCCATCCTTTAAGACCCCACCCAGGTATCAGCCGTCTGGGAAGCCTCTCCTGACACCCCTCCCTGAGCCTCCACAATCTCCCGCACCAGCCTCAGCACAGAGGGGCACCTGGCCTGGGGCAAGAAGGGTCTGGTATCAAGTTCAGCTGCAGGTTCACAGGGCTGTACCCTGGCATCAGCCCCTCTGTGCCAATACCCTGGTTGTACCCACCCCTCTGATTTAATAGGCGAAAGGTGGACTTCGCTCATTAGTTTTCTTTGCTACTCAGTGGGTGGTGAGGTTTAAAATGAAGCTGGTGCTCCATAAGTGACAGTTGCTCTCCTGCCTCAACGTGGACAATGTTTCCCAAAAATGTCATAGTGCCTGACTTTGGGCCTCAGTTTCTTCGACTGTCAAGTGGCACTTCCTCAGAGGCTGTGGGGAAGACTGCGTGAGTTAATACGTGCGGAGCATTCTCAGCAGAGACTATGGGAACCGGGGCACGAGCGTGAGCTATTATGTTCATTCATCTCATTACAGACGGGCGTTCTCCGCGCCCGGGTAATTGTGTGCAGAGCCGGTGCAGGGCAGGGTGGCGTCTTCAGGCCCCAGGGTGGGGCCTGGCACGGAGCCGGGCTGGCTGCGCGGAGCTGGGCAGGGCAGGGATGGATAGAGACGCGTCCCAGGGGAGGTGGCTGAGCAGAGGGAAAGCCAGCGGGCTGGGACCAGCTCTAGATCGCGAGCGCCTGTGTGTGTGGGGATGGGGTGGGGTTTCTGGGTCCTCCAGCCCGCGCCTCCCCCGCCCCCGGGCGCTGCGGGCCAGCGGCCAAGTCGAAATGTGTGACCGCGGCTTCCGTGGTGCTCCCGCGGGAGCCCTTGAGACCAAGCAGGTGGCGGCCCCAGGGCGAGGGCGGGCAGGGCGTGGGGAAGTTGGAGGCGGGTCCCCCTGCCCCGCCCCGCCCACTACAGAGTCCCGGATCTACAGGGCCGGTTGTGCGCAAAGGTGGGCAAGGGCTGGGGTGGGTGGATGGGGAGAGGGCGGTGTGAGGTGGTGGCAGCATTGCTGTGCAGCGGGGGCGGGGGCGGCTACCAGGTTTGGATTCTGGAAGCTTCCTAGCTGGACTTTGGGTTTAGTCTCTCGAGGATTTTTTGCCCCACTCCATCCCGACCTGATTTGCGGCAGGGCCTGGGGCCAAGCCGGTGCTTTCTGATCCCCGCAGCGCGCCTTGGAGAGTCACTTAAACTTCTGTGCCTCAGTTTACTGTAACGGGGGCTAATCCTGGCACTGCGAAATGAAATGCGGACGATGAAGGGCTCGGACCGGCACCCAGTCTGCTCTCAGGAAATGTTGCCTGTTCACAGCTGCGCCGCCCCTTTGCCCACTTGTTACGTGTTTTGGGGCTGGCACGTTTGAGGAGAGCTTCCGGGTACTAGGACAGGTATGAAGGGAGGTGCGAAGGGACGGGGAAGCCGCAGCGGGGTTGGAAGTCACAGCTCCTGGCTCTGCCGGCTTCTCGGTGCACTCACCAGGCCTGATGGCTGGGGAGGGTGGCGCTGGAAAGGCATCCCCAACCAGAGGATGGGATGCTTCGCAGAGGTCCCTGTAGAAGCAAGGAGTGTGTCAGGGACGGACAAGGGGACTGGTGGCAGTGGCCAGGAAGGACTAGCAAGGACAAAGGCATGAGGCGTGGCCCAGTCTGGAAGCAGCATTCTAGCAGGCAGGGGGACAGGGCACACTGGGAATGGACTTGGATCTCAAGCGAGGAGCTTGGGCTTTATCTTGGGGAGCCTGTGCAAGCTGAGAGTTAAGATGGGGTGGGGGGAGCATTAGGTCAGCCCAGTCTCAACACGGCCCAGAGACTGCCACGTGCCCAACACTTGGCAGCTTATGTTTACTGACCTGTCTCAGATAACCCCCTCTGAGGTACAGAGAGGTTGAGGAAGTAATCCCAGGTCACACAGCAGTTAAAGGCCAAGCTGGAATCTGAAGCCTGGTGCTCCAGCCTCCTCAGTCCCCGTACTTGCCTCTGGGCTTCTCCCTGATCAGCCTTAAGTGCCAGCCCTTCCCCTGCTGACCCTGAGGTCCGGCCCTGCATCTCTCCCCTTCATGTGCGCCCTTTCCTGCTCAGTACCTGGGTGCTTTCTCTGAGGCTGAGGACCATGCACCTTTGATGGAACTGCCTGGACTGCTGGGAGTGGGGGAGGGGAGCAATTTCTCAGAAATCCAATAAGACCAGTGAGTGACTCTGCTTGTAGCCCCCTCCTAGCCCCGAGCCTCAGCTCTGGTCCCTCCTGACTGGGGTCATGTCCCCTTCCCTTGTGCCCTCTGCCCCCCCCCCCCCCCACTCCTTGCAGACAGGGATTTAAGGTCTTTGAGTCTGAATACTGTTAGCGCATCTCCTAAGGCCCCCTCGCCTTCGTTCTTCTGTCCTACCTCCCTGGCAACCTTCTGAGATGGCTCCTGTGCCACCTCCTAGACCCTGCGGCCACCTGGACCAGCTTTCTCAAAAACAAATCAGGCCTTGTCTCTCCTGTTCCCTGAGATCCCAAGACAGGGCCTGGATAGAGCAACACGGAGTTCACCATCATCTCCTGCCCCCTTTCCAGTTCTGCGTCCCCAACCTTCCCCAGACACACCTGGCTCTTCTCTGATCATTGCCTTTTTGTCTCCAAGAGACTGCACCTCTGGAGCTGCTCTTCTTCCTGCCGGGAATGCCCTTTCTCTCTGATTATCATGGTGAAATCTTACTCATTCTTCAAAGGCCACCTCCTCTGGGCAGCCTTCCCTGATGTCCCGAGGCAGGGCTTCTTGCTCCTGCCCCTGTTCTCCAGCACCCTTTTTGTGAGTCCATTGTATGCCATTTAATTGACTTTTCCTCTCCGCCCACCAGACACAAACCTCAATAATATCCGAATGGCTGCCACCACCGAGTTCTTACTCTGTGCCAGCTCTGTGCTAAGACTATCTGCAGTATTTCCTGTTCTCTGCAGCCCTGAAGGCAGGCACGGCACTCAACCCCACTTCACAGATGATGAATGGACGCACAGACAGCTGAAACGACTCACCCAGGGTCGGCCCACTTGGGTGGCACAGCCAGTCAGGCTGCAGTAGCATCTCGGCCAGCCCTCCCTCCTTCCCAGCACAGAGCCTGGCGCAGGTTCGCCCAGAGAATGGATAAATTGGAGGTCTGCCTGGCTGGGTCTCTGGACAGCCTGGGAGGGTCAAGGAAGGGCTAGCATGGAGCCGGTCCCTGTACTTGCCAGGAGCCACCCTTCCCACAGCCCTGGGGCCCTGCTACTGTTACCTCATTTTACAGATGAGGAATCTGAGGCTTCGAGCTAGTAAAGGACCCAGAGAGAGTGAATGGCAGGGGCAGAGTCTGTGTGGGCCAGAGTCCAATTTAGGATGAGGATCTGGAGACCCCTGTGCCTCTGGAGAGAGAGAGAGAGGGAACCCTTTAATCAAAGCTCCCCCCGCCCTTTGAAGAGATTCCCAGAAAACCAGGCTTTAGCCAGGGCTAGGGGTGGGGCCTGGCGGAGGCCGCCAGGGACCCTGAGCAGGCGCTTCACACTTTCAGGAAGGGTTTTCCCCTGTGGGGTGTGCGGGAGGGTAGGAGAGAGCCATCTCAAGTAGCGGGCGAGAGCTTGGGTTGTGGGAGCCCACAGTGCTGTGTCTGACCCCACCTGCTGCGCGCATGTGCTGTCTGACCTCAGCAGTCGTCCACCGCGCGGAGGTCCCCTCTCCTCGTCTGTGAAATGGGGGAACGTGCCTCGGAGCAGGCTTGGGTGGTGACCGCCGTGTTGCCCACAGCAAGCACTTGGTGAATGCTAGCTGTTACTAGTGCACCGGAATTAAGCTTTTGGAACTTGGGTGACGTGGAGAGTCAGGAAAGAATTAGTGAGAGTCTCGGACCGAGCACCGAGATGGTGCTGCTCGGGGAGGGGGGGGCAGTTGCATCTGTCTGCTTCTTGGCATCACCCTGCTGGGGTTGTGGGGTGGGAGGGTGGAGGGGGAAGGGGTTTGGGGGGTACGGGGTTGGGGCTGGTGAACGCAGAGCTGGCTCTGGGCAATAGAAATGAAGCATGAACAGATATGAGTTCGACTCCTGCTGGCCGACCTTGGGCAATTTACTTTGCTCTCTTTCAGCTTCTGCTTCCCCCTCTGTAAGAGGGAATGCATCATCCACCGCACATGAGTGGGTAGGCATTTAAAGGCTCAGCATACCGGGGCCCTGTCCACCCAAATGTCAACCTTTTAGACCTCAGGAAGTACTTTTTTTTTTTACAAATGCTTTCCTCCCCATGGCTTCCCACCTCTAAGTAATTGTTTTTGGAGTACTCCGTAGAGTGCGGAGGGGTACAAATAAAGAGTGTGGTCACTTAGACCCTTCAAAACCCCACCTCTCAGGATTTCGGAGCAGAGCGCTCGAGAATGAGGCGTGTGCGCCCCCTGCTGGCCCTCTTTCTAACTGCACCTTTGGCCTGGGTGCTGGGTCTGGGAACTTAATGTCCATAAAAGGCTGAGTGTCTAGACCGAGAGGATCTCAGAGATCAACTGCTGGGCCGTTTACCCACGAGATGGGAGGCTCTGTGTGGGCCAGGGAGCTTGCACACAGCGGGGACTTGGGGAACTGAATCCAAGACTTGGCTCTGTAGATGCCTGGAGTGGGGAGGCCCCCAAGGAGGGCCCTTGCAGCTGAGCTTCAGCTTACAGGGAGGTGGAGCTGGGACTGATCATGGAGAGCAGAGGGGGTTTCAGATTCTTGGCCCCTCATCCTGCCTAGCCCCGTCATGGGATTTCCTGTTTTGTCTTGAAGTGGCGTCACTGCAACCGGATAGCTGAAATGGAAACTCAAGGTGCGTGTGTGCGTGTGTGTGTGTGTGTGAAAGGGTGACACGTATCCCCTGGCAGGTGCCTGGACTGGTGATGTCACCATACGGACGTTCTGGCCTTCCTTTAAAGGGTTTGCTCCTCTCACACCCAAGTCACCAGGAGCTGCCGTTACTGTCTTGCCTTTGGTTCTCCAGCATCAGGTGGAGGGGAGTGAGGAGACAAGAGAGCAGGAAAGTCTTGTCTTTAGAGCCAGAGGAGAAGATGGGGATGGGCGTGGGCGCTTGGATGGGCTTTGTAGCAGATCAAAAGTAGGGAGCGAGGGAGAGATGCGGATTGAGGATGTTGCCCGGACTTTGGACCTGGGTGATGGTTGCACCGCTCAGTGAGATGAGGATCCTGGGGTGTCCTGCCCACAGCCACCTGATGCCCCGAAGCTCCTCACACACGGCACACTATTTCCTCCTGTTCCCAGCGCTGCTTCTTGGCGGGGGTACTGGGTGAGAGTATGTGCAAGGTGTGCACGCACGCGTGTGTGTATGTGCCCTGAGCAAGCCCATGCCGTGGGCTAGAAGAAGCCTTCCTGGGCTGGAGCTGACCCTTTGATGAGCGTTCTGGTTGCGCCAAGGCCAAGGTGCCTGAGGTCTGTCTCCTGAGAGGGGGAGCACGATACAATCTGCTGAGCCTCCCCACCAAAGCTCTCTCCCACTAGCTCTGCACCCAACTTCTGATGCAAGGTGGCCTCAGACAAGTGTCGGTCTCTCTTGAACCTCAGTGTCCTCATCTGACAAATGGGAACAGTGGCCCAGAGCTCACAGGTGCCCAAGGAGGATGGAAGGAGGCGTTGCAGGTGCTCGGCTCACCTCAGGAGTAGTGGAGGCTGCTCTGGGGGTACCCGCCTCCTCCGGGCTCTGGAACCACCAGCCTCAGTGCAGCGGGAGCATCTGCACTGCTCCTCCTACCTCCCAGTTGATGCTCGGCTGGCTCCTTCTCAGCCCTCTGCTGACCCTGCAGGTTGTGGCTAACCCTGTCGGCCCTGCCCAAGGCACCTCTGCACCTCCCCCAGTGCCCTCCCCCTGGCCAGCTTTTCCTCCCTAGCACCTCCACTGCTGGGCCTGAGCAGTTCTGTCCATTGGATGCGTCCCCACCCTGCCTCTCGGGCTGAGCAGTTTCATCCATTGCATGCGGCTTCAGACCAGGGCCCTGCCTGTCGTGTTCCCTGCTGCATGCTCGCGGTGTGCAATGGCGCACCGCACGCTGTAGGTCTTTGGTCGTTATAGGTGAACTGTGTGTGGGGAGAGTTGGTGTTTTGCTGCCTGTAGTCCCGGCTTGAGCTTGGGGTGGAATCCCAAATTCCTGCTCTGTCACTCACTGGCTGTGTGGGTCCCCCTCTGAACCTGTTTCCTCAGATGAGTCGAGTCACTTCGGAGGGGTTGAGGGGCCAGTGAGACCACGTGCGTGCATCGTGCATGCCAGGAGTTACTGACAACACCTCTACCTGTTAGTTACAGTGTGCCAGGGCTGCTCCACGACCTCCAGTCTTTTAATTCGTTTCATCCTCACAATCACCCCCGAGGGGGGCTGTTAATGTTCCACTTTGCGGATGAAGAAGCTGAGACGCAGAGAAGCCACGTGCCCAGTGATGACCTTGTCTGTCCAGTAAGAGCTGTAGGGGCGGGACCTTCTGGACCATGGCCAGTTTGTCTCCTGGCATCGCACAGGTGCCCAGGGGGCCGGGGCGCAGTGACCTGAGTCCTTGCTGCCCCTCCTTTGCGTCCCCTGTGCATCCTGGAGGCTCCCAGGCTGGGGAGTGAAGCCTCCAGTGCCCGTGGGGCTGGGTGGGGCCAAGGGGGGCGTTGGCCTGTGGGGCTGGGGAGCCGGCCAGAGGCTGCTCTGCTCTGGCGGCCGTTAGCAGGCGGGGATGCAGGCCGCTGGTGCCAAATGTTTGAACTTTTCAAGAGAAGCAGAAAATGTGGATTTTTGTGTGAAATCTGATTTTTAAATTTGGCAACGAGAAGAAAGAGAAAAGAGAGTCACTGTGTGGGCCAAACAGAGCCCATTTGTGGGCTGCTCTCGGGCCGGTAGCTGGCACTTTGTCATCCTGGGGATACCCAGTGTCTCAAGGCCCTTTCTGCCCCTGGGCCCTTGATAAAAGTGACTCACACAATGTCCAGGGGCTCGTGGGCTATCACTGGCCTGCTCCCCAGCCCTTGTGCTTTTCCTGTTTCGCCCACCCCGCCTGTTGGAGGAGAGGCTGGGGGCCAACTGTCGCCAGTGGCCAGTGACCGAGGCAGTGGAAGTGACGAAGGCTCCGTGACGACCACAGAGAAAGGGGCTCAGGAGCCTCCCGGGTGGTGTACACACGGAGGTGCTGGGAGAGGTTTGCCCCAGAGGAAGTGGAAGCTCTTCCCTTTCCCCGTGTCCTGCCCTGTGCCTCTCTCCTGAGCGACACCTCGGTAACCAATCAGTGACCCAGTGTAGGGTGAATGGAAAAGGTCTCAGGCTTTTCCGCCCTCCCACTATTGGCGTGATGATGGACACCCGCGGTCCTGCATGCGTGCCTAAGTGGGCATGCGCAGGTGGGCGCACCTGGGCTTAGACATGGGCATTATGGATGGCGTCATAAGGATGCTAGAGAAAAGAAGTGAAGAGAGAATTGAGAAAGCAGAAAGAAGAGAAGAGAAGCAGAAGAGAAGAGGGGGGAGCAGGGGCTAGAGAGCCCAGAGAATGAAGATGGGCTGGGAGGCCTGCCAGCCTCCTGCTCACCCCCCTGCTCCCCGGCACCCGTGCCTGTGTGTGCCTGGTCAGCTCTGATGTAAATATCAATAAAAGAATAAAAGCCGCCGAGGGCTCCAGGACTCCTCCTTGACCCGTCTGCTCGGAATCTTCTCGGAATCTTCGAGAACCTGCTCTGTGCCCTTGCTGGCACCACACCTAGTGAGAGCCAGTTTTCTGAGTCTGCTTACTCTAGCAAATCAGTCTCAACATGAAAAAGGAAGTTGGGGAAACCCCTCACTTACAGCCACTTGGCCAGGAGTGCAGGAAACTGCCTGAGCTTGCTGGTGGCACCTGGAGTCTAAGGAGGAGCAGCTGTGGGAGCTGCGGCTGTAGCTGGGGTCAGAAGCACAGGTAGCAACCTGGGCTCGCTGCCTGCCCAATGAAGGGCAGAGCGGTCTTGGGAGATGGAGCCCCGGCCTGGGATTGCACTGTCCTGGATAGACGGCGTCACAACCATGCTGAGTTCTGACCCCCTGCTGGTGTCTGAGGATTGCCTGCTGGTGTGGGGAACCCCCACACATTCACACCTTGCGTGGGGGGCCAGGACCCCTCTTCAGCCCCACTGCAGCTCTGGTGCAGCCCCCAGGTGTTGCTGGTTGGTAGAAAGCCAGCAACTTGCGCTCAGGGCTGCTTGGGAGCGGGGCGTCTGTCCTTCCTCTGGTCTCGGTTGTGTCTGCCCTCCTGGCTTCACCATGTGGAGCCGTGTAGGGTCAGAGGACAATCAGGTATTTCCACCCTCCCACCACTGTGATGATGGACACCTGCGGTGCTGCGAGCATTCCAGGGTGGGCATGCGCAAGTGGGCGCAACTGTGTTGGACACGGGCTTAAATGGATGGCGTCATGAGGACGCCAGGACCAACAGACAGAACTGCGAGGACTGGACCGACCAACAGAACCGACAGGATGAGCAGCAGCAGCAGTAGCAGCAGCAGCAGAGAGAGATAGAGAGAAGAAGCAGCCGAGAGGCCTGCCAGCCTCCCGGCCCCCCGGCACCTCTGCCTGCCATGTACCTGGCCACCTCTACTAAATAAAGTATGAAAAGCCACCGAGGGCTCCGAGACGCTCCTTCCCTGACCCATCTGCACAGAACCATCCCGGACCTTGCTCCAGTGCCACCTCCATCCTGCCGCTACATGGGGTCATAAGGAAATCTATTCATACAGGCCTTGTGCAGATTAACTAACGCTGACACTAAGGGCAGCTGCCAGGCTCTGAGTGTGTCCCGCTGGGTGCTGTGGCCCCAGTGCCTCTCCCCAGCGGCGACGTGAGACGGTCACTGCACTAGCCCATTTTGCAGAGGAGGAAACTGGGTTAGCGGCCACTGGGTTTGCTCCCGCTAGCACCGCCCATACCTGCAATCAGCCCAGGTGTGCCTGACTCCAAAGCCCAGAGTGCCTAACCCAGGAGGATTAATCAAGATATTTAACAGTTGCCCTGGCCTGGGCCTTGTGCCATTAGGACGCCCGCCACAGACACCCAGCTGCACGTTCTCCCAGCTTCAGCATATCCAATACACACCCAGCCATGTTAAATAGGATTAATCCAGGAAATGAGATTACAGATGCCGTTTGGGGAACCCCGAGCAGCCCCGGTCCTGGTTTCTGTGTCTTCTTAGGCCGCGGGGGAGGAGAGCTGGCCGGAGAACGAAGACAGCAGACTTCGCTACTGGCTCGGCCGTGCACTTGCTGAGTGGCCTCTGGTGAGTGTGGGAAGAGAGCGTCTCGCGCCGTCCAGGACAGGGTCAGTGGTCACTCAGGGGATGGCCCTGCGTGCTGTGGGCCAGGCCCTGGTCACAGAGGGCTGGTGGGCGCTGACCCAGGAGGCCTGAGCGCGGCCACGGCTTGTCATGTCATTCACTGAAGGGTTGGATAGTAGAGTTTTTACAAAACAACTTAAAATACCCTGCCCATATTTAGCCTGTGCCATGGATCGTATTTAAAGCATCCAATCTGGTGAGTGTGGACAGAGGCGTGCAAGGCGAGAACACCGCCCCGGCGAGGCCCCGTGTCTTCATGCCTTTGGGTGTCTTCTCCTGCCCCATGGCGCCCCCACGCCCTCCATGCCGGTTCTCACGTCACCGCCGATCTGTTCCTGCCACAGCTGACACCTTGGCGGCCCCAGGCGTTTGTGCAGAGCAGCACGCGGCTGTGTCTTGCTTCCTTGTCAAGACTCGTCTGCATTGTCACGGCTGCCTCTTGACAGCAGAGTAGTGTTTTGTGGTATGGATTTGCCATGGGTTGCTTCCCGTTAACCTTTGCGTGAACATCTGGTTCTTTCCAGACTTGGTTATAAACAGAGCTGCCAGGAGCACTTAGGTGTGAGTTTTGTGGGGACGGAGGCTGCAGGGGAGGGGCTGCACGTGGGAGTGTTCCAGGCGGCTGTGCAGGACACGTGCAGCGGCCGCGTGCCCCTCCCTGCCCCTGGGAAGGTCGGGCCACCTCGTGCTGCGTTGGAGGAACGGCTGGTTTCGGATGGCCCGGGACGTGCTGGGGGTGCCCCCAGCCTTCACAAGTACGATGAACGCGGGCCAGGGGGCCCATGGGTGTGGCTTTGTTTGATGCCGCAGAACTAGGGCTGAGCAGAGGCACGCCCAGGGAGACAGACTTCTTTTTTTACATTTTAAAAGGACGGGTTTATTAGGAAAAGGAGGACGAAAAAGAGAGGCACCTGCATAGTCACAGGTGGGCAGTGGAGCCACTGCTGCGGCTTTGCAAAGGGAGAATGGTTGTGAGAAGAGACACCTGCAGATCATAGGTCGGCAGAAAGAGCGAGCTGCCGAGAGGGAATTTTCTGTGTGTCCGAGCTGGGCAAGGACGAAGGAGCTTCCTGACAGAGCAGGCCCCTCCCCCTGCCCCTTCCCGGGCACCCTGTTGCTGGGTGTGCTTAAGCCTGTGCCTGCCCAGCAGCGTGGCCTGGGGCTCCGGGGTCAGGCGGGGGTGGGCCTAGGCCTCGATGAGCTTCCTAATTCCGTGGTCCCAGGAGTCGGAGGTGAGAGACGCTCACTAGCAGCACCTGCGTGAATGAGCCACTGCGGCGGGCGCCCCTTCTGCAGAATCCAAGCTTCCTCGGACCCGCCTCTCATGACTGGGGGCTGCTCGTGGGTAATCGGGGGCTGAGCACCAGCAGCTGTGAGCTAAATGCTGCGCGAAACCACTGGCCGCTGCGGAGTTGCTCTTACGCGGCAAAATGAGCGTGTCCAGCCTGTGAGGTTGGCACTGTGGTGCGCAGGGCCCGGCGGCCCACACCGGCAGCCTGTGAGCGAGGGCTGCGCCATCCAGGGCTGTGCAATTCCCTGTGGCGTCCACACAGCAGGGAAAGCCCCCGAAGGACACGCTTCTCAGGAAACAGCCCCACTGTGAAGGGCTGTATTGGGATTTGGGGTGCCATGTCCCGCCTCACTCCACCCAGATAAGGAGATGAAAGCCAGCGCGAGTGCCCTCCTGGCTCAGCACAGCGCATCCGACCAGGGGAGCACCTGCCTTCTAGCAATTCTTTTTTTTTTTAATGCACTTGGGCCGGGGTGAATTTATTTAAGATTTATTTATGCACACAGGAACTGGGGTACAGGCCAGAGGTATGTGTGGGTGAGAGGAGTCACCAGAGACGCCCCAGCGTGGGGAGCAGAGCAGGTGGAACTGTTACAGGGCAACCCTAATATAGAATGGGTTTCCCAGACTGGGTCCTCACCTGCGCGCTCAGAAGACTTTTATAAGAAGTCCCAACTTCAGGCACACGTGACAAAAGTTATTAAAGGGTTTTATTTTACAAAAGAAGGGGAATAAAATAGAAATAACACCAGGGAAGAGAGGGGTACAAGTCCGTAAATATCCTACCAGATTTTCTGAGCTGGAACCCAAAGGCGTGTTGAGAGCTGACTCTGAGTCAAGTGAGATGGCTCCAGAGGAAGAGAGAGCCCAAGGCTCACCTCTTGGTTTTATGGCCAGCCTGGCTGCTTAACTCCACCCTCAGGTCCCGGTGACCCACTCTTCGATAACAGTATTATCAGATTTGTGGTTCTGGAACACTGGTGGTCTGGATTGTGGGTTGAAGTCCACACCCATCTGTGTAATCCATTCAGGACGACCTTTCCCCCTAACAATTCCCCTGAAACACACCGCTGAGGGGAGCAGCGGGTGAGGCAGGAGAGGTCTGCTGTGCCGTGTGGGTCCCCTCCCTGGCTGGTGATAGAGCTGCAGTGGCTGTGGATGCTTCATAGTGCGGTGCTTAGCCCCTTGCGCCACCAGGGAGGCCTGGAAATGCTTTTATATTTTCCTTTTCTCTTGTTTCTCCTTCTTCCTACTTCTCATTCTCCCTGCCTCCCTCCCTCCCCTTGTCGTTTTCTTCAACAGGAAGAGAAGACTGAGTCGAAGAGCCATGTGATTGAGCTGGAGCGGTAGAAACTCAGGGTGTCCACCCCCAGGCTGAACCTCAGAGAGTGAAGTGGGAGGAAAGGGCTGGGGGGACCCACGTGCCTCCTGGCCTGGGTCTGGGGGCTTGGCGTGCCTCAGTGGCGCTGCTGCCAGCTGGGCCCTGGGAAAGGCCTCGGGTGCTCCGGTGCACCCTCAGAGCTCTGCTCTTTCCAGTTGAATCATCACAAGTCAGTCCACTTTGTAGCCAACGGCCTGGACCTGATGCCACCATCCCGTGGCGCGCTGGTCTTGGGGCGCACACCATGCTCTGCCTGGACATCTAGGTCACCTCCGATGTCACTTGATTGTGAGCGACGCCACGATGAACACTTGGCTCTCAGGGCGTCTTTCACATCTCCAGCCACACCTTCTGGAGGTCTCCCCAGAACTGGGGAGTGGGCCAAAGGACTGGGAACCCTTGAATCGGTAAAAATGTCCTGTTATCCGACTTTCCAGAAAAACGGCTCCCACGCTCCTGCTCGCGTAGAGGAAGGACGTTTATCTCGCGGCCCTCACCCTCTCTGGCCTGCCCGGCTCGGGTAGCAGCGGACATGGGGCGCTGCAGACATGGCTGTGCGGGTGACCCCGGGCGAGGCCCGGTGTGACCCTGGTCAAGCACAGATGGTGCTGTGCGCTGCCGCTGGGGTCCAGGCAAGGCAGGAATATCTGTGCCATTTTCTTCATTTAAAATGAAGTGGATTCTAAACACCACTTAAAAATACATTAATAATGGTGTTGGTGTATTATTCATCTTGAAGAAGTGACAGATGTTTCCCTCAGCAAAATGTTGAAGTGGGAAAGTGGGTTAGGGAGTTGGGAGATTGATTAATTTCTGTCAAGGGGCTCATTACCGCCTGCCTGGTGACCTCCTTGCTGGCCCCCTGCCTCCGGCTCCCACGGCCCCCGCCCTGCCCCCGTCTGTCCATGTGCCAGTGTCTAGTTAGTCTTGCTCCTGTGGTTTGGGGAAGTGAGATGGATGTTGGGCGTGGGGTTAGGTGCCTGGGCGCTGGCCTGATTCTGTCAGAGATACCTGGTGTCCTGGACATCTGCTTCGGGGTCCCCTTTTTTGGATCGGTGTTCTTTTGGGTTCTGCTCTGCCCTTTCTCAGTCCTGGGGTGTCATGTGCAGCTGACACTGCCCCCACTTCGGGGGACACATCCCAGACCTGGGCTTGGGTCCTGGGCCTTCTGTGGACCCCACGTCCAGTACTGGCTTGAGCGGAAGTGGCGTCAAGCTGAGCCCACCCACTTTGAGGTGTGGATCCAACTGGACCTGAAGTTCACCGTTCAGCACGCTAGTTACATGAGCAGCCCGCACTTTTTTTCTCTAAAGATTTATTTATTTATGCATACAAGCATGGAAGTACAGGCCAGAGGTGTGGGGGAGGTGAGAGAATCCACCAGACAGAGCAGGGGGCAGAACAGAAAGACTGACTGAAACACACTGCTGAGGGGAGCAGTGGGCGAGGCAGGAGAGGACTGCTGTGCCATGTGGGTCCCCTCCCTGGCCAGTGGCAGGGATCGAACTCATGCTGCAGTAGCTGCAGTTTGCTTTATAGTGCGTTGCTTAACCCACTGCACCACCAGGGAGGGCCCACCTTGCACACTTTGAACAGTCAGTCTGAATTGGAGCCTTGAGGCTTGTAAACAAGAGCTATGACTGATACAAGTCCTTCCTCTCCGCCGGCCACAGCCGTCTCATCTGGAGAACAAAGGAGTTAGATTCTCTGAGGTTCTTCCAGCCCAGGGGGTTCAAGTCCCTCCTCCCTTCAAGCCCCCTCAGATGGTGGAGGCTGTGTAGACTTGCGGGTGGAAACTTGGTGGGCTCTTGTCCCCCGACCCCCACAGTGTTTCCTCTGCAGGCACTGGCAGGCAGTTGCCCTGCAGGGCACCCTGTGCACCTCAGTGCGGGCCACTGGACCAGCAGCCACCACGCGTGTGCTGCCCCTGCTCTGCGTCTCATGGGGGCTCCCACCTCCTTCAGGACTCAGTCCCACCCCCTGGGGTGGTGGAAGCCTGGCGACATGAGGGTTTGATAAATACTGAGTGAGTGAGTCTGGCCAGACCCTGCCAGGCTCTCCGGCCGGACTCAGGCCTCCCCGTGCTCGGCACGCCTCCGGGCCTGCGTGCTCACTGGAGCCCAGTTGCTCACACGCTGCTCCCTGTGACACTGCCAGACAAAGGCGTCTTTGAGAGGCCAGGAAGCGGCTGGCGTCTCCTCCAGCCGCCCCCCAGCAAACTCTCCCTTCTCCTCTGATACTCTGCGCAGCTTGTCACGGATTTGGCAAGGTTTGCTGGAGCCCTACTGTGTGCCGGCTGCATTTTAGTTGCTGACAGTGATACAAACAGATGTAGTCCTTGTTCTCATGCGCCTATGGCTTTAGGGGGCAGTGGGCACACGGATGCCAGAGAGTAATACATGCTGTGGGGAAAATTCAGCAGGGGGGAGACGGGCCGGGTTGATGGGGCGTGGTGGGGTGTTTCTACTAGAGGTGGCAGGGAGGTTACCCTGATCCAGTGACAGTTAAGATGAGACCTGAGGAGGGAGAGGAGTGCACTATGCAGATCTGCCAGGTGGAAAGAACAGCAAATGCAAGAGCTCTGCATGGGGAGTGAGACTGGAATGTTCTAGAAATGGGGAGGAGACCCCTGTGCTGGAGTGAGGGCTGAGGGGCGGGGGCAGTAAGAGTGGAGGGGGAGAGGGTAGCTCCCCGGCAGGTCTCCCTGGCCTTTCACCCTGCGTGAGAAGGAGACAGGGCAGAGCAGGCAGCTGGGTGGGAGGCTCTGGAAAAGTCCAGGAAAACAGCAGCTTGAGTGGTAGGAGAGGCGGGGAGGCCAGGCCCTGGGATGTACCCCCAGGGCCTTGTGCTGAGGTCTGGGCTCTCACAGACCCGTACATTATGGCATCAATGTTAATATTGGCTGGACAGTGCTTGCCTCTTCCAGCCCATGTCACTCTTCCCCTGAGGCAGATTCTGGGTCTGTTTTGAGGTTGGAAAGGGCAGAATCTACCCATGTCCAGTGCCGGAGACAGGGAGGTGAGGATGAACCAGAGGACAGAGTCAGATGGTCGGCGTGCCCGAGCCGGGGGCTGTGGGGGCAGGGGACGGGGGGCCTGGCTTTGGAGCTGGCCATGATTTTGAGATGCCAGCTACCCAGACTTAGGGCTCCGGGAAGTGAGGGTGGACATAGAAATCTAGAGCTCTGGAGAAAGGCTGGGGCTGGGGGATGAGTCTGACGAGAAGAGGGTAGTTAAGGCAGAGACTTAAGGGGCCTCCCTGGTGGCGCAAGGGGTTAAGCACCACACTATGAAGCATCCGCAGTCACTGCAATATGAGTTCGATCCTGGCTAGGGAGTGACCCACATGGTATGGCAGACCTCTCCTGCCTGGCCTGCTGCTCCCCTCAGCAGTGTACTTCAGTCGATGTGTCTGTTCTGCTCCCCGCTCTGTCTCTGGTGACTCCTCTCAGCCCCCACATGTCTGGCCTGTACCCCAGTTCTTGTGTGCATAAATAAATAAAATCTTAAAAATAACAGGCAGAAACTGCACAGGCGGATTTAGTGGGGACGGGAGGAGATGAGCTCTGACATTGGAGGAGGTTCTGGGAAGCAGGAGGAAGACCAGTGAGAGCTGCCCCAGAAGTCAAACAGGCGTGTCCACACCCCTGCCGCTGGCCGGTCCAAGGACCACAGACTGAGACCTGGCCTCAGGCCCAGCCGCAGGCAGGTCGCTGGTGAGCTTGGCAAGAGCAGCTGGGCCGAAACCTTGTAGGAACAGGCTGGAGGGTGATGGGAAGCTGAGAGGACTTTATTTATTAAAAAAGAAAGTTCCCAGGGTCTCAGGAGGAACCAGTTAGGGGCTGAGCGCCCCTGCTGAGCCCCTTCCTGCTGCCCATTTTCTGGCTCCTCCCTGCCCTCCCTGCTTCTGCCTCAGCTCCCTTGATCTCCAGCAGGCTGCGTGCTGGCACTGCCTGGCCACCCGGGCGGCGGAAGTCGGGGTCCAGCGTGCGTGCTCTGGGCCCAGCCGGAGCCTCCTGGCCCTGTGAAGGCTCTTTGTCCAGGTCGGCAGGCGGCGGTTTGATCAGGCCCTCGTGGAGCTGGAACTGGCCTCTGACACCCACCGCACAAAGGCCTCTTTGAGAGGCCAGGAAGCGAGTTGCTGGGATTTACCCACCGGGATTCGGGGGGCATCTGTGGGCCAAGGCCCTGGGCCCTGGGCTCTCCCTGTTACCGTTATGTCCTCGTTGCTGTTACTGGTTGGACGCTCTCCACCCAGCCCACAGCTCAGCTTTCCCTCTGAGCCATCCTGAGCCCCGCTTCCTGCCTCACCCCTTCCGAGGGGCTGTCTGGGGTCTCGGCACCCAGAGAGGCCGAGGGAGAATCAGAGCAGCGACATGTGTGCCCAGTGTCCCCTCTGCAGCCGTCACTGGCTGCCTGTGGGGCTTTGAGCCAGTGACCGCAGCGGCCAGCTGGGTGGTCGTTGCTCTGTCCCCAAATGTGTGTTCTGGGGGAGCACAGTGCACTCCTGGGGCCTGCTTGGAGAATGCAGACCGTCCCTGCTTTGAGTCTTAGTTTCCCATGACCTGGCCTCCTGGGATGCGGGGTGCTGTCAGCCGGTCCAACCATCCGTCTTGTCCTGGTGTCGGGGCTGAGTGCACAGCCTGGGGAGGAGAGCGTGTGCGGGGATGATGCACGGCACTGTGTTCCGGGCCTGACCTGCTGGGACCAACTTGTGACCTTGGCGGCTGCCTTCTGCTCTGCGGGCTCTGTGCAGAGCCCCTCTCCAAGCCCTTCCACCTAGGACAGCCCCATGGCTGGGTCCCTGACTGAGAGTGTCCCCCACCCAGGGGCAGGTTTCAGCATGACCTTGGAGCCCCCTGCCCAGGAAGGTACCCCCAAGAGTCATCTTCCCTCCTGACCAGAAGCAGATACCTAGGTTTGAGGGTGCAGGGCTCCCCCTCGTGGCTGCTCTGTAACAATGCTCTGTCCAAGGGCTGCGGGCCTGGGCTGTAGGGAAAGTCGTTTTCTCCTTTTCAGGGTGTGGAGGACAGTGGGAAGCTTTTTGCTTTTTGCTGCCAACATCAGAGAGACTGAGGTCCAGGTTGGGGGTCTTCCTCTTGTGTCTGGGGAATTGATGTGACTACCTGTGAGGTTAGTGAATCTCCCCGTAAGGTGGATGAGAAGTTTGAATCTCAGAGGCCTAGATGATGTGTCTGAAGCTGACGCTCAGGTAGGCCTCAGTTTTCCAGTCCCCCAGGCCCCGCTTCCCTCGCCCGCCTACCCCCGCATCGGCCTCCCAGGCTGGACCTACACAGTTCCCGCAGCTCAGGTACTCCCCACTCTTTATGAGCAACCCAGCCTTCCTGTTTCACCTAATACCTCCTTTATTTATTTATTCATAAAGATTTATTTCATTTACTTATGCATGTAAGAGCTGGGGTGTAGGCCAGAGGTATGGAGGGGGGTGAGAGGATTCATCAGAGACAGAGTGGGGAGCAGAACAGGCAGATCGACTGAGATACACTGCTGAGGGGAGCAGCGGGTGAGGCAGGAGAGGTCTGCTGCGCCATGTGGGTCCCCTCCCTGGCTGGGATCAAATTCAGGCCACAGTGGTGACATGCTGAGACTTATCCCCTAGGCCACTAGGAGGCCCTAATGATTCTTATTTATTATTTTTTAATGGTAAAATATACTATTGTATGACTTATGATTTAAACCATTTTAAGGACAATTCAGAGACATGTAAGGGAGCATATTCACGATGCTTTTTTTTTTTTAGGATTTATTTATTTGTGCATACAAGCACTGGGGTACAGGCCAGAGGTGTGGGGGTGGTGAGAGAATCCACCAGACAGAGCACACTGCTGAGGGGAGCAGCGGTCTGCTGTACCTTGTGGGTCCCCTCCCCGGCTGGCGGCAGGGATCGAACTAGTGCTGCAGTGGCTGCGGTTTGCTTCATAGTGCGTTGTTTAACCCACTGCGCCACCAGGGAGGGCCCAGCATATTCACGATGCTGTGTGGCTATCACACGCCTTCATCTTCCCAAATCTGCACCCACAGGAGAAGAACTCCCTGGGTCCCTCTCTTGTCCCCCAGGGCTTGCATCACCCTTCTGCCCCCTGTCTCTGAGTCTGACCGCTCCGGGACCTCACCTCTGTGCAGTCACACAACATCTGTCCTTCTGTCACTGGCCGATTCCACCAGGCATTGCGTGTCTTTGTGGCACACCCTCGTTGAAGGGTGTGTTGGCGTTTCCTCCCCTCTTTAAGGGTCAGTGACATTCCATCGTGTGCACGGGCCGTGTTCATCTGTTGTTGGGCCCTTGGGTTGCTTCCCGCTGTGGCTGTTGTGATGTGAATGAGGGTGTCACGTGTCTAGTCAGCGCCTGCTCTTTCTTGAGGTTACAGATCTAGAAGCAGAGTTGCTGGGCCATATAGTAATTCTGTGTTTGATTATTTTGGGAATTACTGTACCATTTTCCATTTCTATCAGCAATGTACAGGATTCTAATTTCTCCACATCCTCACCAACTCTTGTTATTTTTTTTGCATTAAAAAAACAATCTTAATGGGGTGTGAAGTGCTATCACATTGTGGTTTTGATTTCCATTTTCCTAGTGAGTAGTGATGTGGAACATCTTTTTCCTGTATTTATTGGTCTTTATTTTTTTAGACTAACATGTATTTCTCCACCTTCACTAGCTTGATGACCACTAAGACCTTGCTAGAAATGCAAATCCTTAGGCCCAGGAAAGACATACTGAATTGGGAACTGGGGCCCAGCAATCTGGGTTTTAACCAACACTGGATGATTCTTGCACACACACAAATTTGAACACCTCTGGTGTGGATGTTATGTCAGGAACTTTGCAGCAGCATTTAATTTATTGTTATTTTCATTTGGCAGATGAGAAAAGTAAGGCTCAGAGAGGGGAATCCTTTGCCCAAGAAACAGGTGTATTAACGCCAAGCTCCTAGCCAGCCTATGGGAGCTGTTGCTGGGGTTTACCAGTAAGCCTGGTAAACAGTTTCCGAAATGACCAGCAGGGGGAGCCTTTGACACAGACCTGTGTCCCTGCTTAGAGGCAATGGGGACCCCATCTGAGGGTTCACTTGCCATCAGTCACACAGAACTTACTGACCCTTATCTCTGACGTGGGGTCTCAGCTCCTGGTTGCCAAGAACCCCGGGTAGGGACATGAGTCAACTTGGTGGAAGTTTGAGAGGAGCCGTACCTTATAAGCTGTGTGACTTTGAATGTGTTGCTGAATCATCCCACGCCCCACTTATCCCATTTCTAAAATGAGGGTTACCATTGCCTTGAGGATCCCCTGAGAGCATGAAAGGCCCTTCAGGTCTAAGGCAATTTGGCTTCCTGACGGGTTGAGATGAATGACACATTGCTTGGGGGAGTGAAAGGCGAATGTTAACTGGGGGGATGAATGTTAACTGGGGGTTACACGTGTGTCCCAGGTGACATTTCATCTGATGCCATGCAGTGACCTACGCACTTTTATACTTGCTCCACAGAGGAGGGAACTGGGCTCAGAGAGGAGGAGGCAGTTGCTCAGAGCTCTTGCAGCCGGAAAGAAGCAGAGCTGCGTTCACACCCAGGTTTTCTCTCTTCTTCCAGGTGGCCATCCACACAAGGGCTAAGGGGCTGTGAGAGCCCCCACTCCGGACTCTGGGCTTCCGCCTCTGACGCCATCTCCTCCTAGCTCTGCCCCGTGAGAAGGTCGTTCCCTGCTCTGGACCAAACGTGGCCCTCTGGATCCACGTGATGAACCCGCACCCCCGAGGCCGTGATGTTAGGAGGTGGGGCCTTTGGGAGGAAAGTAGGTCACGAAGGTGGAGTTCCCGTGAACGGGGTTCGTGTTGTTATAAAAAGAGCGTTATAACTGGGGATCCCCCGGTTCCCTTGCCCTTTACACTATGCGAGGACACGTGAGAACAAGATGGTCTCACCAGGTGCTGAACTTGCTGGTGTCTTGACTTTGGACTTCTGGTCTCCAGGCTGTGAAAATATACTTCTGATGTTTAAAAGTACAGCAATAAAGACACAGAAACCAAAAATGAGGAGACAAGGACAGACTGGGGACACCTGGTGGGGAGGGGAGGGGGAGGGTTGAGGGAAGATGGGAGCACGAGGGACTGAGGTGATGGTGCACTGGTGAGATGGTGATGGGGAATACATGGGGATTACAACTGATGGAAAGTATATGTAAAATTTTAAAATATTTTAATAAAAAAAAAAAAAGCCTGGGTTTTGTTACAGCGACCCCAAATGCACTAAGACAGCCTATCTCCTCAAGCCTGGTCCTCGTTGGTGCAATAGAGATAGCAAACCTTGGCTTGTTCTGGCTTTTGATGGGCTCACAGCCTGGACGGGCAGGGGTTCTGCCATCTCAGGGGTGGAGATAATGGGGTGGCCTTCTCCGTCAGCTTCCATGTGTCTCTCGGTTGTCCAGTCTGTCTCTGGACCGGGCTCCGCTTGCCCAGGGGCGTGGCTTCACTTCCTCCAGTGCAGAGGGACCTCCTCAACAGGCTGGGGGGGACAGGAGAGCGGGGCCCCGAGCGGCACTGGACTTGTGTCCTTGTAGCTTAGAGGGAGACAGCTCTCTAGCACTGGACCTAAGCCCCCAGGCAGAGTCTGGTTGCTGGGTTCCCGTTCCGGAGCCAGCCCCCAGGGCCTACTGCAGGTGGCGTTCCAGCTGCTCGGTCTCCATGTGGCTGGGGAGAGGGAGCTCTGGTCAGCCCAGCACGCGGTGGGGTCAGGGCCACCGTAACCGCTGACCCGTCACACTCAGCAGGTGGCTGCTTATGCAACATAAACCTTAAACCATAAACCTTCAGGGCTTCAGCTGGTTGTCACAGCCATGCTCCATTCACTGGCACAGGCGGCCAGGTGCACAGACAGCAAGTGGGGGCTGGGCTTGCACGTAGTCAGGCTCCAGGGCTCACACACTCAGCCTGTCCGAGGAACAACTGGAAATGTTAAAGGTGTTATCACAGGCAGAGGGAGGGGCTGTTCTGTCCACAGAGGCCGTCCATGTCCCCTCTTCTTTAACGGTGAAGAAGGCCCAGCCCTGGGCCCGGCACACAGTAGGTATCTGGGGATGGGCGTTCCCCTTCCCTTTCCTTGGAAAATCAGGGCAAACCAGCATCACCCCTATGGTCTCTGTAGGTGGACCCCAGCCTGGGAGCTCCCAAGGACCCCTATTGGGGCTGCCTCTTCCCTCCTCCCCTCCTTCGCTGCCCCTCTCTCTCTGGGTGCGGGTCGTGGGCCGAGCGAGTGTGAGGGTGCTGGCTCCTGGGCCATTGCCCCCCTTCCCTGTGCTGTCCTTGCAGCCGCGACTGTGGGCTCACGGGGCCGGCATGGCCTCCGCTGGGTACACAAACAGCACTCTGCCTTCCAGTGCGGTGAACAAGGCGAGCCCTCAGCAGCACTCGATAAGGTTTCCAAAAACAAGACTGGGCCTTTGGAACGCTGCATTCCTCGCCCCTGCTGGCTGCTGCTAATTTATGCTAATCAGATGCATGAAAACCCCAAGTCCCCAGTGGGTCCAGGGGGACAGGGAGATTTCAGCTGGCGGAGGGGGGATGAAGTAGACCTGTGTTTCCCTGGCTCCTGTGTCCCTGCCTGTCCCTGGGCCCCACCCAAATGGCCCCAGTTCCTCTGACCCCCAGCGTGCTGGGCCAGAGGGACCTGGGCATTGGGGACC
This sequence comes from Galemys pyrenaicus, assembly GCA_019455555.1. Lineage (NCBI taxonomy): Eukaryota > Metazoa > Chordata > Mammalia > Eulipotyphla > Talpidae > Galemys > Galemys pyrenaicus. The sequence continues at coordinate 9,083,221 of JAGFMF010012145.1, read as the reverse complement.
CGGGAAGGTCCTGGGATGGGGGCCAGGGGTGGTCGGCTGCTGCTGGGAAATGCCTGCCAGGTGCTCTCTGGGGGGCTTCTTGCCCCACCCCTGTGGGGGTCACGAGGCTAGCAGTTTGCCTGGGAAGGGCGCTGTGGACAGCTGGCGCCAGCAGAATGGGCTGGGGTCCTGGGTTGGCCACTGAACGCAGTGGGGCCCTGGGCAGCTGTTTCACCTCAGCTGCGTCTGGGGAATGTGCTCCTTCCAGGGTGCTGGGGATTAACTGGGCTGCTGGACACTGGCCTTGACCTTCAGCAGATGGTGGCCAGGAGCTGGCAGTCTCCTTCAGCTGACTCTGAAGCCTGAGTTCTCCAGATGCCCCAGTTCTCTCCTGCCTGAGCACTCTGGACAGCCTCAAGGTCCACAGTCTTCCCATCAGAGGCCCCACTCGCGGTAATGGCCCAGCGCAGGGGAGGGGCACTTGGTGCCCCGGGGCCCCTTCCTTGGTGGGCACCTCCAGTCACGGGAAGGGCTCACGACGTAGGGTGAGGCTTCGGGTCCACCCTCCCTTCCCACCGCGGGACTGGGTGGGGCCGTTTGCCGTATGTGCAGAGCCTGGCCTACGAGGTGGTGTCTCTCCCACTCTTCGCCTTGTCTGTGCTGCTTCTGGCACCGGAAGTGCCTTTTCCGAGGCACCAAGTGCATCCTCGGGCGCCCGAGGCCCATCCCTTGGTCAAGGCCCTGCTGCTCCTCCTAAGTCGAGATTCCTTTTCTGGAACCTCCTGCCACTGCTCTCACTCTGCTCGCCCCGCTCTCCTCCCGTCACGCAGTCTCTCTCTCCTCGTCCTCTGCACTCAGTGCAGGCCTGCACCTCGCTTCCGCCTGCAGGACTTGGTTTTCCTCCTCTGCCTCGGCTTCCCCACTGCTCGGCGCTGGCGGGGTGGCATCCGAGGGGCTGGGGGTGGCGGCCGGCTCGTCCTGCTCCGGGCAGGTCTCTGACGTGTGAGGGAGCCCAGGGGGCGTCCTCCTTGGGGTCTGGAACTGTCAGAGCACAGCCAGCCATCCGGCGGCTCACCCGAGGTCTAGACCTCACAGCCATGAAGAATTAATTTAAAATTTCCATGGAGGGGCCGGCTCTAGCCCTGGCCAACCTGAGTTATTTTGGGACGTGCTGCCTAGGGCTCTCTGCCCTTGTCCAAAGAAGGGGTGAGAGAGAGGCCTGACCCTCTCCTACCATCTTGGTGTGGTCCCAGGCTCCGCCTGGTTGATGGCCGGAACCTGGCATCCGCCTGGATCCCCTCACCCGGGCTGGGTGGAGCAGGCCCGGGGTCCCGGCACGTCCCAGCCTTTAGTGGCGATGTGGTCTCTGGGCACACAAGAGCACCCTGATCCAAATAAAAATAACACAAACAAGCAGTCCCACTGTCACTGCTCTGAGAGGCCTCCGCGGTGTGTGACGGGGCATGAGATCTAGCCCGACACCGAGAAGGAAACCATTTTCCTGTCAGCTGATCATAGGCACACACAGCCCGCAGGGCAGGGCAAAACAACTCTGTAATTTTTCCACTGCGGTGCGACAGAGTCAGCCGTCCTTACAGGCTGGCTACGGCTGGCTGGGTGTCCAGGGCCGGGGTCCCTCTGCCTCGCTGCCGTTGCCCCAAGTGGGGGCTCGTGCCTGCTGCGATTCGTCCGTGAGCCCGGGCCCGCACCTGGCGTTCCAGCGCACGTGGGCGACCAGAGCAGCCCTCTCTCTCCTGGGTCCTTCCAGATCTTCTAGTGCAGTGTCCTCAAGACAGCGGGGCGTGGGGAGGGGGCTCCTCGCACAGCACAGCTGTGAAGACTCACGGGGCTAAAACAGACTCCTGGCCCCACCCCTACCTGAGCAGTAAGACGGGGAAAGGACAAGTTCAGAGCCGGGGCCAGTCCTCTGTGTCTCTGTTAGGATAACAGCATTGCCAGCAGCCACCGTTTATTGAGGACCTACTGTGTGCCAGATGTGGTGCCAGGCACACGGTCCCATCTCACTTAATGCCCAAGGCAGCTCGGTTTGGGGTGCTGATATGAAAACACGATATAACCATTAGTCCTGACTGACCGGTGGTCTCTGCCATTGCCCTGGTGTAAACACAACTGCTGTGGGGGAGAAGGTCACTGAGGCCAGCGTTAGGGGGTCACGGAGGCAGAGTTAGGGAACCGTGCGTAGCACGGCCTCCCGAGTCAGTGGGCCCTGTCCCCAGCACGCATCGCTCCTCGTGTCCGGTCTGACACGCTGGGAGCAGTGGCTGCGTGCAGACTCGGGTGCAGGAGGGAAGCAGCTTTTTCTTCCTGTTTTCTCAACTGGACTTAATTCCTATTTGATGCGTCTGCCCCAGTGAGTGATGGAAACACCATCTCCTCGTCACTCTTGCTGTCCCTTGGCCCCTGCCCTGGCTCGTGTAAGGTCTGGGGATTTGGGATGATTGTGCGGGGCTCACAGTAGGCCCAAGATTTGCCATCTCCCTTGAGTTACCCGCTCCCTGGGGCCCTGTCGACGTTGATGCTGTGCCCCTGGGCGTGGGGTCATTTCAACGAGGGATGAGCTCCCTGGTCACCTCCGGGGTAGGGCTCCGTAAGGGCAGTGTCCCCGTGCCCCCACTCTGTGCTGGGGAGAGCTCTGCTCTCACTCCAGCCTTGTCCCTCCCTCTGTCTTGGGTCTCAGGCACCAACTGGAGACTGTCACCCCTTGGTGAGACTTGGCCCCCTTTTGGGGGCCCCAACCCCTTACTGTCCCTTGGACACCTGGGGGTTGTGGAGGGCGAGGAACTTACCTGGTGGGTATGCCGGTCGGGACAGAGGGAGGCCTCGGATTTCCAGGGTCTGTCTGGGGCTGCCCCCACCTCCAGTTGCTGCCCAGAACCCCTCGGGGAGGGAGGGTTCATAAAGTGTGTGGGGGGGAGGGAAACAGCGGGAGGAGCTGCTGGTGCCTGCGGTCTCTGCACTGTGTGGCCCGGGCGGAGCTGCGCCCTCTGGACGCCCTTTTATCACATCCTTTATGGAGACGCTGTGCAAGGAGAGGGAGAGAAGGAGGCAGGGGAACCACTCTCTTGTTACTTCAAAGCTTCTCTTTCTTTTTAAGATTTATTTACTTATGCATACAAGAGCTGGGGTACAGGCCAGAGGTGCAGGGGGGTGAGAGGATTCACCAGAGACAGAGCAGGAAACTGAAGCACACTGTTGAGGGGCGCAGCGGTCGAGGCAGGAGAGGTCTGCTGTGCCATGTGGGTCCCCTCCCTGGCCGGCAGCAGGGATCGAACTTGTGCTGCAGTGGCTGCGGTTTGCTTCATAGTGCGTTGCTTAACCCGCTGCGCCACCAGGGAGGTCCCAAGGCCTCTGTTTCTTCTCCCTCCTGTGCCCTCCTTTCTCCGGCCTGATTCAGGAAGTCTCTCCCTCCTCATTTTCCAACCATCTCAAACATCTATAGGGAAGGTGCAAGGAGAATCCAGAAGTTCCTCCCCAGCCATCTGAGAGCAAGTGGCTGCCCTGGGCGTGTCCCCTGAGCGCTCTGGAGTCTGCCCCCACCCGCGAGGATTTCCCAGACAGCGCCGCAGCCTCCTCACTCCACGCTTCCGCCAGCCCCGGTGGTCCTGGCTGCCCGGCCCCCTCCTCCTGGCCTCCTCTCCCCTCACTCCCACCATACTGCTGACGATCCCGCACCCCTTCTGGTCATTTGGGGTTGGCTTGTGCGGCATCTTCAGCTGGACTGGCCCCACCGGGAAGGGTCCCCTCGCCCGCCCTGCCGGGGGCACGTGCGTCTGCCCCTCGGCCCCTTGCCTGGGCCTGGCCCAAGTCCTCTTCTGCTTCTCGGAGTCCTGGGGGGTGGGTGGGGGCTGACATGACACAAACTGCTTGTTCCTCACGAGGTTTAACCCGTGAGGCTGTTTGCGCCTGCACCGTGTCTGCTCAGGGCCGCTTTTGCTCTTCCTTGAGGTGCTCAGGACGCCGGCTGCGTGCGGCCGTGGCTGTCCCCAGCATGCTTGGGGCACCTCTGTGCTCTCTGGCACAAAGACCGCTCTGGGCTTTCCTGCTCCAACCTTGGAACCGGCCACTTCTTCAAGGCGAGGCCGGTTTTCAGCTTTCTGGGTGATTCCCAGGTGAGAGAACAGAGTGGCTGTGTCAGCTGTGTGTCTCTGTGTGTTAGATGTGTGTAAAAGGAGTTTATTTATGAAACACAGCTTTAAAAAATAGCTCGGACATTTTATAACCCAGACATTAAAAAAAAAATTACACTGGAAGCTTTAAACGTTGGGGGTGGTGTCATGAGATCGTGCCCTGGGCTTCTGCTGGCTTCAGCCGCGGCCCCAGTCCGTGAGGTGCCTTCCTCGACCCTGCCCCGGCTGCGTGGCCTGCGCAGCGGGAGCCAGAGGGGTGCCGTGAGCCTGGGGGTCCGCCCGGGCAGGCACAGCCCCCACGCGCCAAGGGCAGCAGCCCTGTGTCAATATTAGCTCGGGCGGAACAGCCTCGGGTGGAGAGGAGGGTCCAGAGGCTCACAGGAGCCCTTATGTCATAGCTCCAACCTCATCAGGGCAGATGGGGAAACTGAGGCCGGAGGTGCAGGGACTCGTCTGAGTTGTGTGAGTGACGGGCCAGCCATGGAGCAGTCGTGCCTGCCACTCCCCTTCTTCTCTGTTTCTGCTTCCTCCGTGGCTTCCTGGAGCAGCGACGGGCTGGGTAGCGGGTGCTGGACGGGGCCAGCGATCTTGGCTTCCAGCTCTGCTTCCGCCCCATTCCACGGGGACGGCAGGACGTCACGGCCTCCTTTCCCCGTTATCCGAAAGATCCCTTCCCTCTGCCAGCGGTAGCCCTGACTTGGGTGCCTGCTAATTCAGGTCCTCCAACTCCAAGCCTTTTGGGGTCAGCTGGAGGAGACACTGCAGAGGGGCGGGGCCTGTGCGCCGGGGAGGGCAGGAAGCCGAGTTGCAGGTCCGCTGGCGGCTTTTTGTGCACTGGCGGAGGGGAGCAATACCACCTGCCTTCTGCCCTGTCACGCTCGTCCCACACATGACCCAGGTGGAGAGGGAGGCTGGGGCACTGGGAAGCATCCCCGTGGATGGGTGTGAGGTGTGGCCCTGAGAAGCAGGGGCTGGGCCTGGACGGGGGACACGTGGTCCCTATTCCTGCTGAGACCTCACCTAATCCTAAAGGCAGTTCTGTGGGTCTGCCGCCCTCCTCCTGACTTAACTGGGCCCTTGGCCTCCTATCACCAAGCCACTTCCCTCCCCTGCTCTCCTGCCTCAGGGGAAAGTCACAGACCAAAAACTGCTGATGGTGCTTCTGAAGCTCAGGGCAGAGAAAGGACTTGGCTAAATTTGCCTGGTGGCCAGCACAGAGCAGGGTCTAGAAGTCCCTCTGGTTCCTCCTCCTGCCAACTCTCTGCTCTCCCTATTTAGGGTCTTCCCAAGTGATATAACCACCAAATACCCACAAGGGAAAGCCTCACCTGATGACTGAGTAAACTGAGGCGCAGAGGCGTAGGTCTGTATACAATGCGAGTGAGACAGCAGAGGCTGCCAGTTGCTCTTCCCAGTACCCGTCTGGGGTCACACCCCTTCTCTCCAGTGACCCTGAGCAGCTGCAGGCGAACATTTCCGGGCCCTCCCTCTCCCCAGTCTCCATTCCAGAGAACACACAATAAACAGAGTGAAGACACAGTAGAATCAGGGCCTGGAGAATGGCACAAACCTGGCCATAGAAGTAACTCAGAGGAGAAGTGATACAGAAACAGCAGCCTACATTACTAGAAAAACACACGGAGGAATAGTTTTATGATCAGATACTTTAACAGTTACTATATCTTAAAATATCAATAAATTCAAATTCCTTTAAAATGGCAAAACAAACAAACAACTCAGCCCATCACAAGGTGAACTGTGTTAAAGAACTTAGAACTTACGTTACTGGTCAATGATTACCTTTTTAGCACCTTTAAATCAGTAGGATATAAATGGTTAACCAAAAAAAGGATGAAGGAGCTGGGCAGTTTGTAGAGAAGGAACCTTAAATGACTCAACATGAAAATATTTTTAACCTTATTTATAAAATGAACTGAGCTGTAAAGCAAGCAATTGTTCTTCTATCGTGTTGGTAAGGGACATTTCATAATAGTCAAAACTGACATGCCCATATACACTTTAGTGTAAGAAGCTCAACTTCTGGCAGTTTATTTATTTATTTTAGATTTATTTATTTATGCATACAAGAGCTGGGGCACAGGCCAGAGGCACGGTAGGGGAGAGGATCCACCAGAGACAGAGTGGGGAGCAGAACAGGCAAAGCGACTGAAATCCACTGCTGAGGGGAGCAGCGGGCAAGACAGGGCAGGTCTGCTGTACCATTTGGGTTCCCTCCCTGGCTGGGGATTGAACTTGCATTGCAGTGGCTGCGGAAGCCCCACAGTGTGGGCGCTCAACCCCTTATGCCACCAGGGAGGCCCCCACATTTCCCTCCAGTGTCAGGGGGTTTTGGGGAAACAAGGTGGAGCTGGTGATACCGGTGATACCTTCGGGTCTTGTGCCTCCTCACCTGAGGTGTACTTGGGCTGGAGAGTGCACGTGCTGGGCCTAGCGGCTGCCCCACTGTGTGCCATCTGAAGAGGGGCTGGGGCTGAGCTCCATTCCAACATGTGAAATGGATGCATATGCACTATCTAGGGCTGTAGTGTATGTAATTAGAAAAGATTAGAGAAATTCTGACATCCATTGATGAAAGCTATTTGGTTATGAGATAGCCACTCAAAGGAATACTATGCAGCCATGATAAAGAATGGGGACACTGTATTTAAGTGCCACAAACTCTAAACATACTGATCAGTGAAGAGCATATGGTACAGAATATATAAAAGCTGCCATTGTTGGTGATGGTTTATACTTTGGATGCTAGTCTGTGCACTGAATTTCTAGAAGAAAATGCCAGACACCAGGAAATAGTGTTTCTCTGGGGAGGAGAATAGGTAGCTATTGGACTGGGATGGAATAGACACTTATTTTTCATATTTCAAATTTTATACCACGTGCATTTATTACCTAGACAAAACTCAAGTTAAACAGGAAATGATGAGAAATTTTGTTTAGGTGAAGGGAGAGGGCCATGGGATAATTCAGGCATCACTGATCCAGAAATGAAGACTAAGAGAAACAGAGGTCTGCACCCTGTGCACATCTCAAAATGTCTTTTCAGTCCTGAGCGCGTCAGGCGTTCCTGTGACCTGGGAGGAATGAAGCTATCACACCTGAACTCTGTCGCTGCAAGCAAACCAGTTCCTCCGTTTCTCAGTCTGTAAAGTGGGGGCAAACACGGCATCTCCATGGGGGTAAAATGAAACGATGGTGTTTCTCGAGCACCCTCAGTAGGTGCCCTGTTGGGTCGCTCCCTCCTCTGGTCTCCCTGCCCTCCATCACCCCTGGCACCCTGGCAGGTCTGGCCCTCTTCCCTCATCAGACAGGAGCACTGGCCTCTGTGCTTGGCAGAGCAGCTGCGGGGTGGAGTGGAAAAAGGCACCATCAGATTAGCCCCAGAGGAAACAGCACACTTCTCCAACCACAAACGCCCCCATGTTTCCCTCCAGTGTCAGGGGGTTTTGGGGAAACAAGGTGGAGCTGGGGCTGGTGATACCGGTAATAACTTCGGGGCTTGTGCCTCCTCACCTGAGGTGTGCTTGGGCTGGAGAATGCACGTGCTGGGCCTAGCGGCTGCCCCACTGTATACCATCTGAAGAGGGGCTGGGCTGAGCTCTGCTGCACCGGAGAGGGGCAGACCTGGGTGACTGTCACAGAGTGGGTCTGGCAGGCCATAGGGAAGCACTGAGAACCGGACAGGACTTGTTCAGAGTCAGTTGTTAGGAAGGATGGTTGGCCAGGGAAGGTGGGGAGTTAGGGAGCAATAGATGCCCCAGAGGCCACCTGTTCAGTCCAATGTCCTCATCATCCTAACCTGCAGAACAAGTCTTCTAGAAAGGCCGACAACCTACTGGTACCCCCAGAGAGGCCATGAGACTGGCTATTGGGCACGCAGCTGGAGGGGCGAAAGTGGGGTGTGACAGACCCAGGTTTGCAGTTTTCAGGGTCTTGGGGTTTCCTTTGCGTCTGAATGGCTCTCTATTTGGGGACCTGGCTATTATTAGGTCACGAGCGTCATTTCGATTATGCCTTTTACTAAGAGGTAGTATCGTTCCTGGGCCTGTGGTGCTATTACTGTGCTGTGGCTATTACTGGCCTCCGCTTCCCCAGTGGGTTTTGGTTGGAGTCACCACCTGGGCCCCGCCTCACCAGCCCCGAGGCGGCCCCAAGGCCTTTCACCAGTGGGGGCTGGGAGCCAGCCAGCCCTGGCAGGCAGGCCCGCTGTCTTGTCCCTGCTGTGTCCACAGGCATGGAGTTGGCACATAATAGATGCTTGTTAAGTGAATAACCGAAGGTGCTGGCCCCCATTGACATCAGCATGTCCTCATCGGGAGGAGGCCGTGAGACAGACCCAGGTTCCCTCACCACCAGGCCAGTGTGGATGGGGCCATAGGTCTGGACAGGGGTGTCTTGTTAAGACACCGTCTCAAGCACCAGCATTAACCTTCAGGCACCAGGGCAGGGTCTGTGGGAGGGGCTGTGGCCTCTAGCCAGGCCATTGGAATATGTTCATGTTCACAGATGTGGTCATGTATACATATTGCTATATAGTGGATATAGGTACGTACGTACGTGTGAAGGTATAGATACACATATGTATACGTGTGTGTGGGCATATAATCATTGATCCTGAGTTGCTGGTCCAGGCCACCTGCTCTGCAGACACATGGAGGAAGAGAGTGGGCCCCGGTGCCCAGATCTGACAGCCCATCCAGACTTCCGAACCGCTGGGCAAAAGAAACACCTCCCCTAGCTCAGGCCATGGGGAGGTGGTGGTGCTGGGCCCCAGCAGTGGGGATGGAGAAGGAATTGAGAGGTGAGGGGGATGCAGAGGGAAGAAGTGGAGGTGAGTGAGAGGAAAAGGGGAGGCTAGTGGGGCCACCTCCAGAGGGTTAGGTTTGCGATGTACTGAGCACAAAGTGTGTGAGGGTGCTTGGGTGTGGGGGTGTGGGTTGCCGAGGCTCGGGGGCTGACCTTGGTAGGCGGCGAGTGGCAGCGGGGGACTCTGAACAGCACAGTGGCCCTGGGACAGCAGCAGTGTGCAACCTGGCCGCTTCGTGGCCCAACCTTCCAACCTGCCCAGGGCCGGGGCCAGTGCTGGCAGGGAGAGGCCTCGGCCACAATCAGGCTCTTCAGCCCACAGTCAGCTAGGGACAGATCTTCCAGCACTTGCTTGAGATTTATTGGCGGCACCAGAAGGGTTGCAGTGAGGAGGCCTGGGCTGGCTGAGTGGGGCCTGCCAGCTGTTTACCCAGCACTGAGGAATGTGGGGGCAGCAACAGCCCAGCCAGGCGGGAGGGCATCCAGGCCCTGGGTGCAGCTGCTCCAAGTAAGAAACCTGTCTGGCTCCAGTGCCCAGCCTCAGGGACGGTGTAGCTTTGAACCTCTCCCTGATGTTACAAAGCGGGGTTCAGAAGCATTAATGGGGAAGTGACTGTCTCAAAGTCCTATAGAAAGTCTGTTCTCTAGTCACATCCAGGCCGGTTAGGGGAGGCAGCCGGGCAGAGTGGTTGAGAATTATCAGTTGCTGAAATGACCTGTTTATTGGTCCTGTTCAATGTCTCCCCCACTAGAATGTTCACCCCGTGAGAGCAGGGACTGCGTCTCTCTTGTTCACTGCTAGGCCAAGCACCTAAAACAAGCCTCTTGTTGAATGGATGAATGAAATCAGAAGACCAGAGTTTCTTTTTCTCACAATACCAGATGTGCAGAGGAAGGGTTTAAGACTGTACAGAGGCTTCATGATGCCCTCAGTCCCCTCAAAGCTTTCAACTTTCTCCTCCACTATCCTTAGTCTATGGCCTTTGTCCTCATGCTTGCAAAATGGCTGCTTCTTCTCTGGACATTGCACCTGGATTCCTGGCAGAAGTAGGAGAGTTGGGGAGAAAGGTTGAAAGTATGCACTTATAGCATCTACCCCTTTTTAATCAAGAGAACCATAGATTTCCGGGAGTCTATTAATAGTGCTTTGGCCAGAACCATAGATAGTAGTTCTTTGCCTCTCTAAAAATCAAAAAATCCCTTCCAGGAACCTGATCCTTAGCAGGGATCAAGTAAACAACAAAGGTTGTTTACTTGTTGTTGTTATTTGAGTAAATAGAAATCCCCTCTCTGGGGGAAATGCCCTACTGAGGTCATTGTTACTGTTCACGCAGGTTTGCACTTGAGTCTCCATTCAGGGGCCTGGGACCCGGATCCACAGGGTTCTTCCCCGAGGGCAGCTGGGTTAACAGCCAGGAGGCAGGGGTGCTGCTGGAGATTGCAGCTCACAGCCTGATGGCTCCGCAGCGCTTACAGCAGCCCGGACACAGCGTGATGATTCCGCTCCTAGAGCTTCAGAGCAGGGCAGAGGCTGCGTGGGGACCATCACTGGTTGGGGAGTGGAGTTCCCAGCTCTGGAGCCAGAGCTCCGCTCTCGTGAACAGCCCAGGCGCACCCACAGACCAAGACGGAGGACCCTGGGGAGTGCCTGGAGTTATTCAGGCAGCGAGCACCTGTGCGGCTCCCAGCTGGTCTACAGCTAGTGCCCCTTCTGCCTGTGACCACCTCAGCCTGGCCTCCTGCCAGGGCCTTCTGCCTGCAGAGTCCACTGCAGCAGGGACAGACCAGCGCAAGGCACGATTGTGCCCAGGGTGCCTTCAGTGACTCCTGGATTTACTGGCTGAGGGGCAGCCTCCTTGAGGGGTGTTGACCAGAAAGCCTCAGGGTCTCTGCCTGCACATAGGACTGACCAGCAGGCCACGGGAGGGCCTGTGCTCCATGTGTGAGGGACGGCTGTGGGCCCATCCCCACCGAGGTCACCCTCTGAGGTCAAGGTCTGACTCCCCTTCTCAGGACAGGGGAGTCAGAGACAGAGCCGAGGCTGCATGTGCACCCCAGCTCCAGCCCCTGTGGGCATGCTGTGTGGGGCAAGAGAAGGGAGGGGTGCTGTGTCATTTTGCATCTTTCCAGACTGTTGGCCTTGACCTTGTTCTTTCCATCTCTAAATCTCAAGGGTAGTGAGGGCAGTCAGGAAGGAATTGAAGGCCAGTGGTCTGGCAGCAAGCTTGACCTTTAGCCTAGGTGGGCCGCAGAGGGCACCCAGGAGTGCTCCCCTGCCTCCCCCCAGGGAAGAACCCCTGGGGTTCACCCTCTGCTGAACCTCCTAGCAGCTGTCCCGAGGAGGACTGAGTTCCCGTGCATGTGTCCTGCAGTGGCCCTCAGCTCCTGTGGGCCTCGGGCACTGAGCCACACCTTTTTGCTATTTTCTTCTCTGGCTTGGGTTGGGAGGCACAGCTGAATTGCAAACTGGGAAACAAGTTTAATATGGACAGAAATAATCATAGAACAATCTTAATCAAAATAGTCCCCATTGTTGAGTTGTTGCCTTGAGTTGGGCTGAGAAGTGCTTTATCTGGACTAACAGAAGGGACTGGGGACTCCTGAACCCTTTGTTTTAAGCATGAAACCTGGCAGAACTGCAGGTTTTATTTTTGCCTTCAGGCATGTGGGGGAAGAGGGAAGTTCTGATGGTGTTCTGGCTCGAACAAAGAAAACTCACCAGTCACTGCCTTTGAGGAAACAGAGACATCTGTTTAAATGAGAATATACCTGAGTGGCAAATTATTGAGCAAGACACCCCAGCAGAACTAGAGACTTTTGTGGGAATAAAGAAACGGGAATCTTCTCGAAGTCAGGGAGTCTCAGAAGCGGCCTTGTGTCGGAAACAACATTCAGGAGGTGGCTTCCCAAGCAGGCCTGCCTCCTCTTGCTGGGAGCGTGGAAACGTGCACCGACTCTCTCTGACCTTGAGGGCTGTGGAAGGTCTGAAGGTTGTGGGGTTCCACCTGTGAATGCACAGAGCTCAGTAGTCTGGGGAGTCGCAAACATGTCAATTCTGTGATGGAAGAGGGTGGCTGGGGGTGAGCGACACTGGAGTGTTGTCGTCTGCAGGTGCATTTTCTTATATGTTCATCACAAATATTGGGGGAGGGGGGCTGTCATTCACTCTGCCTTAAGCAGGAGGAGCCTCCTCTCTGCTGAGGCTCAGAGAGGGCCAGGGCTTGCGCAAGGTCACACAGCGAGGAGTCAGGGAAGCACTTGGGAGCTAGCCTGCGCTCGGTATCAGGACGCTGGATCCTACTGAGTGGGCTGTGACCAGTTACCACGATCTCAAAGGCTTACAACAGCACAGAGCTACTACTGTAGGTTCTGGAGGCCAGGACTCCACAAGGGGTTTCACTGGGCTACAACAAGCGGGCTGCAGGGCCGGGCTCCTTTTGAACAGGGTGTGTCCGTCCACGATCTGGCCCGTGGCCCTCCCCCCACCTTTGGAGCCAGCAGAGAAGCGTCTTCCCATCTCTAACTGACATATTCCTGCTTGCGCCCCTCACTTACAGGGCCCTTTGGGTTACAGCACGTTCCCAGATAATCCAAGGGAATCTCAAAAACGTGAACTTTTCACAGGTAGGGTCCCTTTGGGGGTAAGGTAACTCATAGGCACAGGTTCCAGGGCTTAGGATTTTCTAATGCCTAGCAGAGGGCCCTGGCCAAGGAGCTGGACGTTTGGGATGCCAGCCCTCCCTTCTGCAGGAGGTTGGGGGGGGGGGGTAGTACGAAAGAGAGGATCAAGCTTCCAGCACCAGGGAGCGGCTGAAGCTGGTGGGCCCCCTAGATGCACAAATGGTGTCATTTGTCAGCACTGCCAGGAGGCGGGTGCTTCCAGGAGATGCCACTGGCCATGAAGGGCCATCCCTCGAGGTCACCGACCTCTCCTGAAGGCCTGGCCCAGGACTTGGCCTCACACAGAGCAGGATTCAAATCCCAGCTCTGCTTCCTCCCGGCAGCCCAAGGGTAGGTGTGGTGGGGGAGCAGGGTGGATGAGAAGGGAGGAAACAAACAAACGTGTTTGCACGTGACCTCATTTCATCCTCACCACAGTGGGTCATCTGCCTCCGCTTTGCAGATGTGGAAACATCAGCTCAGAGAGTTCAAGCACCTGGTCTGAGATCACACAGCCCCTGGGCGGGAGCTGGGATTTCTCACGCACCAGGGTCCACAAGCCGTGACACTCACCTCGGAGGCTCTTTGCCACATCTCCCTGTCTCCTGGGCTGTGGTGTCCTTAATCTTTCCTTGAATTCAACCTCTAGCTTTTCTTAAAAATTTGAATGCATCTGTTTTAAAATGAGACTTTATGTTACTCCCATAAGTGAAAAACCAGAATTCATGGGCTAGTTAGTCATGCATGCTTGTTTAATGCACATTACAATGAACTTATCACTATAAACTTGAGAAGTGTTCGTCTGTAGGCCTTGTCAAATGATCTCACATAGCATCAGTGGATTCAGCCTTTCTTTGGGGTTAAATCCACAATTGCTTTGATTTTACCAAATTGGAATGTTGTTAATGGCTACTGTTGATTATGGTAAATTTTCAAACTTTTGCAATTTTGGATTTTTCAAATGTCTTCCCAGCACAGTTGAATCCAGGCAACCCAGCATGCCTTGGGGCCTTTCTCTCCTCCTCTCTGGCCATTCTCACCCTCTACCCTCAGACACGGCAGGGCTCTCTTACCGTGGGCCACCCAGTCAGAAGGTGTCAGGATTTGAACTAGGCCATCAGCAATGGAGCCTGAACTCCTAACCTTTCCAACTGCCCCACCTCCCTATGATACAGATCTTAGAGTGGCCTATGGTGAAAAATAAACATGCTTGAAAATGAAGTGGGCCGGGTCATCCAGGAACCCCAAGCTTACAGAGGCCCCTTAGTCTCATTGGTGAACACAGAAAGATTTGCACCAGCCAAGTTTCAGGGGTCCAAGACAGCGATTCCTGCCAGCAGCTGGAGCTTAGAGACCTTTTATAACCTCTCTGGGGACAGAAATGATGGACAGACATAATGGCCAGTCCTAGGCCATTGTTTTGTATGGAGGCGGGACTTCATGGCAGTTCCAGCTGTGTTCTCCACTGGAAGTATTAGGTTTCAAGTGAGCTCAACTTCTGGACAGGGCTGGTTTTTGTAGGAATGGAATTTTGCAAGTGCCTCATAATTCTTTCTTCTGTTGCAATACAGATAACTTATCCTCTGAGAAGGGCGTACAGCTCCAGTGCAGCTTGCTTCATAGTCATAGTTATTAATTGCAACGTTTCCCAAGAGTGAGGGGGAGAAGATTCCTGTTAGCGTGTGATCATCAGAGGGTCTGGAGGTCCACAGAGGGGGTTGCCTGGTGTGGGGGGGTGGAGAACTTAGTGGGGGATGGATGTGTGGTTGATGGCTTTGCTTTGTCATTCTTCTCTGTCCTGCGTGGGAGCCCTCTGCCCCTCCTGAGGCTCAGGCAGAACACGCTTCCCTCTAGAGGGAGGAGAACACCAGCTTCCAGGTCCAGCTGTGTGCTCCCCTGGGAGTTCCAGGTTTTGAGTGAGCTCAGCATCTGGACGGAGCTGGAACCTGTCAGTCTTTGTCTTGTTCCTCCGTGGACCAGCTGTGTGACCTTGGACAAATCATCTCCCCCTGTGTGGACCAGTTTCTTCATTCATCAAGTGGGAATAATAATAAAACCTCCCTCCGAGGGCTGGGGTGTGGATTCAAGGGGTTAAAGCATGGAGGAAATGCCAGACAACAGTTCCTTCTATAGCTGGACAGGCCTGCCCCTGTCCTGCCACAGACTGGCTGCTGTGAGGGCCTAGCCCCCTTTGGACCTCCATTCCTTTATCTGGAAATGGGGCTGGAAACAGCCCCTGCTTCCCGGGGTGCGAGCATCCTGTAGGCAGGGTATGTGAAACTGCCGAAAGCCTGGCCCTGGCCTGTCGGTGTCCGGCCTGTCCCTGGGAAGCCCCTCCAGGCGTGGGGATGGGTTTGTGGGGTGCTCTCAGGCCCCCAGGCCCTTCACAGTGGCCCCGCCCAGTGTGACGTTCTTGCCCCTGCCTGCCTGAGGGGCAGGAAGGAAGTGAGGAGGGCAGCCAGCAGCTTCCCCTTTTCTGCCCCGCTCCCTGCCGGCTCCTTCCCCCAGTGCTCAGAGGAGGGACAGCAGCCGCACCATGGCCCTCCATGCCTCTGCCGTCCGCAGGACCTGCTGCTGCCTCAACGTCCGCATTGCCACCATCGCCCTGGCCGTGTATCATGTGGTGAGTGCGGAGGCCAGAGACTGCGAGTGGGGGCGGGGCTCTGTCCTCTGACCCCCTGCAGTGGGAGAACGGGATCACCGGCCCTCTCCATGAATCCCTTTCCAACTCTGGGCCTTGGTCTTCCCCTCTGTCAAATGGGGGGCAGAGCAGTGGGCCAGCAGGCGTCTTCCTTCCAGGCAGATGGAAGGCACGCTTGCGTCTCTGTAAAATGGGCAAAGCAGCAGCCGCAAGGTCATCGGGGAGCTGGGGGAGCAGCAAATGTGACAGGGCTTGGAAGCCGGGAGTCCTGGGAGGAACAAGGGCTGGGACTGCTGCCAGGATTCGGGGTCACAGCATAGCTTCGCCTCTTCCCGGGGGGGGGGGGGGCCTGGGTTGTGGGGGATGAGGAGCGGCCCTCCCGTTTGTGCTTCCAGTGGGGGAGGACAGGCTGAGTCTTCCTGGCTCAGGGCTGGGCAAGCTACTGCCTTCTCCTGCCTGCAGAGAACAGGCCCGTGCTCATACAGGGGCCGGGGGACCTATGTGAGCCAGCTCTTCCAGGGCAGCCCAGCGGTCAGGGCCCGGCAGAGTCCTCCCTTGGAGGCCGGCGTGCAGACTGGGCGTTGAGCCTTTGTTGTCTATTTATTCAGAGTGACTCCCAGTGAGTCACAGCCCCCTGCCCCCCAGACCAGAGTCTCCTCCTGTTTTGGTGGCCGAAGATTGGGGTCTTTGTGCTGTCCTGTCCAGATCCATCCCCCTCGTCCCACAGCTTGGAGCCACACCCAGCTCCCCCAGACCCAGGCTCCTTCCTCTTAGGGTGACTCAGGGCCTGTGGTTAACAGTTCTCTCCGAGCCTGGAGGGGCTTCCTCAAAATCAGCCTAAATGTGGCCTGCTGCAGTGGGCTGCAGTGGCTGCTTGGTCCAGCTGCTGCTTCCTGTGCAGGCAGGGCCAGTGGACCTAGCAAGCGCCCGGTGTCAGAGGGGCCTGCCCTCATGCATCACTCTGGATCCAGACTCCTGTGTGCAAATCCTGGGCTCTCCGCTTCCCAGTTAAGCAGCTTGGGTGCTTCCTTAACCTCTCCGAACCTCAGTTTTCTCATCTGAAAAATGGGTATAAGAACAACAATCCCGGGGCCTTCCTGGTGGTGTAAGGGGCTAAGTCATAACACTATGAAGCATCCACAGCCACTGCAGCACAAGTTCAATCCCTGGCCAGGGAGGGGACCCACATGGCGCAGCAGACCTCTCCTGCCTCACCCCCTGCTCCCCTCAGCAGTGTATTTCAGTCAGTCTGCCTGTTCTGCTCCCCACTCTGACTCTGGCGAATCCTCTCACCCCCCACACCTCTGGCCTGTACCCCAGTGCTTGTATGCATAAATAAACAAATCTTTAAAAAAATGTTACTTGAAAAAAGGAATAATAATCCCTCTATTGGGGTTGTTGTGAGACGAGGGAGCTGGTGTGTGCAAGGTGAGTGACACGGGGCTGGCTGCTCTGGGGCAGACATGCAGTCTGCAGCGGCGCCCGCCGGGGTCAGGCTGCAGGCCCAGAAGGCTGGCTGCAGGAGGAGCTTAGAGATTGCCCTGGCAGCTGCTGTCAACACGGGGGTGACCCCGAGAACTGCGGATGGCCCTTGGCTGCCCCCACTCAGGTCCTCCGGGCCTCTTCCACTCAGACCGTGCAGCATCCTCCAGGGGAGTGTCGCCCTTGGGGTGCTCCCCCCCGGGAAGCAGGCTCCGGGGTCTCTACCCTGGTCTTACCACTGGCTATGTGGACCCCTGTCTGTCTTGGGCTTCGGTTCCCCTTATAGACTGAAGGCCATGGGCATGCCCCGGATGGGACGGCTCAAACTCCAGCACCTCCAGGGCCAGGCGGGCGTGTGAGGGGGAAGAGCAGGAGGGCACTGGCTCCCGCAGCTGCTCCAGGGCTGGTCCGTGACTGCTGGGAAGACGGAATGTGGCATCGTAGCTTCTCCTTGCCCTTTAGAGAAGGAGGAAATGGGGATTTAGAGAAGAAAATGAGGGGTTTATGTCACGCCTGATGTCCCCATGTCAGTGCCCTGGCCGGGGCACAGAAGAAACCCCCCCACGGCTTTAGCTGGTTCCTCTGCTGGCTGCCTGGGCCCGGAGGCTGCCTCGCCAACCCAAGCCTTCTGACTGCGGAGGCTTCTGCCCGAGGTGCTCACCTGTGCACGCTGAGGTAGGCAGTGCCCACCTGTTGGGGCACAGCCCGTGTGGACACGTGATTGGAGACACCTTCTTGAGTGGCGCCCTTGGAAGAAGCGTAGAGTTTAGCTGTGGGGGGACGTGTGCAGAGGTGTGGGGGCTGCAGGACCATGGCTTGTGCTGGGGACACCTCAGGTCGGGGAGCAGGGGTTGGGGCTTAGAGCGGCAAGCGGAGGCTGGACCCTTGCTGCAGCGCGTGGCTGACCGGGGCTGCAGCACTGTTCCCTGTGGGCACGTTCGATGCGGGCAGCAGCCCTGATCTCCTCCAAGACCCAGGCACACACACCTCCCAGCTGCGGCAAGCAGAACTATCTCTAGACATTGCCTAATGTCCCCTGGGGGACCAAATTCACTCCCAGCTGAGAGCCTCGGCCTATAATGTAAGCCGTGGGGAGCCATGGGGTGTTCTAGGGAGGGGGTGTGAGAACAGAGGAGAAGCTGGAGGCGGGAGGGTTGGAGGGTTGGTGCAGGTGGTTGTCTCTGTGCGGGGCCCACAGTGGGCCCCAGGGGGTGATTGTGCTCCTGGCCCCTTTGTGAGGGACTCCAGCCTTTTCCCAGAAAGAGAGGGCTTGGGGGCTTTCCTGTGGCCCAGCGGTCGGGCAGCAGGTGCGCTGCCAGGGCCTTGAACATCTGGGTGGAAAAAGAGCAGCCACCATCCAGATGTGTCAATGGCACAGCCCCATCATCTGGAGCCAGTCAAGGGCAGCCACCCTTCACACCGAGAGTTATTTGTGCATTTGGCCTCTCTGGGGACAGCTAAATCAGGCCCTTGGCGTCCTGAGACAGCGCCATGCTTTACCGAGTCATTGGGTGTTACAACAGAGTGCACCTCGACCGTCCAGCCCGGGAGGGGGTCCTGGGTTTCTGCTGGGGGGGGCCCTACTCAGGACCTCTCTGGGCATGCTCTGGCTCATGGGCGACTTTTGGCCAAACCTGCACACGCAGGCAGCAGAGAACTTCCTTGAGGTGGTCTCTTTGGTCCTCTTTGTCAACCCGAAGTATACCCCAAGTCAAAGGCAGCGGGGGTGGGGGAGACCAGCCTCCACAGAAGACTATAAATAGCTCCTGACTTCTCCTCCCCAAGGTGCCTGGATTCCTTGAGAAATGCACTGTCGGGTCATAGTTGACCCTGCTGTGATTTCTACTCTGGCCACGCCACGGGCAGGAGGGTGGGGCAGGCCGCTGGGCTGCAGGGCTGTGAAAGCTCTGACTTTTTAGTTCTGCTTCTCTGTTGTCTCCATATTCGGCTCAGTGCACAGGTACTGCTTTTTAAAACAAATTTAAATTTAAAACAGTTTGGATTAAAGAAAAATCGCCACGCCCGGCCTACCCACCGTACATCAGACGTTAGCTGGACCGTTTCTCACCACCGAGTCAGTGTGGCTACACCAGGCTTAGCTCAAGCAAGGCCTGGCGTGGCGCAGAGTTCTCGGCTCTCCGCAGCTGCCCTGCCCTGGCCCGGTCCCCACGTGGGGTCCCACGGAGCACGGAGCACGTCGGCGTCAAGCCCCTTTGGGCTCCCCTTGAGGGACAGAAGCTCAGATGGTGGGTCTCTGCTTCCGGTGACCTTGACTGTTTGGGAATCCTGGTCGCACTGCTTGTGGCCGCTTCTTGGGACACTGGTGTGATGGTTTCCACATCAGACACGGGCGGTGTTTTGGGAGGGAGTTGGCAGAGGCGAAGCGCTTCTCGGCACCATATCACAGCTATGGATGTGGGCCCGCAGCACCTGGCGGAGACGTCGGGGGTCTCCGTCTCCCACACTGTCCTCTCTGGAGGAAAGTCAGCACATCGGGGTCACACAGGCAGCGAGGGGTTCTGCTCCCCCTCCTCGTAAGAGCTGTAAGTCCATACAGTATTTGGGCTTCCTCGGGGGAGTTGTCGAGTCTCATTTCTTATTTACATAAATGACTGATTTATTTATATCAGCAGGGATATTTACTTTACGGTCTGGGTCACATTCCAAAGCTTCCTTATTTACTGGGTTGCTCAAGAGCACTACTTTTAAATTGGAAAAAAAAAAGCAAAATGACATTTATTGTTTAAAGGCATCTCCAGATACATTCTGGAACAGTCTGTGTTTTAGGTATCCAGCCCTAGGCCTGGCCAGGCCAGGTCGGGGCCCTGCATGGCTTCTGCTTGCCAGAGGTACCGGTCAGCCAAGGATAAGTTGTGGAAGTGGCAGGCCGTGGTGAGGGCGCAGATAACAGGCCTTAGTCCTTAGCCCCGACCCTGGTGGGGGGATTCAGGAGTGGCCGAGGAGGGGCTGCGGGGCTAGAGGAGCAGGGCTTCCTTGGGTTGGGGGGAGGGGCTGCGGGTGGAGGGGGCAGCGTGAGCGAGGCCCTGGAGCTGGGACAGGTCATGTACTATAGAATCACTGAGAAATCTGCCGGGGGCTAGGGCGGGATGACTGGCGTGTGTAGGGGGGTGTCGGATCGGGGAGCAGGGGTCGGGAGTGGTGGTGAGGCTGGGCCAGGTTGTTCTCTGGAAACTTCCTCCTCCAGGAAGAGCCTCCTGGTTTGTCCTCCTCAGAATGCCTGGGGCTCCCGGCTCTGCTCCACACGGGGATCTGAGGGATGGGCAGACGGCCCCTGTCCCCACTACTTTCTTGCCGTGTGACCTTGAGTGGGCAGGTGCCGCCGCCCGGTCACTACCTCCTCATCCGTCAGGTGGGACCAGGGTCCCCGCCTCCAGGATGACTGTTTCGAGGCAGGCGGTGCGCTGATGTGGCCTGGTGGGGTGGGGGCTGCCACTTGAGTGCCCAGCGTGGGCTGTGGGTGGGTCACAAAGATCATTTTCCTTTCGAAAACTCCTCTCTGTGGGGCCTAAAAACAGGCCCCAACTGTCAGGTGGGGAAAGTCCCTGGTGACTCCGGTGGAGTCGGCACCTTGGAGCCCAGCGCTGCTGCCCTGCACGGGCCTCTGCTCTCTGCGCTGCCTCTCGGGGCCCTTCCTCGCGGTGGGGAGGTTGGGGGGTTGGGGAGGAGTGGTGACCCCGCCCCAGCACCATGGCCCAGGGACCCTACTGGAAATGGGACCCTCATCTCTGGGCTGGGGGCCCCGCCCTCTAGCTTGTGTCCGGCGGCCCACACAGCCCTGAGAGGGGCTGCTGGACCCCTGGGTCGCCGAGGGCGAGGCTGAGCTCATCTGCTCACCGGACCGAGTGACAGTGGGCAGTTAGCTGGGTAAGGCCACTCGGGACTGGCCTGGCCTGCCCCCTGCTTTCTGGTCCTTAGGTTCAAGGGAAGGGAGGGGGCTTCTGGGAAGGGGGGGTGGGTGGCGTTTCCAGCCACGGGGGCCACATGGGTTGGAGGACCCATAGGCATCACCCTGGGCTGGGGTTTGCCCTGGTGGGCAGGCTGGACCCACTCAGGCTGGGCCTTGGGGCTGGAGGTCAGGGTCTCCGGACGAGGCTGCTTTGTCACCACCTTGGCCCTGAGCCCCCCAGGAAGTGAGGCTTTCATGTCTGAGCCCAGGGCAGTGGTGTGGAGCCAGGACTTGGCTCTGAATTCAGTGTGAGGTCTGCTCTGGCCTCCCAGGAGACCCTTCATTGAGGGAAGCGGGGCTCAGACCTCTGATGTGGCAGGAAACTGAGCAAGGAGCTGTGCAGGGTGAGGTTGTGGGTTCCCTGCCCTGCTGTGGGCCCAGTGCACCCCCACCAGCCTCCACCTGCCTCAGTTTCCTCTCTGGTCAGCTGGCAGGCCGTAACACTGACTTGCAGGTTCGCTTGGAGACTCAAAGGAGACCAGGCATGAGACATATCTGGCACCCAGTGAGCGCCCCACAGATGGCCGGTGCCACTGGAGCGCCCAGCTGACAGATGGGGAAACTGAGGCTGGGAGAGCCACTTTGCAGCCGGGGGTGGAGAGAGAACAATAGTGAGGTGTGCTTCTTCTGGTGGCTTGGGGTCCTCAGTTGCCCTGTGGCTGGGGGCGGGGGGGCCTTCTTGGCAGTGACGGGTGGAGGTCAGCCATGATAGCTGGGGGCCTTGTTCTTAGAAACACGAGGCCCGCGGGTAAAGATGCTGTCTTGATTTCACCTGTAAAATGGGGGAAAAGATGGGAATGAAAGCAGAGGCTGCCTCACAAGGCTGAGGCGAGGTGAAATGAGTGTGTGTCGGTGTTCAGAGAGGACCTGGCTGCTCACACGCTGAGAGTAATAGTGATACTTGTGCTCAGCGGGGCCTCTGCCCAGAAGGTAAACAGGGAATGATGGTTTCCGGGGATAGTCTGAGGGGCTGACGGTGCTTTCCCAGTTACGTAGGAAGGGGAGGATGACGAGGGCTTGTGCCAAGCGTGGAGGCTGGCTCTGAGGAGCTGCCAGATAACTGCCCATAAAGGGGGATTTGATGGCTGTTTCCCAAGAATGGCAGAGACCGCCGGGACCCACAAGTCGGGAAATTCCCCCTAGAGGTGGTCTTTTGGGAGGAGGCTTGCTAGCCTGTCTCCTTTTACAGGGGCGGGTCTGGAAGGCGGAGGGCAGAGGGCAGAGGGCCTGCTGGGTGCTGCGCAAGGCATGGGCAGGGCGGGGCTCAGAGGGGCCAGCTGGCCAGCTGCTCTGGCACCGCGCCCTCCGTACTTCCTGCGCTGCAGGGTGTAAGCGAGGGGTGACACCAGAACCACATTCTCTGTGCTCTCCTGGCCTTTGCGTGAGCTCTTTCTCCCATTTCTGCCATGCTGTATACTCTCATGCCTCCATAGAATCTTCTAGAAACTATATATCCCCTCAGAAGTCCCCATTCCTGGATATCAAGGTCCCAACCTCTGCCCCATCCCAGGGCAACTCCCCAGCCCCAACTGCTTGGGCCCTGGGAGTGGTGTCCTCTGAGCCAGAGGCCTGAGGCTCAGCCAGGGCTCCACAGAGTAAGTGCCGGCTAGTCTCTATATTTCATTTTATTTCATAAACCTTTCATTGATGCACAATCTTGATGAGCTTTTATAAGTGGATATAACCGTTGATCTCCACCCAGACTAAGGAATAGGACAGGACCAGACCCAGGGCCCCTATGTCCCCTCCTCAGCATGGCCTATCCCTCCCACTTTGTCTAATGTGTGTCGTTCTAGAAGGTTCTATAGAGGAAGAAGATTGCCCAGCACGCGCTCCATTCTCTCCACGTTTTGTTTACGAGCTCCTTCTGTGTTGCTGTGTGCAGCCGACTCATTGTTCTTTTGCTGTTTGGTGTTTCCTTGTTTGAGTACATCACGATGGATTTGCCTGCTCTGCTTCGAGGGACGCTGGGTGTGTCCAAGCCAGGGGTTACAAAAAGGGCTGTGGCCGCAGGGAACTGCTGTGTGCTGTCCACACGCAGGCGCCTCTGTGGACTGGGCTGTCTTTCCGCATCACCGTCTCAGGCTCACCCGCTTCTCCTAGTGCGCAGGGTCTTCGCTCTCTTCTCCAGATGAGGACACTGAGGCACAGGGGAGTGGAAAGGCCTGGAGGAGGTTGGGGGTGGGGGGCGGACCTCAGAGCATCAGCCGCAAGAGAAGCTGGATCCCGGGAGCGGCAGGGGACCGGCGGGCTGAGCCGGTGTGGTGTTAGGAGTGGACAACGAGATGGTATCTTGGCTGCCTGGGGAGGAGGTTGGGGCAATAGTGCTGTGTGGGGGGGATGGTTCCCATCCAGCCGCCCCCTGGTAAGCGGAGGCAGGAAGTGTGGGGCAGGGGTGAGGGAGGGGAGCTTCCTCTTGTCTCTGACACATCTGGTTGTCTTCTCCCATCCTCCTTTCCAACAGCCCCAGTGGGGGAGGGACGCACACAAGGGGGTGATGGGTGGGGCGCAGGGCAGCCTGTTATGGAGGGTGATAATCATAATCAGGACAGCAGCGCAGCACAAAGCTTGCAGGAGCCCGTGTCCCGAGGCCGCCTGAGTGGGAGGACAGTGTTGGGGTGGGGCAACCCTGAAGAGGAAGGGGGGCAGGAAGGGCTGTGTCCTCGGGACCCAGTTTGCAAACTGCATGTCTGTTGGGGAAGAACCGAGGACAAGCCCAGGCCTGTCTCCCCGCGCAGCCTCCGCCACGGCACACACGGCCCATCTCGCAGGGAAAGGGGAGCACGCCCGCCTGGCTTCTGTCAGGAGGTGTAAATGAACACGTGGCTGGGAAAGCACCGGCCCTCCTGCTGCTCGCTGGGGGCTGGGTCCTCTCTCCGTGGCCTCAGAGGCTGGTCTTGCCTGCTCCCCTGGGCTGTCCTGAGCGTCCAGGGAGGCTGGGCGTGGGCCCCTCTTCCTGGAGAGGGAACTGGTGTTTGAACCCCAGAATCGAGATCCAGCGCTGATGCATCTTCTTCACCACCGTCATCTTGTGATGTGACCAATGCTGTCACACTGTCATCGCGGCTAATTATGACTTCCCAGCATGCCCACTGGTGTCACCTCTGTCACCCCTCAGCTCTGTTAGCAGTCCCCACCTCCCACCACTGTCACCCCAACTGAGCAGTGCTTCCTCCAGGACCTGCAGCCCTGGCAACACCGTTAGTTTTTGCCATGGCTAGTGGGGATCAACAGCACCCCCTCCAGCCTCCTGGCCTGTCCTCTCCACCCATGTCTGCTTCGCCTTCCTTTTTTTAAAAAAGATTTATTTATTTGTGCATACAAGAGCTGGGGTACAGGTCAGAAGTATGGGGGCTGAGAGGACTCACCAGAGACAGAGCGGGGAGCAGAAGAGGCGGATCTACTGAAACACACTGCTGAGGGGAGCAGCGGGCGAGGCAGGAGGGGTCTGCCGTGCCATGTGGGTCCCAGTGGCTGTGGATGCTTCATAGTGCAGTGCTTAACCCAGGCTCTGTCCCCTTCCTTCTGACCCAAATTAAAGGTGGCTCCGCAGAGCCACCAGTGAAACAAAGAGAAATTCTCCTGGCCTCCTGGCTACCTTCCCCCACTGCTCAACAGAGGGAAGTTGTGCTTTATGTTGAGAAGGGAGGGGGTTGGGGACAGGGATGGGAATGGGAACCGAAACCTGGGAGAAGCAGTGGGAACAGGTGCTAAGGCGGGAAGGGGCGTAGACATGGGGGGGATGGGCTGCCTCAGCCACGCACCCAACCCTGACTTGGCCTCAGGAGAACTGAAGCTGGCTGTGGCTCCGCAGCAGGCCTGCTGTGTGCTACTGGCCGCACCACCCCCCGCTGTTTCCTGCTGCGAACATCACCTCTCTCTGGGGCCTGGTCTGTCCCCTGATTTTCCCTGGACCTGTGCAGCCGGGCTCTGGGCCTTGCACACGACGTTTCCTCTCCCTGGAGTAGTTTTCTCTCTTGTTGGCTGAACAACTCCTGCTTCTCCTTCAAAGTTCTGCTCATGTTTCCCTAGTGTGAAACCCTCTCTGAGCCTTCCACACAGTGGCGATCGTGGCTTTCCACAGCGGGCCTGGAGGTGCAGGTGCTCGGGGAGCATTTACTGGATGAACGAGCAAGGGAGCTGGTGCAAGTCACGTGGGTGGCAGGACACTGCCCGGCGGGCATAGCGTGGGGCGTGGGGCCCGGCTCTGTGCCTGCAGCCACCTGCTTCACAGCAGCTTGCCAGGTAGCTGGGCTGTCATCCCTTTTCTAGAACAGGAGCCTGAGGCCAGAGAGTGGCTTGCTGCAGAGCAAGGCTCCGGTAGGCTCCCCACCCCCACACACACCTGGCTCCAGCACCCCAGCTCTTACTGGGGGATCGTGGCAGTGTGGGATGAAGGGAGAGTGAAGGAGAAGAGCCAGTGCTGGGTGGGGGAGCTGGTGCCTGCGTGTGCGGGAGGAGGGAAGTCTTGCTCCTGTCCCAGTGTGGCCAGGCCCTCAGCGCTCAGGGCGGGAGGGGGCTTTGTCCGGTGGGAACCACGGGGCAGGAAGACAAGGTGAGGGCCCGGAGGCCTGGGAATTCTGGACTCTCTAGAATATGCTGTGGGTGATCCAAGTACTGTCTAGGAGCTGCGAGCAGCTCTTGGCTGGGGACTTGGGAGAGCGCGAGGTCTCTGATGAGCAGGCGCTGAAGTGAGTGGGGAGACCCAGCGTCCTGGGTGTGACGTGCCACTGCTTGCAGGTCACTCATCACAGTGGCTCTGGGCGCAAGCGGGTGTGACTTTTTTCAGTGACTGGTGCAGGGACACTGAGGCCAGGCAGGAGCCACCACTTGGCCAGGGTCACACGCGGTGAGGAGGGGGGGAGCTCCCCACACCCCAGCTGTTGGCTCTTGAACGCTGAGTGCGTAGGGCTGGTGCGGGTGGAGAGAGGGCCGGAGAGACCAGGGCTGGACCCCAGAGCATCCTGTTGAGTGGAGCCTGTGTCCTGGACTCGAGGGCAACAGGCCTCAAATCCAAGCCAGGCCTCGAGACTCAGGGTGCAAGTCCCCTGCCCTGCCTCCTGCCCTCCCCTGCAGAATGAGGGAATGTTGCTTCTCCTACAGGGCTTGGAGGTGGCAAATCGCTGTACAGGTCAGATACTCAATAGCTGTCAGTTCTTCTCCATCCGGTCTCCATCTCCCTCCTGGACTGGGGGCTGGGGGCTCCGAGCTCGCCTTGCTGCGTGACCCCATGCTGCTTCTGGAGCCTCGGGGGTTGGCCTGTGGCAAGCAGGCAGGCTCTGCTCCTTCCTTACAGGATTGTTGAGGTGAGAAAATGAGGTGAAAAGTGAGCCTGGTTTTGAACATAGCTAGTTCTTCTAGAAGTAGAAATGGTCCTGTTGCTGCTTACAGGAGCTGGGGCGGGGAGGTGAAGATGCTCCCTCTGATTTTCCCAGGCACTGACACGGGAGTGGGTGAGGGTGGCAGGCTTCACATAGAGCCAGGAGGCTGGGAGATGCTGGGAAGACAGTCGGGGGCCCATCGTCCCCCCTAGGCCATTATCCTGGGTTTGCACTCCAGGCCTGAGGGCTACCAGCTGGGAAGCTGTGGACAAGTTACTGGACCTCTCTAAGCCTCGATTTCCTCTTTTGTGAAATGGGGCATACTATTAAGCACAGCCCTTTGTGGGCTGTGGGAAGCTCATTGAGAGATGCCCTGGCGTGGGGTTGGTTAGGGTGTCCAAATGCCCCTCCCCTCTCCCAGGCCACCAGCCATTCTGGAGGGTGGTTGGGAAGTGGTTACTGGGACACTAATGACAGGATTGGGTGTGGTGGTGGGCCCTGGGAGGAGTTGGGGGTATGGTCTTCAAAGTGGGGTGATATCCAAGGTGACTACTGGGGCCTCGGGATGACAGTATTAGAATTTCTAAAATTTTCAGTCATATTCTTTATTACTCTCTGGACTTGTGCGTGTGTTTTACAATGTTCATGGTAAACCAGGATGGTTCAGCAATAAAGAAATACAGAGCAGTGTGTTAAAAAACTTTGCTGACATAGGTGGGAGATTGGACTATCTGAGCCCTCCAGGCCAAGGCTCTAAGGGGGCCCAAGGGGTTTTGGAGGCTGACACTAAGCAGTACTCCAGTCTCCCCTTGTCCCAAACTTGCTGTGTGTCACTGGGTGAGTTGCTTAGCTTCTCTGAGTTTATAGAACAAGCAGAGGGAGTTTATAAAATATGTGTACAGAGGTTTTTCCCAGTAATGGCAAGTTGGGATCTCAGACAATGCTGGGTTCTCGGGCTTCAAGAGTCTTCCTGTGCCACGCCTGGTAGATACTCACTGTGCTCCGTTTGCACCCCCAGGATAGGGGCGCAGACTGAACTGCCATCTGTGACCCTTTCTCTTTCCCTCATTAAAGGTGGAGCTGAGAGTGAGGGCTGTGGGGGGTGTCCAGCCTTTCGGGGCCAAGGAAGCAGCTTTTCTTTGCAGGGCTGTTTCCTGTGCTGTCAGCCACAGCCCCACAGCATCTGCCTTCTGTGCCGGGCTGTTCTCAACTACTCTGGTGAGACAAAACCTTCTTGGTTTACCCTGCACCTGGTAGCGGGGATAGTTCAAGCAAGCTCGCTGTCAGCCCCCTGGAACCCTCCTCCTGGTGCAGCTCAAATACCCTACGTAAGCTCACTCTAGCCAAAAGCAAATTCTGTTTGCTGGCCCGCTGCCAGACCCCAGGTCTTTGCAAATGCAATGCGATGCATTCCTTACTAAGTCCAGTGATCGTCACTTTGCAGATGAGAAAACTCAGAGCGTTGAAATTACTTATCTAAGTCATACATTGACCTGGATTCAAATCTACCTCTGATTCTGGAGTACAGCTCTTCACCAGTCTTATGTGCTACCCATTCCCTCTACTCTGAACAGGATGTAACATGGGAGGAAGACAGACTGAGACCAACAGAGTCGGCAAGGGGGAAACAGATGGTGGATGTCTGCTTGCCTGTCAGCTGAGCATGAGTTACCAGTGCAGAGCCACCTAGAGAACCAGTGTAAACTTAGGTCATATTAATAGAGGTAGGGCATCCAGTATAAGGGAGAAGGTAGTTGTCTTGTTCTCAGTGTGGGCACATGGTATCTGGAGATGGCATGTGTATATGACTGAAGAAAGGGTAGAAGTGCTGCTGCAAGGATATGGCCACACAGAGGACTGTGAATCCCTGTGGCTGGAGCATTTATAGAGGCTGCTTGGACAGGATTTTATGTTGGATGGTAGAGGGCTTGGGCAAGGTGACCTCTACGGACCTTTCAATGTGCAGCTATCTCACTGTCACTGTCCAGGGGGGATGACGGTGCAGTGACAGCATAGCTTGAGTGTTCACTACCCATCAGGTACTTGAAGTGAACCACCCTATGAGGCAAATATGATTATGTCTCCATTTTGCAGATGGGCAAGTGGAGGGTCTGTGGGGAGCAGGGTTGACGGGCATCCTGAGGATTGGTGGGTCAGGCATCTCTGGGCCTGTGTTGAACTCCAAACCCTGGGACACTTTGCTGCGAAGACTGAATTGCCCAGAGCCTGTCGTTATAATAGGTGGTGTGTATGTGGGGGGGGGGGACCCGGTCCCCAGTGAGAGTGCTGAGGCCATCCTCCTCCTCCTCAAGCCTGACCTTCAACGTCAGGCTTCAGGGACACCCAGTGTGGCTCCTGGGCTGGTCTCATTTACTCCTCACTGTGACCTCCTAGGGTGGTGGTCAGTACTCGTGTCCAGCTGAGAAACTGAGGCACAGAGAGGTCAGGAATCTGCTCACGCTCACAGCCGGGCAGAGGAAGGAGGGCTGTGGGCCTGGGCTGACCGTCCGTGTGGGCCAACTTACACGCAGGCCCCAGTGGCGGGAGGGGGCTGGGGCTGGCCCGGGCAGTGCACTGACTGACCCTCCGCTCTGCCCCCAGATCATGAGCGTGCTGCTGCTCATCGAGCACTCGGTGGAGGTGGCCCATGGCAAGGCCTCCTGCAGGTTCTCCAAGACGGGCTACCTCAGGATTGGTAGGTCCGGGGACGCCGGAGTGGGGTGGGGAGGAGAGGGCGCTGGCCGGGGGGACGGTTGGGGTTCGAGGCCTGCGCCTTTCCCTCGGAGCCTCAGGTCCTTCATCTGTCCATGAGAGATTCCACCCATCCTCACCCGAGGTGCCCGCAGGTGCTGGGAGCAGAGGGTGGTGCTTTGTTGACCCACCCAGCTCAGGGGGTGACATCCAGGCTCCCTGCTCTCACCTGCACGGGGCCGTCACACTAGGTTAAGTCACGTGCTCACCACCGGACACGACCCCGCTGACCTCTCCAGCCACTTCCCCGCGTCCTGGGCCCCCCTTGCCCACCTGCCCCAGGGGCTCTGCCCACACTGAGCTCAGCCTGTCTCAGGGCCCCTGCCAGGACTTCTGGTCACTCCCCGCAGCCACCCCTCCGAGGCCTTCCTGGGCCTCAGCCTGGCCAGAGCGCCCCGCTGCTGACCTACCCACCTCGTGCCCCCGTCACACCTTCCTTTCACCTGAGGCCGTCCTGCCTGCTGTCTTTGTAGCCCTTCACGACTGAGAAGCGGGTGGGCAGGGGCTCTTTGCTCACTGCTAGTTACCCCCACACCGCGGCTCCCACAGGTGGCCCTCGGAGCCCCGGGGGGTCCCCAGGAACAACCCTGGGCCTTCACCCCCTCCCTTGCCTTCCAGCCGACCTGCTCTCCAGCTTCCTGCTCATCGTCATGCTCTTCGTCATCAGCCTGAGCCTGCTCATTGGCGTGGTCAAGGTGAGGGTCTGCTGGGAGCGGGGTGGGGAGCCCCACCTGGGGGCGGCAGGAGCCCCAGCTGCCAGCCTTCCCTATTGACACTCACGGCGGAGGTGTCTTGGGGGACCCCACCTGCCCTGTAGAGATCTTCACGTGTCTCCTTGGAAGGCTCGTTTCTGCACCCAGCTTCGATTTTTCTTTATTGCGGGAACATCGGTTTTCAACACCCCGTGTGATTTGGAGGTAGATCCTGCACCACTTCTGGGCCAGCCCCTTGGCTCCCTCATGCAGCGGCCCTCGCAGGGCGGACAGCAGATTCTGCTGGTCACTGCTGAGATGGCTGGTGACCACAGCCCTTTCAACTGCAAGTGGAAGCGGGAATTTTGAGAGCGAAGAGGAAGAGTAGTTTTGAGGCGTGGGTGGGGAGAGGAGAAAGCAGCAGGTTTATTTGGGCGAGAGGTGCCCAGACAGGGGTGAGTGTAGACAGCGCTCCCCCGCCGGTGGGGGGATGAGAGCGGAGGCACTTAGCAGCTCAGCCTCTCACAAAGAGGAAACTGGCCCTCAGCCCCGGGGCAGGAAGTCGGGTCTTGCCGCAGCACCGCAGGGCCAGCACCCGGCCGTCTGGTGCCCTGGGCAGATGGGGCCTGGCACGCAGATGGGGCCTGGCACGCAGGGGCTCGCAGAGTGGGACCGTGCGGGCGCTGGCTCGGAGCGGCTGCGGTGCCTGAGATGCCACCCTCCTGCGAGCTCCGCTGGGAGCGTTTCCTCCGGTGCGCTGCTCCTGCGCTGGTGCAGACATAAGTGGCCCGGCCGGCAGTCTGGCTGGGTCATCCCGAGGGCTCTGGGCGCCCGTGGGTCTGGGTGGTTTCCATGGCCTCCGGAGTGATGTTAGACACCCACATGAGAAACCACGTAACCACCCTTTCTGTGATTTTGTCTCCACCTTGGGCTCATACATTAATACTGGTCCTGGTGGTCACTTGTTCTCGTTGAAGAAAGGGACTTCAGCCTCAGTGTCTCAAGGCCTCTGACCAGGACTGAACACCCCGGGGTGCCCACATGGAGGAATCCAAGTAGAACAGGGTTTTCCTCACCCTGAGCCTTTGATGGTGCCGGCCCTTCTACCTCGATACTCTATCCCTTTCCCTCATGCTTCTTGGCAGATCTACCTGGTGCCCCCGCCTCCTGGGAGTCCTCCCTGATTCCTTCTTCTCTGTAAAATGAATACAGAGTCTTTCAGGCCCTGCTCCTGGAGCCCTGGAGCACTTTCCTCCACACAGGACTCTTGCCTGTGTCTCCATTGGCACCAAGACCCCTGGCTCCCAGGGTCTGGGCCTTACCCTCCCCTGGCCCAGAGCAGCCTTCGAGGAGGGCATGTGGATCCTCATGCGTGACTTCAGCCCAGCCAGGCGGGGAGGATTTGGAAGGGAGGAGAGCTGCTCACGGGAGCGCACGGGGACTCCAGATTGCACGGGGGAGCTCAGAGGCTGCGGGGGCCCCTGACAGTGATGGTCCTGCCTTTCAGAACCAGGAGAAGTACCTGCTGCCCTTCCTGTCCCTGCAAATCATGGACTACCTCCTGTGCCTGCTCACCCTGCTGGGCGCCTACATCGAGCTGCCCGCCTACTTCAAGTTCGCCTCCCGGAGCGGCCGGCCTGTGAGTGCGCCAGCCCAGCCTGGGAGGGGGCAGGACTCAGACCTGGAAGGGTGGGAGTCCCAAGACCTCTTCTTCGCTGGGTGGGCTTAGGAATGTTCCTGCTCCTTCCAAATCACGCTGCGGTTCTCCCTTCTATTCTGTTACCACCTCATTGTCTCGCAAGAACACGTAGAGAGGCTTAGCAGGGACCCAGGAGACAGCAGCTCGGGGAGGGCACAGGCCCCTGCTTTGTTCCTCTGATGTAACCAAGCTAAAGAAATGGGGTGAGGATGACTGAAGGCGGGGGTGGGCACCCTAGTGGGAAGGCCATGCTGGCTGTGTACACCGGATGTGCTTCCCCAGACGTTGCTTCTCTGACATTTGCCCTGGAAGAGACGAGATAAGTTGCAGGAGCGTTCTGGGCTGGGAGTCAGGAGACCCTGGCTCTGGTCCCCGGCCTGCTGGCTCCCCTTGGTGTGAACATAGGGTGTCCGCTTCTCCCTGGGTGCAGTGGCCCAGGGAGTCGCTGGCATCTCTGGCTGAGATGGTCTCTGTAATTGAGGGCCCACCATGGGCCTCACTATGACAGGCCTCTCTGTTGGGCCGTAATTGCTCTTGTCTTCTTCCTCCTAAGGGCCCCTCCAAGGTCCCGCTGATGACCCTGCAGCTATTGGACTTCTGCCTGAGCATCCTGACCCTCTGCAGCTCCTACATGGAAGTGCCCACCTATCTCAACTTCAAGTCTATGAACCACATGGTGAGTCTGGGCCAGGGGTCTGCCTGCCACTGGCTGTGTGACCTTGAGCAGGTTGCTTCCCCTCTCTGTTCCTCTGAGCTGTAGGCTGGGTTCCCTAGAAGTGGGAGTAGCATTGGTGTGCAAGTGATTGATTGAGAGAGAGCCCCCAGGAAGAAGGTTGGAAGGAGCCAAACACAGTATAACAATAACATCTATTATCTTGTGCAGCTTCTGAGGATCAGGGGCCCAGCGGGGTCTCCTTTGAGACTGGGGATGGGGCTGCCAGGTTGGAGGGCTTCATGGGTCTGGAGACCCCCTTCCAAGGTGCCCTCCCACACTCCTGCATGGCTGCTAGCTCTTCGTGTCAGGTCCTCCCGTGTGGGTCTGTGGTAAGGCTGCTTGAGCTTCCTCCTGCCATGGCTGATGGATTCCTCCAGCGAGGAACCCAGAGACAGAGAGAGTTAGAGAGAGAAAGAGAGAAACTGTCATGTCTCTTAAACTTTGTCTGGAGGGGTGTGCTGGTCTCTGCCATATTCTATTATTTGTGAGAACCGAATCCTTGTCTGTCCACATTTGAGGGGGGAGGCGTGGGCACCACATTTTTTTTTTAAGATTTATTTATGCATATAAGCACTGGGGCACAGGCCAGAGGTGTGTGTGTGGGGGGCGGGGTGGGGTGAGAGGATTCACCACAGAGTGCGGGGAGCAGAACAGGCAGATCAACAGAAGTACACTGCTGAGGGGAGCAGTGGGCAAGGCAGGAGAGGTCTGCCGCGCCATGTGGGTCCCCTCCCTGGCCGGCAGCAGGGATCGAACTCGTGCTGCAGTGGCTGTGGTCTGCTTCATAGTGTGTTGCTTAACCCACTGCACCACCAGGGAGGCCCTGGCGCCACATTTTGAAAGGAGGACGTCAAAGAATGGGCTCATATATTTGCTAGTAGCTCAGAATTGTCCTACCGGAGTGGCAACCCCCACATTAGTCAGCTGCTGCTTTGTGGGCTCTGTGTAGGGGAGGGGCTGTGCCTCCCCCCAGGTGTTTCAGGGTTAGGTGGTTCCTATCAGCTCGTACCTTGTTCTTGAGAAGGGTACAGGTAGTGTCCGGCATCAGCTGGGGGTTGGGTGACGACTCATCATCAGCTTCTCTGGGTTTGCTCCCCTGTTTCATGGCTGAGGTAACCCCTGCCTGTGAGGGCCCTTCAGCCATCAGTCCAGAGAATGACCAGTGAGGATGGCCATGGAGTGCTCCTGCCTGGCATGGAGACCTTGCTTGTCAATATGTGGGTGCTGTTAGAGTTCTTTATGCTAGAGCACTGATGTGACCCCCAAATCTGTTGCAGAATTACCTCCCTAGCCAGGAGGGCTTGAGTCATAACCAGTTCATTAAGATGATGATCATCTTCTCCATCGCCTTCATCATGGTCCTCATCCTGAAGGTAAGTAGCCCCGTCCATGACTCTGGCATATAGGAGGGGTGCCGCCCAAGGCCCACCCAGGCTAACAGTCAGGGCAGTGTGACTGCTGCTGCTTTTAGCTCCTTATTCCACACTGGCTCCTCTGACTACACTTGGTACCCTTGGGGACACCCCATTTAGAGGGAATGGATCTGCAAAGACCATCTGCATTCCAGTGTCAGGGATTTACTGTATAACCCCGAGATCCAGGGGAAGAAGGAACCACTCTCTCTGGAAGTAGATCCAGAAAGACCTGGACTTGAATCCCATCTTTTCCCTCACTGTCTGTGTGACTAGTCTTCAAGTCACTTCTCTCTGGCTCTTGGGTCTCATCTGTGAAAGGGACATGATAAATCCTGCTTTGCCAGTGTCACAGGGTTACATGATTTAGGCACCAAACTGTAGATGGGTCCTGAGGTCATATTACTAGAGGTTTGGTGTTAGGGAGGAGGGAGGGGAATGGTTTTATTTTTCTCTGACCTGAGGATAGAGTCTAATTTCAGGTCCCAGTTCTTAGACAGATGGTAACAGGCTGGAGTGTGCTGATAATAGCACAACAAGGAGAGTGATGAGGCAAGAAACTCTGCTGTCTCTGAGGGAGTCAAGGCAACTAGGAGTATTCAGCTTGGAAAGCGATGATTCAAGGGAACACAGTCACTGTCTCCGAGTAGCCACAGGATGTTCACAGGAAATTTTGTGAGATTTTAGAGGTCACAACGGGGGCCTCTGACTTACAACCATAGGAGGCTGATGTTGACTTACTGGCAGCAAGGACTCTTGAAAAGCATTTTTTTCTGATTGTGAAAGTAAGCTCTCATCATTGTTGAAGTTTAGAAACTACAGATGAGTAGAAAGAAGGCAACCAGCCCACTCACCGCCTCCGCTCAGAGACCCGCCTGTGAGGTCGGGTGTATTGCCCTTTAGTCTTCTCGTGCTGGTGGGTGGGACTAGACCGCCTTCTCTCAGAGCCCCTGCGGAGTCCCTGCTCGCACCTGATGCCAGCCGGGAACAGCTTCACTCCTTTGACGCTCCCGCAAGAAACCAGCCTAGCACCAGTGCATTTGTGATGTGCAAAAAGAACTTTCCTGAATCCTAGGGGGAAGGCAATGAGGGGCTTCCCATCACATCCTCTCCTAGAGAACAACTTCCTGAACCCCAACACGCAACTCTGCCTCCCTAGGCCTCTTCCTATATTCCTTGATTTCCCTGGGTTTGGGGTGTCTCTCCCTTCCCTTCCCTCCGCCTCTCTGCACACTCTCCACCAACTTGATTTCCTTGGGCCGTCACTCTTTCATTTTATACTTCACTCTTTTATTATTCATTATTTCTGCCCCAACTAGGCTCTATCCCTGGATTCTACAGGACGAGAGCCCTTCCAATGACAGGTCCTGCTCTCTTTCTTAGGAAGGCATTTGGGGCCAGAGAGAGAACTTCCGGCCAATGTTCCTTGAATGTGTCCTGGGGACTGCACTGTCTGCCCTGGGCGTCTCCCCGATTCTTACATCAACTGCTAAGACAAAGCAGCTGCTTCCATCAACAGACAGATATATACATATATATCTGTATATATAATTTTTCCTTATTTATAAACATGGGAATAATACTGAACACACTGTTTTGTAATCTGCTTTTATTTTTTTTTAAAGATTTATTTATTTATGCATACAAGCACTGGGGTACAGGCCAGAGGTGTGGGGGGTGAGAGGATTCACCACAGACAGAGCGGGGAGCAGAACAGGCAGATCAATGGAAGCACACTGCTGAGGAGAGCAGCGGGCGAGGCAGGAGAGGTCTGCCGCGCCATGTGGGTCCCCTCCCTGGCCAGCAGCAGGGATCGAACTTGTGCTGCAGTGGCTGTGGTCTGCTTCATAGTGTGTTGCTTAACCCACTGCACCACCAGCGAGGCCCTGTAATCTGCTTTTAAAAACAACATGTCACAGGTGATTTTGAAGGTGAAATTTCCCACTGTCAGCTCTGTCTGAAGATGGGCGGGCTCATCTCAGGAAGGTTCCAGGCCCTGGAGCAGGCTCCGCAGGACCTTTGCTGGGGAGCACAGCACAGGGGTCCGGAACCCTGGAAAGCCCCTGAACTTTTGGTACCGAGAGGGGCAGTGCATGGAGTACCTGGGCCTGGCAGGTGAGGTACCTCAGTCTGAATAGGGGTCTGAGCAGTAGCAGTTGAATGCTGCCTTCTGGGTGAGCTGGGGCTACCCAGGAAGTACCTAGCACCTGTCCCAGGCCACAGGGGCACTGGGAACCGGCTGTGCAGCTGATCTGGGTTTTTTCCAGGTCTACATGTTCAAGTGTGTGTGGGGATGCTACAGATACATCAAGCACATGAACTTAGTTGAGGAGAGGAGCTCCCCCAAGATGCTCCAGAAGGTGAGCTTGGTTAACACTCATTCATGGTGTTGTTTGAGCAAGTCTCTCTCCCCTACTGGCCCTCAGTTTCCCCACTGGTAATGTGAGGATCGGACCAAAAGAAACGTGAAGATTTGTTTCAGCTACTTTAGGAGTCTGTTCGTTCATTCATTTATTCATTCATGCTTTCAAGAAAGGCTTCCAGGAGGAGGTGACACTTGACCAAGCCTTAAACTGTCAATCACAGGGGAAAAATCTAATCACAAGGGGAAAGGGGCCTTTCATACTGATGGAGAGGTGATGGGAGAAATGTAGCTGGTTTAAATCACTTATCTCATCTGTAAAATGGGGATTATATTAGTCACCCCTTTTTGGGTTGCACATGGCAGAGCCCAACTCAGTCTGACAAATGAAAAAGGAAATTTATCAGCTCACAT
This sequence comes from Galemys pyrenaicus, assembly GCA_019455555.1. Lineage (NCBI taxonomy): Eukaryota > Metazoa > Chordata > Mammalia > Eulipotyphla > Talpidae > Galemys > Galemys pyrenaicus. The sequence goes on along the minus strand of JAGFMF010012145.1, from coordinate 9,047,154 downwards.
AACTTCAAAGTCCAGGGTAGGTCTGTCTCAGGCCTGGCTGGGTCCTGATGTCAGGAGCCGAGCTCATCCTCCCCATCATGCTCTCCGTGTTGAGACTGTTCTCAACATCCCCGGGGAAATCGGCCTGCATAGTCATCATAGTGATCAGAACGGGGGTTGACACTGAACCGACAGAGGCCAGTCTGCCCACTGCAGGAGTAGAGGCTGCACCTGTCTCGAGCTAGCAGGAGCAGGTACACAACACAGGTGTGTCCCGTTGGCCTCGCGGCATTGTTCTGCTAGGGGTGAGGGTCGGAGTCCCTTGGCCGAGGCCAGGAATCTTCATTTTTCGCATGCCTCAGACCTGCTTTCTCTGTCCCTCCCAGGTGGTCCTGCCAACCTATGAGGAAGCCCTGTCTCTGCCATACAAGATTCCAGAGGGGGGCCCGGCGCCGCCCCCATACTCAGAAGTGTGACACTCCCGGCACCAGCTCTGCTGCTGGGAGGGGAGGGAGGGGCGGAGCTGCCTCCTACTCCGCTTCTTTGCTTTGGGGGCCCCTCTGGCCTGGATGGACCACCCAGCTGACTTCAGGACAATCCGCTGTCCCCTCGCTGGCCTGCTTCTCCTGTGGGGCCTGGGAGATGCTCACAACTGGGTCAGCCTTGTAGGCTGAATGACTCCTTGGGTCTCCCCCAAATTCGTCAAAAACACTTGGCTTGTTTTGATCAGCTCTAACATTGCGGAGACAATCGGCCCTTCTAAATTTGAGGAGCCTGGTTAAGCAGCTAACGACTTGACCAGTTTTAACCAAGTGACCAACAAAGCCACAACGCACTTGTCAGTTCAATTCGGTCACCCAACAGCAGCCGTTGCGCCGGTTTGCAAACAGTTATTTCACACAATCATGTGCCCAGCCCACCTGTCCGATTTCCTCACAGAGTTGCGCAAGCAATGACCAAGCTGGCCAACCCAGGTCAATTTAGATAGTGATAAAATTCAATTGTAGAAAAAAATCAAATCAACTTCCAAACCCTCCAATTCATTCTAATCCAATAAGCGACTGCTCCTCTGAATCGCTTGGTCCTTCAGAGGCTGAATAATTGTTCATTTAAATGAAAATATCGGACCGTTGCCAGGCTGCCACTCAGTGGCTGGTCCCCATCCGGGGACTTCAGTCATCCGAGAATCCTTCAGGCAGCGGCCGTGCTGCTGAGCTGCCCGCCCTGACACCAGGCCCTGCAGTTACACAGCCGGGGGCTCCAGGGCTGGTGAGTCCGTCTCCAGTTTGTTCTTAGGCAACTCTGTTCTGCCCGAGGCTTGTGCTCAAGCAGAAGTTCAGCCCTGAGGTCAGACAAATCCTTCCGTTGGGCTAAACTCACAGCTTGGCTTGGCCGCCACAGGCCAGCCCTGATGGGTACAGACCCTGTCTCTGGGCTCAGGCTGGGGTGCAGGAGGGAAGGCTCATCACCTCCTCTGTTGCCACTTCCGTGGCCGGGCTCCTGAGGGAGAGAGAGGGCCGAGGTGGGGGCTGGCTGTCTGGGGTCTGTGAGGGGGTGATGGGGAAGAGGGCTGTACAAGAGGGTCCCTGCCAACTTCCCCTTCTGTACTTGCTTTGTGTGTGATGGGGAAGAAGTTTTAATAAAGCAGCAATACGCTTCTCTCCAGCTGGTGTGGTTCCTAAAATATGGTGTAGGAGGGTTGAGAACCAGCCTTCTAGCTTTACCGCCTCCCAGTGCCACACACACACACACACACACACACACGCACACACATGCACACACACGCACACATATCCCCCATCCACATACACATATATACCACCCCCCCCACACCACACACCATATACCATGCACCACATACGTACGCAGTCCACGCACACACCAAGGACACGTACCCTCTGCCCCCACAGATCACACGCATACACACTGTTCGTTGAGTCCGGGAGCCCACAGGAGCCCCACCCAGCTGTGGGTGTTGTGACCCGACATTGTTCTGATCGTGGATCGTGGCACCCTAGCCCCTGATGGTCCCAGAGAACGGGTGAACTCAACCTGCTGGAGCCAGGTCTGGCACTGGGCACAGGGGAGAAGGCAGTGGATTGGACTTGCCTCTAGTCACCCAGGGCCCAGGGCAATAATACCAGCCCAGGCCAACGCCAGGCTGGGGACAGTCTACAGCACCTCAGGCAGCTTCGGAAGGCTTCCTGGAGGAGGGGCCACTGGGTCAAGGCAGCAGGAAGCCTCACGGGAATGCAGTTCTCAGCAGAGTAGCGGCAAGCGTGAGGCCTCCTGGAAGTCAGGAGAGGAGCTGGGTGGGCGGCTCAAGAGGCCGCAAGCAGGGGGTATGAGAGGGGGCTGGCTGGGTTCGGGGCCTGCCTGGTGATGAGTCTCATATGCACGGTTTTGGACATTTACAGGAAGGAGGTGGTTGCAAGCAACAGAAACCTTAGTGAACCGTGTTTATTAAAATTAAAAACAAACGGTGATCATGATGTTTCTTGACTAACATAAATGAAACATTGAGGTATTTCTGGCTCCAGCCATGGCCCAGGAATCAAAGTCCTCATAACCTTTCTCTTTTCTCCCTCTTTCACTTCCTTCCCCTGCTGAGCCACCCAGGGGTGCCCGAGAGCAGTCAGCAGAAAGCCTGGCAGCTGGGTGGGCTTCTGTCCGTGGGGACCTGGAGGGGCTTTGGGCATCCTGTCGTGAGGCAGGACTTACCTGGGACAGTCTGTGAGGGGTCTGGGCAGAGATACCCTCTGCTCAGGGGCGGGGTTGATTGGGGTTTTGGAAGGGAGGGGCCCATAGGAAGGCAGGTAAAGGTGTCCGTGGGGAAGCAGACTGGGCTGGATCTAAGGGGTGTCATTAACCTTCTGGGGTTGTCACCTTTTTGGAGGGCAGAGTAGATTTCCTCATGGATCTGTGTGCTCTCTGTCAGGCAGCTGATAAAGTGAGACTCCCTTAGAGAGGGACCAGGCTCCCATTCACATGGGGGGAACTGAGGCCCAGAGATGTCAAGTAACTTTTCTGAGGTCACACAGGGGTCAGAGATTGAATCAAGTGCTTTTCTTCTTCTCCAGCGAGAGGCTGTTGAGGGGATTGGGGCCTCCTCTCTTCCTATGAACATCCATGAGAAGTGGCCCCCGGGACCCCCCTCCAGGTGGGGACTGGAGGCCGAGGGCGAGCGGGGATCAGTCAGCTGTGTTTCCAGCCTTGCCTCCTTGTCAAGAGGGGACCGAAGGGCTATGCTGTGTGTCCTGAGGACCCCCCCAGCTGGGCCCCCCGAGAACAGGCTGAGATGTATAGTGGGATTGTGCCCTGTGGCCAGGCAGCTGGGAGGGCCAGTGTGAGGAACAGGAAATAGCTGGGTTTGGGGAAGTCGCGTGGCCCGGGTCAGCCAAGCTGGCTCGGGATCGGGTGGGCAGCCGTCACCGGCCCTATCAATGCCCCGTTTGAGGCTCACACAGGGGTCCTTTGACAGGGCCGGGGCGGTGTGGACCCACTGAGAGGGCCTGTTTAGCTGGATGCCTGGAAGGGAGCCGGCCCCAGGAAAGAGGGGCCTGTGCACAGGGTGGGCAGGTGAGGGTTTCGGCCGGGCATCTCCTGGAGGGAAGGAGAATGGGCAGGGTCCACCAGGAGGCCGCAAAATCTCGGGCTGGGCTGGGGGCAGGAGCGGTCCCTGGGCCTGCGGGGGGGCTCTTCAGCGCTTTTTCTCTGAAGCTCCGGCCTGGCCTGCCCCAGCGGCAGGTGCTGCCCCGCGGGATGCGTCCTGAGGTCAAGGGGGCAGGGCCGCCCTAGCCACACCTTGGTGGAGGGGCGGAGCTGGGGCTCGGCTTCAGTGGGCCAGACTGGAGTCTGAGCGTGTTCGCTGGTCTTGTCTGGCCCACCGCATCCACCCCTGAGACCCTCAGCTCACTTGAGTTCGGGCTCTGAGCTCTCTTTGGGGCTCAGGGAGCTTTGGGAAGCTTCTGGGTGTTACAGGCCACGGGAGCTGGTCACGGTCACAGAGCAGAAGACCTTGGACAAGATGGCACCTCAAGGCTGGACCCCCTTCTTTCAAGCGCACCCTCCTGCTGGGCTTGCACACTTCTCCCACCCCTACCCACCCATCAGGGAGCCCCTCCCTTTTGAAGTCGTTTCCTCTGGCCTTGGGTGTCTCCAGCTGTTAGCTGCACTCCCCTTGTTGGACCGAGGTCTTTGAGAAGTAGACTCTTGCCTTCTGGTCTTAACTTATGGCTTCCAAAGTCTCCAAAAAGGGCGCACCTCCCCACTGTGCCCACAGAAGCCTCTTGAGGGCATGAGAGCAGCACCCCAAGGCCTGAGTCTGCTCCTATACAGAACACCCTCTTGTCCTAGCCGCGCCCCCAAGGTCTTCACTTTCTAGTGGTGTGGCAGATTTCAGGAACTGCATCAGGACCTTCACCTATTCATAGGTCCATCACGCATTGCAGGAGATGCCCAGAGGTCCATTCTGAGCAGCCTCCTGCGTCTAGGTGTGTCGGACATGAGGATGAACAGGGCTCTGTCTGCCCTTGCCCTCTTGGGACTCCAGTCTGGCAGAGGAAAGACACAGGAGCAATGGCAACCCAGAAAGTGATCACAGCCAGGTGACCACTGGGGGAGCTGAGAGGGGAGTGGGGAGTCGGTGGGATGCTCTTGTGTTCCAGCTGCAGAGGCAGGGCAGACACCCTGGAGGAGGTGAGTCCTGAGCTGAGTGGGGGTGAGAATGAAGGAGGGGAAGCGTGTGGAATTCCAGGGGGAGGGTGTGCTCTGCAGGGGGAGAGGCCTGAATTCTATTCCTCCCAGCTGGCCCTCTCAGCTGCCTGGCCACAGAGCACAGAGAGGAACTGAATTCTATCCACTACCAAGTAAGCCTGAAAGAGGATCCTGAGGTCCAGGAAGGAGCACAGCTCACCGATGCCTGTTTCAGCTCAATTTCTCTGACCAGAGAGCCTGGGCTAGTGGTGCCCAGATTTCTGACCTATAGAAACTCTGAGGTAATGTATTTGCACTGTTTTAAGCCACTAAGTTTGTAATCATTTGTTCCATAGCAACTGAAAATAAATACATGACCCCTTCCCAATTTGGAGGAAGTTTTTATTTTTCTTTCCTTAAACTGCTATGTGACAGCAGCAAAATCAACTCTCCATGTCAGGTCTTAGTGTATCCCCAGAGTTTTGGAACTGAAAGATGAAACAGGAGCTGACCGCTCTTTCCAGATCTCTGTGTGTTTTCCTCATGACCCCAGAGGCTTTGTTCTGAGTCTGAAGGGAAAACAGTAGGAATTAGGCAGTGTGAGTAGAGGTTAGGTACCTTGGAAAACAGAGAAGAAAAATAAACTGTGTTCTGTTAGTTGGAGAGCTGGAGGATAATATTAAACTCAGAGCTTAAGAGGGGAAGAGACAAATTGACTGGCACCAGGTTGAGGGAGGGGGCTGAATGCGCATGTTATAGAGGATAGGTGTGGCAAACGAGGATGTTTTCACTACAGAAGAATCAACTCAGTGGGGCATGACCATGGTCTTCATGTCACTGAACATGGTACACCAGGCAGCTAGCTCACTTTCAGAGCTGGATGGAAGACTTGGGAAGACAGCAAGCTCCCAGTGCAGGAGGAGTTCCCTCATAAGCTGGAAAAAGCTTTCCAGAGACAGAGAATTTATGTTTCGTGTGGGAGTTTGGATAAGATCAGTAGTTTAATTACCTTGGAAAACCATCTGGAGGGCTTACAAAAGCAGAGTCACTGAGTTTGGGATGGTGCCTGGGAGTTTGTATTTTTCTTTGGAAAAACCTTATCAACAGTTGGATAACAGAAGGGAGAATAAAACAAAGAATCATTTGCAAATGCATCGAAATGAGGATTCTGCTTGAAATCCCACACATCCTTGTAGAGGCATCTCATCCTTCCCCTCAGCTGCCCCACTCGTCAGGGAGACTCTCCCCACCCTCAGGTGGGCACCAAACATGTCCTTGTCTTGGACTCCCACAGAGAAGTCTTCGTCTTGGCTTCTTTTGAGTTCTCCCCAGATTAAATACTGAGGCAGGGACTTAAGGACAGGTAACTTACTTAGGAGGTGATTCTAGAAAATACAGTATGTGCCAGGTAGGTAAGTGATAGAAACCACTAAAAATGTGCATTAATATGAAGGTCACTTCTGTGGGCAACCGGGGCTCAGTCCTGCAGGGAATCCTCTGAGGAACCGTGACGAGCAGTCAGAATTGTGCACTGGGGGTAGGGGCTTGGGGGAGTTATCCACTGCTTCTATCCCTCTTGGTTATCCCAGGATGTAAGCCCCCTCCATGCCACCTTGCTCTCTTTGGTTTTTGTGGGAGCCACAGTTGGTGAACTCATAGATGGGTGAAAGGACCATGGGGAGCACCCGCTGGCTCTGCTGTAGCACCCAGTGCTGAGGGTAAGTCCTCTCCTCCAGGGGCTCCAAGGCTCATTTCTCTTTCTTGCTTCTTTTCTCTTCCTCTTTCATGACTGACTGGTGGCATTCCCCATGGAAGGCTCTGACCCTGGGGTCGTGAGCAGACCCTCTGGCCCCAGGAAGGCAACCAACATGGACAGACTCTTGGCTGAGTGTGTTGGGTGGCCAGGCTGGAGATGCTGCTGTCAATGACCTTGGAATTACCTCCAGAGCCTGAGATCCAAGGCTGTGTATTTTCCCCCAAATTAAGTGAGTCACCTTTTAGTGAGCACAGACTCTGAGAAGTGCCAGCACACGATCCAGAGTCTCTGCCCTCCGGCCTGGCATGGTCTCGTGGCAAAAATCATGAAAACTGCTGAGTACATCCCTAAATGGAACCTCCTGCAATGAAGGGAAAAATATCCTAGGAGAAGACAGACGAGGGAGGGCTGTGCTGGGGAGACGGGCAGCGGCACAGAAAAGGTGGCAAGAAACAGGTGACAAGGAGCCAGAAAAGTCCAGTTAAGTTTGAATTTTCACCCAGAGGTGATCTAGGGCCAACAGAAGCTTGCTTTTGCTTCGAGGGGAGGGGACAGAGGGTCGCTGCTCACTGAATACCTATGTCTGCGCTCAAGGGTGATGGTAAAGTTGGGTGATGTGGGCTCCTTATCTGAGCTGTGAAGAGAGTCTCTCTCTCTCTCTCTCTCTCTCTCTCTCTCTCTCTCTCTCTCTCTCTCTCTCTCTTCTCCTCCTCCTCCCTCTCTTCATGTGGCTGGAGACAGAGGACTTGCATATGGTGGAGAAGCAAGAGGGAGACAACAGGACAGGGGTGGCCTGTCTTCCGTGGTACTGTGCCACCAGAGAGGAGTAAGCCCTGGTGGTTTGATGATGTACTTGTTACTGCATCTTACCTATCCTTTCCTGACTAATACAAGACAGCACTGGAGAAAGCAACTGACACTGATGTGGTGTCTCAGCCACCTGGGACACTGGCAATGAGAACCCACCTTCCAGACATGAAACAGAGCTGCAGAAAGGGGAAGGGATTCACTGGAAGTCCCCACAGCTGGCAGGTAAATCAAATCTGGGGCGTCAAGCTCAGTTCTGTCTGATGTCCAGATTTTTCATTTCACGTGATTCCTCAGAGTCTGGCCTGCTGGCTACCAGCAAAACACAACTTTCGGGGGTGTGTGGACGAAAAAGTTAAATTTAATTAGTTTTGAATTAACTGGAATGTGTATTTGAATAAATATTTAAACGGTGTGCCAAACCAGTGATTTCATGGCTATTATTTCTTAGGAGGAGGAGAAATTTTGCCTAAAAATGAGTTGGTTTAGAGTTAATGAAAAAGAAAGATTAAATAAATTGCTAAGATACACGCGGAGATGCCTTCACACACCAGCCTGAAGGGATTCACCAGAAGCTCCACAGCCAGCAGGTGAATCAGAGAATCAGATGAAGGGGACTTGCCCTTGGTCAAGGTCACAGGTTTGAGCTTTTGGTACAGGGCAGCATGGGGCTGGGAGGGGAGTGCCCTGCATTTGCCCCTGCACCCACACTCTGCTCACGGACCTCTCACTCGATCGCTCTCTCTTGGATAAAACACTAAAGGCTTTAAGTTTGGAAACCTGAGGTGTGTGCAAACAAGGAGAGGTAACAGCAGGCCCTTCACGGCCTCCCGTCTGACTTGGGAGCAGCCTGCCTCAGTGCATTTTTTCCTCTGGCCAATACCGGACACGCTGTTCCTGATTTTGATTCCTGGGGGGAAATGTTTCACATTTTAGAAACACAAATATTATTTTCTTTCCTCAATATATATGCTCAGCTCCCAGGCCTCCTCCCCTAAACCCTCACTCCTGCTAAGGAATGCCAAAGCTGCCTCTTTGGGGAAACCGGCTCTGTTCCTGAAAACTTACTATCGCATATTTCTGTGGCCCTGCTCACGAGCGGGAGTGGCAGAGAAGGCCGCTGTGTTTCTCTGCAGAGCCCATAGAACTGCCATTCAGACGGGAGCTGAAAGAGCCGCCTTATAGGCTAGCTGCAGCCAGGCCAACGGGGCTTTGCACTGCGCTCCAGACGCGGCCCTGACCCCCGGCGTGAGGGCATGGGGGGCCAGGAGATGCCCTCATGTTCTCCTCGTCCTCTTCTGCGGGGCCCCGGGGAGGGCGCTGGGCCTTGGTCACCAGTGCTGACCCCGGTCTGGCTGTCCGGCCTTTGCTGGTTTACACGGGATTGAACCAGTTCCCCATGAATTCCTTCTCTGAATTCATTTCTTCATTGCCACCAGATGCCCTGCGCCAGGTGCCACTTGGGCCGTGGGGGCCAGGGCTGACTGAGACAGGCAAGATCGTTGCTGGGAGGGAGCTGACCTCCTCTAGGGGCAGTGGGGGATGCGTTTATAACCCAGTTTTGGGATGCGCTGAGCACCGCCATGACCGTGTCCCGTGGAGGGTCTTCTCTTGGCAGTCAAACGTGCAGGCTGCCGAGAGCCCAGAAACCAGCGGCTTCGTTGGCTTTTGGAATCGGGAAGGCGATGAATTAGGAGGAAATGAAACCAACATGTGAAACGTTGGGGCAACGCTCTTAACTTCCTTGTTCTCCAGAACTGGGGCAAAGGGGAAGGGCTGGTTGCGGCCCCCAGGCTCCCGTTTCCTACCCCAGCTGCGAGCTCTTGCAGGACGCTCTGGCCTCAGTTGTCTCATCTGATGAATGGGCTGGTATACCCAGCTCTGCCGGTTTCACAGCGCTGTGGGCGAACGGAAGAGCTAGAGGAACAGGGCGGCTGCACGTCAGGTGAGGAAGGGGCTGCAGGGTCATTGCTGTTGAACCGGACGAATGTAATTGGGCAGCTGTGCCCAGGAACCGCATTTTCAAATGTGTCTGTACCTTTCCTTGGAGGAAGGTCTAATTTACAGAGTGAAGTGTGCATGTCCTAAGAATGAACCGTTCTGCCCCTGAGCCCCACCCCGCTCGGCCCTCGTTGCCTCCTCACGGAACTGCCAATCCCGGTGCGCGAGGACAGCGGAGGCTCAGAGAGGTCAAGTCACCAGCTTCAGGTCACACAGCTGGTCAGCAGCAGAAGTGGATTTGAACCCTGGTCTCGCAGGTGGCCAAGTCCATCCTCTTTTCACTCTACCCCACTGAATACTGGGCCAGGTGCAATGTCGGGACCACTCCTGGTTCTATTCTTTTACCCAGAAGCCTTCATTCTTGTCTCCTCTGAGTCCCTGTCTGGGGCCTTATCTTGGCGGTGATAAGTCTTAGCTGTGTGACTTCAGACAAGTAACTTCACATCTCTGTTTTTCAGCTCCTTATGTGGAAAAAGGGAGTGATAACAGTGGCTGCTCAAGAGAGGAGGCAGCTCACATAACCCTGCCCCTCCAAGCACGCCTAGGAGCAGGCCCTAAGTAACCCCCAATCTCCAAGGCACAGAGAGGTGAACTACGCTGCCTGCAGTCACACAGCAGGACTCAGCAAACCAGGCTCTCTGGCTTCCAGCGCTGTGCTCGCAGCCGCCTTCCCTGCCCCCTGCATTTGCTCAGTGCCGATGTACATTGCCCATTACAATCTCGAGGGCTTCTGTTAGCAGAGAGTTAGCAGGGGGACCTGTATTCCTGGCAGGTGGCTCTGCAAAAGCCTGGGGAGCTGGAGGAGTCTGGAGGAGCACCCCCCAGAATTTAGGAGGCGCTGGAGGAGTGGGGTGCACATGGAGAGGTAGGGGACAGCTGAGGCTGGAGAAGGGGAACTGTGTTCAAGGAGGAAACGGATTGGACTTGCAGGTGGGAGAGGACTGGGGTGGGGGTTAGGGTGCAGGGCCAGGCTGGGCGTGAGGCCTCTGCACTCAGGTTCCCTGGCTTGGAGTGGCAGTGGCGGGGCAGTGCAGGCTCCAGCCCTGGCGGAGCCACCCCCACCCACCTGAGATTTCCTGAATTCCAGCTGCAGCTCTGGTTGCTCCAGCAGGCAAAGGAGCCCTTGTGGTTGGAGGGGCCTCTGGCGCGCAGGCCAGGCGCTCCCTCCCTCTCCAGCACACACACCTCCATTCAAGTCGAGGCCCGCCCCTGGGGGGCTGGGGGCCAGAGCGGGCTGTCCCCCTGTCAGTGGGGTGCCGCCTGGCCTGGAGGCTGGGCAGGCAGCGAGCTTGATAAGACCTGGACCCTGCAGGCCCCCACAACTGTGCCGCTGCTGCCCGTGCTGCCGGAACCATGAGGGCCACCTCTGGCACTGGCCTCGCGCTCTGTGGCCTGCTGCTGCTGCTCCAGGCCCCACACACCCTTGGCCTCGCTCCCCAGTCCAGAGGTGAGGGGGTCCATAGGAGGTGGGGGACAGTGGGAGAGTGGGCACTGAACACTCAGGGAGGCTGGGCACTGAACACGCAGAGGCTTGAAGGGGTCAGGTGGGAGAGGAGCAGGGGGCATGAGTGGCCAGCGGGCTGGCTCGGGGGCAGGCAGAGGTAGTGACCTGCACGAGGGCTGGGCAGGGGTGACTTTCGACCTTCTCTGTTGGGGGACACAGGTGGGCCTCTCTCTGGGGCCCCAGAGCCTTTCCTGGGTCTGAGGAGGAACCCAAGGCTGCTGCAGGGATCTCAGTCTTTGGGTCAGAGGGCAGGTCCCCAGAGAGCTGGCTGTGCCGTAAATGACCAAGCTATGGCTCTCTGATGAAGGTAGACTGGGTGCCAAGAGGCCCCCTTCCTCCTCAGCCCTCCAGCACACACTGAGTCGGGTCTCCGTGGGCGCTCCCATCTCCAGCGTACGTCTTGGGCACTGAATCCTAGAATGACCAACACTTCTTGTACAGATGGGGAAACAGGCTGGGAGGGGGTGCCCAGGACCCCACAGTGAGAGGCTCCTGAGCCCCCTCTCTCCTCCGAGCCCATCAAATCCGTCTGCAGTCTCAGCTGGCGGGCTCCGGGAGCTGGCAGCAAGGCGCTTTCTGAGGTCCCCTTAGGAATTCTGATCCTGGGTCTAGGGCACTGTGCTTTGGGGCTTATTCTCCTTAATGGACAGATGAGGGAGAAAAACCCACCCAGAAGCTTCCACAGGTGAGCTAACTGGCCAGACTGGGATTTGAACCCTGGACCCTCCCTCCAAATTCGCGAGCTGCTGGCACATGAGCCGCCCCCCCGGGTGTCTGGACTGATGGCACTCCCCGGGGGTGCGCTGAGGGCCGCCCGGTCAGACTGCCAAGGTGGCCACCAGGAACGTTCCCCTTTCTCTGCCCGTGGACACCAGCTGAGGGAAACGGTCCCGTCAGGGTCTTCCTTTGAGGCTCGGATGAATGTGACTGTTGCTGGGCACTGCCGGTGGCCCTGGGGAGGGCGCACACCCCTGGCGGGCCCCTGGGTGCGCTGCCGCCCAACTGGGAGAAACAGGCTCCTCGCGTACAGCAGCCGCTCTGCGCCGAGGCCCGCAGAGCACGTTTTTAAGGCGGTGGTCTCCGTTGCCCCCTCCTCCGTACCCCTGCTGCCCAGTCCGCGGCTCAACGCTCCTGGAAGGGCCCTGCGGGGAGGGGGTCAGCGGAGGGGACCGAGCTCAGGGAGCCAAGTTGCTCGTGAGAGAGTCCGCTCGCTCGCGCTCCTCCGCGGCCTCGAAGCAGCCCCTGCTCCGCTCCTTGACCTGCGCCGCGGTCCTGACCTTTGCCTCCCGCCCCGGCCAGGGCACCTCTGCCAGACCCGGCCCACGGACCTGGTGTTTGTGGTGGACAGTTCGCGCAGCGTGCGGCCCGTGGAGTTCGAGAAGGTGAAGGTGTTCCTGTCCCAGGTCATCGAGTCGCTGGACGTGGGGCCCAACGCCACCCGGGTGGGCGTGGTCAACTACGCCAGCGCCGTGAAGCAGGAGTTCCCGCTGCGGGCCCACGCCTCCAAGGCCGCGCTGCTGCAGGCCGTGCGCCGCATCCAGCCGCTGTCCACCGGCACCATGACGGGCCTGGCCATCCAGTTTGCCATCACCAAGGCCTTCAGCGATGCCGAGGGCGGGCGGGCCAGGTCCCCCGACATCAGCAAGGTGCGTGGCCGGTCCCCTGCTGGGCCTCCTCCCTGCAGGCTCCACGGGTGCTGAGGGCTTACACCTGCATTGGTGTCCATTAGGAAACAGCCCTCAGAGCCCGTCGTTTCCTGTGGGGAGCAGACCCCCTTAAGTGGCAGAGCCCGGGCTGGAGCCCATCTTTCTCCACCGTCTGACCCTGAGTGGCGGTCGATGGTCTGGGCCTAGCTGACCTGGCCTCCCAGACGGCCCCAGCTCCTGGAGGCGGGGAGACGGTCCTCATGCTGGCGCGGCGGGGAAGGGAGTGGACACTGCCTCCTGATGTCCGGGCTCAAGGCCCCACCCCACGACAAGGACGTGCGGCTCTCTCCTACTGTGCCTCAGTTTCCCTGCCCATGAGTGGGAGGGGAGTCTCGAAGGGCAGTCGGGAGGGTGGGGGACGAGTGAGTTCACGTGGGTGCAGTGCTTGGAACAGCTGCTGGCGCCAGTTAGCCCCATGGAAGCAGCGCCATCTTACTGTCAATAAGCTTTTAAGGGTAGGACTCGGAAAAACGAAAGATGGCCCCAAGTCTCAGCAGCAGCCTTGCTGCTGGGTGTTTCAGACCTTGTCCCACGCTTGACTGCTCAGCACCCAGCCAGGCTCTGCGAGGCTGGTGGGGTGTCCTCGCCCGCTGGGGCCCTCCTGCTGGAGCCTTCCGACTCCCCGCGGCAGCGCCTCTCTCTGGGGCACAGTGGGTGCAGACACACGCGAGCTCAAGGAACAGGCTCTGCTCCCAGGAGCTGTCCCCCCTTTGCAGACGAGGGAACCGAGGCGTGGGGAGCTTAAGCAAGTCAGCCAGCTCGTAAGCGGTGCTGTGCTTACACAGAAAAGAGCCTGTCACAGGCCCAGCTGCTCCAGTCCTCAAAACATGGCCCAGCAGGCAGCGGTTGATGTTATTTTGTGGGGGTCACTTACATGTTCTGATGAGAGGTTGATGGTCATGGTGGCCCAGGATCCTAATGGGGAGAGGGGAGGAGGGGTGGGGGTGAAGTCTGCAGCTGTCAGACACCAGACACTTAGCTGGGGACTCATGGGGAGAGGGGCTGGAGCGCTGGAGGAGCTTCCACGAGGTGAATGGAAAGCCCCGAAGGCTGAAGGGGGCAGTGGGGCTCAGGGGCAGACAGAGGCACCGTGGACTTTCTGTGCAGGAGCCAGGGCTCTGGAGGGGAAGGTTTGTGTGAGATCACTCCCTCAGAGACCCAGGCAGAGGTGCTGTCCCCTCCTGGCTTCTTAACACGCGTAGTCTTCCTGGCGCCCCAATACAACCCCTTTTTGTGATGAAGAAACAGAGGCTGAGCAGGGTGAGTGTAACTTGAGCTGCGGTTCTCACCCAGGCCGGCTCACCGCTATCCTCCAGTTCACTAAGACAGGGGTCCGGCATCACGCTGAGACCCGGGCTCCAGGCATCAGCAGGCTAGGTCCAGAGGCAGAGAGCTGCCAGAGGAGCAGTCCCCCCAGAAAAGTCGGGGGCCTTGTTTCTGGGCAGGCTGGGGCAAGAACTGATGAGGGCCAGGTTAAGTGCCAGTGGCTACTCTCCCTTTCCAGGGTTCAGAACAGAGGAGCCTTGTCGGGGAGAGGGAGAGGCAGATAGCCTTTTTCTTTATGGAAAGGGCATGTGGCGCCAGGGGAATGGAGGGAGAGAGGCCCGCATCTTCCTTCCATTTGCGGGGCATCGTGGGCGTGGTCTCCACGCCAGAGCTCTCAGACCTCGGGAGCCGGCAGCCCAACAATCGTTAGCCTCTGTCTCCCCCTGGTGGTCAAAAGTCAGAACTTCACGGGGTCGAGCACACTGGTTCTGCGAGTTTCTGCCGGGAGGCGATACCCAGAGGCCCCAGCCAAGGGAGAACACCTGAGCCAAGTCTCTCTCCGTCAGAGGAAACTTCCTCTTCCGCAAGCCAGGTTCTCTTTCCTAGCACAGAGCCCTGGCGGGTGTATCGGACAACCTGACACCGACTAGCTGAGCGACCTCGCCAGCCACTGTTTCCGGGGCGTCCGCCTCCCTCCCTGCCAAGGAGCTCCAGGGGACTCCTGCAGGGCCAAGTGACCCGGCCCAGCGTGGGGAGGGACTTGGCGGTCACACGCATCCCTGCACGCTGCAGGTGGCCATCGTGGTGACCGACGGGAGGCCCCAGGACAGCGTGCGTGACGTGTCTGCCCGGGCGCAGGCCAGCGGCGTCGAGCTGTTCGCCATCGGCGTGGGTCGCGTGGACAAGGCCACGCTGCGGCAGATCGCCAGCGAGCCGCAGGACGAGCACGTGGACTACGTGGAGAGCTACAATGTCATCGAGAAGCTGTCCAAGAAGTTCCAGGAGGCCTTCTGCGGTGCGTGGGAAGGGGCCAGCGCCGGGCGGACTCTGAGTGTATCGGGGCCAGATCTGAGGTGGAACCGGAGTCAGATGGAGGTGGGACCAGCGCAGGACTGGGCTAGTTCTGGCGGGTGTCTGGCCTGGGGCTAAGGAAGTGGGAAAGAGGCGATGCTAAGATCACTTTTACCTGGCAGGTTCCTGGCCGGGGCCAAGGAGGGGCTGGAACCCAGCAGGCAGAGGGCCTGAAACACTTGGGGGAGTTTGTCAGGAGTTTGCGTGCCCAGCACTCCCAATGCAGGCAGGGCAATTGGGCAGGAAAAGTTTCAGTGTACTTCAGGGACGGCTGGGAGGCGCGTGGGGGCTTGTGTCTCCGGTGGGAGCAATCAGAAGGGAGGGGTCTCCAGCAGGGCCAAGGCCCGGGCTTCAGTCTGCAAAACGAGTCTTTAAAGAGCACCTGTCTCATGGTGAGGACGCAGTGAAACAGTGCTCAGTGTCTGTACCCATTCCTGTGCTGCACCCACTGCTGCGTGTCTGCGTCTAGATGCTTGGGCTGCGGCAGTGAACCAAACAGGTGAAACGTCTTGTCCCTGTGGCCTTGATCTTTTTAAGGGGGAGGTTTTAGTCTTCACCTTTAGTATCCACACCTTCAGGGACCTCAGCCCCCTGCAGCGATTTAGCTGAGGGCTGGGCCTGAACCCCACCCAGTCGGGGACCTCAGCTTCCCTGAGTGTGCAGGGACCGTCCTGGCCGGGCTGCCCACGGCCCTGTGTCTGAGATGCAGCGTCCTCTTGTGCCCACAGTGGTGTCGGACCTGTGTGCCACGGGGGACCATGACTGTGAGCAGCTGTGCATCAGCTCTCCGGGCTCCTATACCTGTGCCTGCCGGGAAGGCTTCACCTTGAACAGTGATGACAAGACCTGCAATGGTCAGTGGGCTGGACGCAGGGGAGCCCCAGGGAGGATGGAGAGGGGAGGGGTGGGCCTGATGTCTCCCCAGGGAGCCCACCCCAGCCTCTTTGCACGTTGCCTCTGGAGCCCTCTGCAAAGGGGCAGGGGCTCTCTGGCGTCCATGTCTGCAAAAGGGCTTTTCTGACTATGTGCCTCTTTTGTCACGTGGCTGGTGGCTTTAAGGTGGGAGAAGGAGGTCACATCTTGATGCCCCGACTTCTAAGCCCTGTGATTTGACAGCTTTTGGAGCTTCAGTTTTTAATGCTATAAAATAGATCCAGTGACTTCGACTTAATAGAGGGAGTTTTGAGGACAAAATGAGATGACACCCAGCATGGAGCTTGGGCAAGGTGGGCACCCAGCTGGTGGGCAGGATCGATTTCTATGTCCTTAAGTGTCACCTCCTCATTTTATCTCCTCCCAGTCTGCAGCGGTGGTGGTGGCAGTTCGGCCACTGACCTGGTCTTCCTCATCGACGGATCCAAGAGTGTGCGACCCGAGAACTTTGAGCTGGTGAAGAAGTTCATCAACCAGATTGTGGACACGCTGGATGTGTCGGACAAGCTGGCCCAGGTGGGGCTGGTGCAGTACTCGAGCTCAGTGCGCCAGGAGTTCCCGCTGGGCCGCTTCCACACCAAGAAGGACATCAAGGCCGCCGTGCGGAGCATGTCCTACATGGAGAAGGGCACCATGACTGGGGCTGCCCTCAAGTACCTCATTGACAATTCCTTCACTGTATCCAGTGGGGCAAGGCCTGGTGCCCAGAAGGTGGGCATTGTCTTCACTGATGGCCGGAGCCAGGACTACATTAATGATGCTGCCAAGAAGGCCAAGGACCTTGGTAGGTGCTGCCTGCGTGGCCACACGCAGCACAGCCCAAGTGCAGGTTATCTTAGTCTGTCCTGGGTAGCGCTTCCACCCAGTTCCACTTGAGTGAGGAGGGATTGGTGTGTCCAACTCTTTCTGATATTGATGGCACATCTGAGGCCCCAGAAAAGTAAATGACTTGTTTTGACAGTTCTTGTGCAGGTGACCTTTGGACATTTTCCAGTTGAGTGCTCCCAAGACTATATTAACTTTTGGAAGATAACCCCATTTGGGAACACATCAGTTTACCCCCATTTAAATAAGGATCGTTACCCCCAGATGGATGGTTAAATGATGCTCTCAAGCTCCCAGTACTAGTACAGGTCTAATGTATAGTAGAACCTCAATGAAAGTTGATTTCCTTGATGACTTTGTCTCAGGCCTGTGCCTGCAATTCCAGCATCTCCCACCAGGGGGTGTCTGGTATTGATTGCCTGGGCATTTCCTCTGGAGGTTCTGAATGACCACCTGTCCCCATGGTCACTGTACTCGTCTTATTCCCCTGTCAGGCTTTAAGATGTTTGCTGTGGGTGTGGGCAATGCAGTGGAGGAAGAGCTGAGGGAAATCGCCTCCGAGCCTGTGGCAGAGCACTATTTTTACACGGCTGACTTCAGGACCATCAACCAGATTGGCAAGAAGCTGCAGAAGAAGATCTGTGTGGGTGAGTGAGGTTGGAGTTGGCATGAGGTTGGCATGAGTTTGGGTTGGAGGGGCAGGAAGGCGGCAGAGCCATCCTGGAGCTGGATGTGGGTGGGAAAAAAAAGCAGTTAGGTGGCACCCAGAGTTGGCAGGAGCAGGAGGTAGGCTGGGCAGCACGACTTCCTGCTAACTGACATCTATGCAATGCTCATTACGTGGGTGCTGTCCAGGTATTAAATCACGCAATCCTATTTGGCCGGAATGTTGTCCTCCCCATTTTAGACAGGAAAGCAAGGTCAGAAAGGGGAAGCAATTGTTAACACTTGGGGTGCCAGGATTTGCACCCCTGCAACTCCCCCTGGCCTTCTCTGGTTCTGCGGGAAGAGCGCAGACAGCAGAGTTGGATGTGCCTGGGGTTGGCTTTTTGCTCTGAAGCTGACTAGCTGGTGGCTGTGGACAAGTCGTTTCGCTTCTTCATTTGTAAAATGGGCTTAATGACTTCAAGCCTGAAGAATTGGGGTGAGCGGTCACCAAAGTGACATGGAGGTCCCTTAGAGTGTCCTGCACACCCCGAGTGCTGGGCCCAGGATGCTGCCATCACAGTTCTTTATCAGGACTCTGGGGAACTGGGATGACATTCGGGGGTGCCCTCTCCATTACTCCTGGGGCCTCTCTCCAGAACTCCTGGTCCATACTTCGCCAAGGCTCCTGAGCCCTGTCCTTGGGCAGTGACTCCCCCACCTCCCCGCCAGGCAGCCTCTCACCATCCCCTTTTCTCTCCCTGTTCCTGCCTGCTCCAGAGGAAGACCCATGTGCCTGTGAGTCCATTGTGAAGTTCCAGGCCAAAGTGGAGGGGCTGCTGCATGCCCTGACCCGGAAGCATATCCTTTCCCAGAGGCCACTGCCGTGTAGCATGCAAGGGGCTGAGCAGTGTGAGGAGAGACGGGGGGCGGGGCTGCACCCCCTTGTGTGGTGCATCGTGCAGGGTCCCCCGCCCGCCTCCTTCTGTTAATGGTCTGGATGCTGACCAGGTAGGGTGGCACCAACTTTGGTGCAGATCCTGTTGAAACCAGAGGCTTCTAGGGGAAAAGCAAGCTCTAGAGACTGGACGCACGCTGTTTCCTAGGCGTGCTCGGGAAAACATACGGCCTGGCAGACTCCTGGTTTCTCAGGCTCTCGGTGACATGAACCCCACTCAGCTGAGGCCAAACCCCTAGAAGCTCCCCACCCAGCCAGGACCAGGAGGGTGGGACCCAGCAGGCCTGTGCCTGCCGCTAGGTGGGGCAGGGCTTTTGGGGCTCACAGCAGTGGGGTGTTTTGGGAGAAAGTGCCATGGATGGGTAGGTCTTGACACTGGAGAGACCTGCTGGGGCAGTGGGAAAGCCTGGAAGGGGCCATGCTGAGGAAACAGGATGTGGGGTCCTGAGTGAGGGTGCAGTGCCTGCCACGCCCCACTCTGGTCAGCTGCCTCTCCTTAACTCTGCGCCCACTGGAAGCTGTGAGTAAGCGGCTGGCCGTCCTGGAGAACACGATCGCCTGAGGTCGCCCGTCCCCTGCCTCCCCGCCGCGGCCTCCACCGCCTCCCCAGTGCAGTCAGAGCCCGACGATGTCCTGCAAGCTCAGTGTAGTGTGACTTTGCCATTTAGTGGGGGGTGGCTAGGGGTGGGTCCTGGAGCCCACCAGGCCTCCCCCTGCCTCTGCCCCTGGAGCCTGTTGTGCGTGTGCACAAGTGTGTGTGTTTTTGCATGCATGTGTACGTGCGTGCATGTGTGTGCACACGAGTGCATGTGTATACACGAGTGTGCATCGAGAGCACGTGTGTGTGCCTGAGGGGGTGTCTGGGCAGAGGGATGCGTGTGGTGAGAACGCAGAGGTGAGTGTGAGAGGGACTGTGTTTGCATTTTTTTACTCAAAAGCTTAATATATTCCTATTTTTTTTAGTTAACCCTTTCTTGACTGCAAGTGCTGTGAATCTCTTTTCTGATGTCTCTAATTCCCTTTTGAAAAACAAGTAAATGTGAGTTAACGTAAGTGCTGGATGGAGCCAGTGGCTGTGTGACTCCCTGGGGAGCAGGAGAGCCTACTAAGGGTGGTGGGTGACGGACTTTTATGGAGCTCAGGAAGCTTCTCGGCTGGGTCAAATTTGGCCCCCGAGTCTCTGTCTCATGGGAGGTGGGAGCCTCACGTATCTCTCGCCCCTCCACCTCCTCTGCCCACGTGGTGGCCTCTGTGTCTTGGCTCTCTCCCTCCAGTCCCGGGCAGTGACCCGGCCATCCTGGGTCCAGCGTCACCCAGCCCGGTGTCCCACGGAAGCGCTATGGCACCACCTCCCCGGGCCGCAGGAGACAGTGAGCGGGCTCACTGCACAGCGGCCACTCACGCTTGGCATTCCGAGTGGGGTGGCATCCCTGCCGCTGTCGAGGGGCGGGACGTCCTGGTGTCCCCGACACACCCACGCCTGTCAGTCTCTCAGTATCTTCCTTGCTCCCCTCTGGTGCTGGTACCCCCTGAGCTACTGTGGCTACCTGGCCTCTGCGGCTGAGCCACCCGGGACACCCCTTACCTGCTGGGAGACCCCCCCCAAGTGTATGCCAGGCGCTCAGCGGGGACTTAGCACCACACCCCCAGCCCCCCCACAAGCAAAGATGGCATAGCCGCCCTCGCCTCAGCGCACCAGCCTGCGCGTGCCTGGCTCAGGGAGGCGAGCTGGGCCTGCAAACTTCTGCGGACGACTGGCTGGCCTCACCATTCAGTCATGCAACACTCGTCTGCGCTGCGCCCGTGCTAGGCCCTCTGCTAGGTATGAGGACAGAACGGCGGGCAGAGCAGGACAAAGTCCGTGTCGGCAGGCTGACACTCACTTTAGTTCCGGCTGGGGAACCTGCATGAGTCATCTCATTTCCGAGGGCCTGAGTTCCGCATCTGTTAAGTGGGGTGATGATCTAGAGACAAGTAAACAAGAAGTCTGAAGACAGGCACGCGGAATGTGCTCAGGGTGGAAACGTGTCCATGCGCCTTGATGAACCCAAACCAGGTGCAGACACCGAGCAGCAGGCTCAGCGTCGAGGCCGCGCCCCGGGCTGGGTGAGCACCGAGGGGCCCGCAGCTGTGGCTGGAGTCACACGGCCCCGCGGTGCCATCTGTCCCAGATGTGAATGCATGTAGTACGGGGGGGAGGGGTGCTCAGGTGTCCTGCTCCCTGGACTGTGAGGCTCGCCCCAGGCCCCACTTGGCATCAGGCATCTTGCTGACCTGATACCTGCGAGCGCCCGTTCTGCTCCTGGGCACGCGGAACCTTTGAGCCCCGTGGTCGGCCTCCGATTTAGCGCGTCCATGGAGCTGTCATCTTTTGGATTGACCAGTAGGTGCAGGAGAGAGGCACAATCGCTAGCTGGAGGTCTCAGTGGTGTTGTTCATACGTTCGCTTCACAAACGGGGAAACCGAGGCTGCCAGGTACTAAGCGTCATATGACTAGTCTTGGCGGGACTGTGATTTGCACACTGAACTCTCTGCCTCCCAAGTTGGCTCTTTCCAGACACAGCCTGTCTGAGGCTCAGGTTCCAACGTGGTGTGAGGGGTTCTAGGCTGGGCTTCTGGCAGGTCACCGGGCCTCCCTGCCTTGTGCGCTTGCTCTCTAGTCCGCTCTGCACGCTGATGTCTGGAGGCGGCGTGATGTCCCTAACGTGCAGTGCGGTCACGCCGCTGCTCAAGAACCTTCTCTGGCTCCCTATCACCCCCACCATACAATTCAAACTCAGCTGGACACCCGAGCTGCTATACGGTCAGGCTGGTGCCCAGCCCGCTGGACCCCAAACTTCCTGTTGTTCCTACTCGCCCTTTGCCGCTACATCGGTGGCCCAGTTTCCACATCTGCGAAGCGGTCCCCCGACTCTGGGGAGGCCATTGCTCTTGGACCTGAAGTTCTGTGTTCTTAGTGGGCCAGACTCACAGGCCAGGGGCTGCTATGGAATGATCTGACCACAGGGTGGCACCCTTGGCCCAGGAATAGTGTGGCGGGCCGGCTGGGGGTGGGGTTGAGGGCCTTTCCTGGGAACTGGGCTAGTTCCCACTACCAGGTGGCACCTAATCTAGTCCCTTTAACTGGACCCTCCCTCCTGGGGAGGGGGCCCTCAGAGGGAGTTCCCTCTTCTCCTAGCTGGGCCACGTTGAGGCCTTGCTCCAAGGTGCTCTGTGAGGGGCCTGGGCGGTACATCTCTGGCCCCGGGGCCTACCAGAGGTTGTGCCGTGCTGGGGTGGCGGCTCGACCCGAATGCTGGGGATGGGGTGGGGGCTAAGTGGGACTCCAAGGAGGCACCATCCTGCTCCCTGCTCCCTTCGCTCCTGTGCGCAAGTGGTCAGGTCCTACTCCGATCTAAATGTCTTCAAGCCAAAACTAATTGCAGCCTAGTGGGGGTGCATGGAGCATATTAGACAACTCAAAAGCAGAGGTGTCTGAGGGGCCCCGAAGTAGATGCGATGAAGAAAACACGCTCCTAGGCGCTGGGGAACACGGCACCGCCCCCATGTGCCGAGTGACTCGGGGCTCGGGAGGCTGCACGGGAAGTGGGCGTTGCTCACCTGGCCGGTGCGTGGGCACGTGCACGGTGTCGGGCAGCCAGGTGCCTGCAGGCACCAGACAGAAAGGGGGGTCGCCGGGCTGGGGGCCCCGGAGTCTCGGGTCCCAGGTCTGCGCGTGGCCCCGAGGAGTCCTGTAGTGATGGGCTGTGGGGGATGGGGGCCAGCAGCTGAGTCCAGGAACTCCGTCGGCACTGGCCCGGGCCATCTCCCGGCCTGACTCATCCGCTCTCTGACCCGAGTTGCTCGGCCGGGGAGTCCCAGTGTGCCAGGACTGGCCCCTCCTCATTCTTCTGACTCTTCCACTCGCCACTATGAGAATTTTGTGCTGTCATGCTCCAGCTCAAGAACCTTCAGCAGCTCCTCACTGCCGAGGGCACCAAGCGGTGCCTCCTTGGCCTGGAATTCAAAACTGCAGGGAGCCTGGCCCTGTTTCAGGCTGCGTCTTCCTGCGCCCTCTGTCCCTCCTCTCACACATCTCTCTGTGAGCTGCCACCTCTGTGCCCGCCAAGGGCGCCTTCCTCAAAGAGCCAGGCTGCTGGTGCCTCCTTCCTTCCAAGGCTGCTGGGCCCGGGGTTGCCCTTCCCGCTTTGCCCAGGCCGGCGATAACTCAGCCGCTCCCTCCTGCAAGCCTCCCTGACTCTCCTGGGAGACTGCTCCCTGCCTGGTGTCTCCTCGGGGGGGCAGGCAGGTCCGACCCTCTGCCTGCTGCCCCTCTGCCTGTGGTCACTGTCCCAGGACGGACACCAGCAACAGCATCCTGCTCCGAGTGTCCCAGCCAGAGCCTGGCACAAGACAGGTCTAGGGTGGGCGTGCAGGTCTCGTTTTACCTCCCGTAATTTCGGCAGTCGGGGACGTCACTGCCATTTTACAGAGGAGGACACTGAGGCTGAGGGGGGCCCAGGGCACTTAGCTAGGAAGTGAGAGCATCGCAGTCAGAGCCTGTTTTCCCGTCCCAGCCCAGGCCTGTCTGGAAGCTGCACCCATGGCCCATGGCCCTGAGCCCGCCTGGGAGCGGCGACAGCTGGTCTGCATGTGAGTGTCGTTTGGGACACAAGGTGCGTCATGCACGTTGGAATCAGGCAGAGCTGGGTGGGGGCCCGGCCTGGTCACTGGGCAGCTTTTCTCACCTGCAAATGGGGACATTGACAGAGGCTTGGGGCTGCGTGAAGTCACTCGGGACAGTGTGGGCGCCGGGCACTGGGCCTGAGAGCAGGGGCTCCAAACACAACCTCCCTTCGCCCCTCCCTGGCTCCCTTCGCCAGCCCCTCCCTCAGGCTCCCAGGCCCTCCTTCTCCCCTCCGTGTCCCCCGCCTAGCAGGCAGGGGCGGCAGCGGGGCACTGGGGCTTCTTGGTTCTGATCACCCCACCGACGCCCTCGTCACGGGCATCATCCTGCGTCCCGGTGGCCGAAGGCCTGTCCTGCCTGGACGGGGGTGTGGTGCTCCCGTCTTCACACGTGGCCAGAGGAGGCCCAGGAGCAGCTGCCGGAGACGCTCCAGTGCCAGCCCGAGGTCACGGAGGCAGGTCAGCAGCTGCCTCGGCCTCCCATGTCCTGCGCCGCGCGTCACCGGGAAGGAAGCCACAGCGAAGACGGGTCTGGGAGACCTGGCAGAGAGGCCTGTTGCTGGACCTCTGCTCACTGCCCAGCCCTGCAGCAAGTGACACCCTCAGAAACAGCGACAGATTGACCATGGCATGTCTGGGGGAGTCGGGGGGCCATCTGGGCCTGAGCCACAGGACAGAATTTCCAGGCCACAGCTGGGCCGCAGCTGGGTCTCATGCCCACCTCCCCAGTACAGACACCTCATCTCCACCTCACAGCCCGTCGGAGCACTGCCCCCTCCCCGCCGGGGAGGGAAGATTGCCCGGAGGACCAGCGGCCAGCGGTGCAGAGGAGAGGAGCCGGCTGGGTGGAGGCCCTGGGCTGGGCTCTGGCTCCTGCATAAGCAGGATGCTCAGTCGGCAGAAGTTGGGAGCAGAGGCCTGTTGGCCTGGAGGTCAAGCTGCCAGGCCTGGGGATGGAACGGGCTGGAACCTGAGCTGAGCGCCTGGTCTTGTGGCCCAGAGAGCCTCTGCTGCACCTCCCAGGTGAGGGTCTGAGCCCCCTGCCAGCTCATGGGGGCGCAGGCCTGGTGGGCTTGGGTGTTTCCAGGCTAGCGCCTGAGGTGCAGGGAGGGGTGGCTGAGGGCAGCTGCTGGCTCTGGGCTCGGTTCCTTCTCTGCCCTAGGCTCTGGAACCTTCCTGTGGATCGTGGAGGGCGACTGCAAACCTGCCTGCTCCAGAATTCTCTGGCCCAGGCCTCTGGCTTGTGTCAGTTCCTTTCCAACTGAACCTGCAGCACGACCTCACTCACAGCCCCTGAGAACATTCCAGATGAAACGGTGATACAGGAGGAGACGGCCCCAGCTGAGCAGGGCGGTGGGTCAGGAAAAACCAACAGAAATGAAATGAAAGTGGGTGGCTGGCTCCTTGCTCTCTAGGTTGTTTATTTTGAGCGAAACACATCAGAAAAATTCTCCGTGGCCTCCGAAGGCTGGGCCCCTGCTACTGTCATAATAAAAATAATAATCCCACAAGCGTCCGGCCGGGCCTGCATCCGCCTCGGGGTTTTCGAGTAGTTCTGTTACCAGGGGCTCCGGGCCCTGGAACCTGCTCAGTGAGTCCCTGTGGTGACCTTGCCCGGTCGTGTCGGGGACAGCCCCGCAGAGAAGGCCCTCTGGCTGCAGAGCAGTGGCCTCCCTCTGCTCTGGGCCCGGACTGAGGAGCACAGTGACAAAAGTGGGGTGTCCCAGCCTTGCTTCTTAAGCAGGGGAGAGGGATGGTGTTTGGGGAAGTACAGAAAGCAGTTTGCAGTCAAGGGCAAGGACCAAGGCTGGCCCATCGCTGCTGGGAGCCAGGCTCAGTCGGGGTCAGGGGAGAAGTGGGGTGTCTTGTTTAGCCCTTATGACTTGGCTTCTGGGTGAGCCAGGCGAGGATGAGAGCGAGCGAAGGAAGGCTGGAACTGGGGACTCCGAGAGACTGACTGCTTTTTATGCTGCGAGGCTCTGGAGATAAGCAGCCGAAGAACCTCCTTCCAAAGATGCCGAGATGGAAGAAGCCCAGGCTCTCCCAGCTTTTCACTTACAGCTGGAGCGTTTTGAGCCTCTCAGTGCCATTCATGACATCTGAGACACACAGAATCTTAGAATTAGCTCATCTTTCAGAGACTCAAAGATGCGTTTTATAGAATTTTTACATTGCAGAATCTGAGCATCTTGTGTTTATATAGACTCCTACAATTATATTCATGAACCCACAGGTCCACAGAATCTGAGGGTTTAGGGATCTCTACAAAAGACTTGGAACAACAGCAAATCATTCAGCTAAACTTAGAGCCGAGACAGAGATCTTGGAACTGGGACATTAGCTCCGGAGAGGCCCCCAGTCCGACCGGCTGCGCGATACAGGAAGCCTTCCCTCCGCTGACCCGTGTGGGCCAGAGGACTTCCCGAGACGGGGAGCTCAGATCTCATGGGCCAGATGTCTCACCGAGAGCAGCTTGTCTGCTGACGCTGAACCTAGATCTGTCCCATGCGACTCAATCCCTCCATCCTCTCAGGCCCCACGCCCTGTCTCCCTCCACCCACTTTGGAAAGCTGAACGTGTAGTACAAGTGACAGAGCCACTTGGGCTGCAAAAGGCTGAGACATGGCGGCTCCCAGCCCAGCTGCAGGCCCCTTCCTGGGTGCCCTGTCCAGGCAGAGCAGGCCCCAGCAGCCCTCACGCTACCCCTCCAGTTCTGCAGCGGCAGAGAACCCTGGAGATGATCGCAGGGAAGGCGAGGTCCACTCCCTGAGAGGAGTGATTTGGTGGTGAAGCCAAGCCCTCTTCCCACCTAGGAGCCGGCTTTCCTTAGGTTGTTTGGATGCTGGCTGGGGGGGGGGGGGAGGGGCGGCCCCGAGTGGGTCCAGGCTGCTCTGGGACCAGCCAGGGGCAGAGGAAGGCAGCAGGGCCGGTGCAGCCTCAGCTTCCTAGCTGGAGTCCTGGCTCTGCCTCACGCTGGCTGTGTGAGCTCCAGCAAGTTCCTAATCAATTTGCGCTCCGGTTTTCCCACCTCGGAGGCGAGGATAATGGGGTGCAGTCAGGATGGGTTCTGGTCTTGCTCATGTGGGTGGGTTTGCTTCCCTCCCTCCTTAATTCACACGCTCATTTGCTCATGGAATTCATGTATTCTTGCTCTCTTCATCCGTTCGCTCTCCATCCGTTCATCCAGGCGTGCACGCAGGTGTGCCTCCCTGCAGGCGCTCACTGGTGCACCCTGGCCAGCTTAGCCCTGCTGTCCAGACTTTCTCAGCTTGTGGGCAGACAGCCGGGGCCCCAGAATAGGGCTGGTGGGAAGCCTGTGATCGCCTCCAGGTCACTTAACAGTGTTGGGAGTTGTAAGGACCTAGGGTTTGACTTCATCTGGGTCTCGAGACCCCAGGAGTCCTAATCCCCATTCGTCTTCTCTGCTCTGGTCCCTGGGGACAGATACCCGTTAGCGGGTAACCTGGGAGTTAGAGCAGTCCATCTGCAGGGTCCATTGCTCCTGACGGTTGCTGTGTGCCCTGGGCCAGCAGCCCTTTCTGTGAAGGGGTCTGAGCATCTTTGAGACTCTGGGGGGTAAGGGGAGGAGGTGGGGCCTCTAGTGCATTTGCAGAGAACAGAGGCCTGGCATCCGTCCCGGAACCCAGGGACCTGGCTTTATGGATGATGTTACGGCATAAGAACACAACATAACAGACTCGATTTTGGAAAACCCGAGTCCCTGATCCTTGAGCTGCTCGCTTGTGGCAAAGAGGGGGCTAGACTGGGCCTGGTTCAAGGCTGGCTTTGCTGACCCGAGAGGTGGTGAGACAGATCATGTGTGAAGTCCATTCTCTGTGCTATAGTGGTCTGAGGGCATCCTAAGTGCCCACTGGTTGGTTGCACTAATTAATCGATTTTATTACCTATATCTG
This sequence comes from Galemys pyrenaicus, assembly GCA_019455555.1. Taxonomy (NCBI): domain Eukaryota; kingdom Metazoa; phylum Chordata; class Mammalia; order Eulipotyphla; family Talpidae; genus Galemys; species Galemys pyrenaicus. The sequence goes on along the minus strand of JAGFMF010012145.1, from coordinate 9,020,428 downwards.
AGGCCTCTGGAGCTACAGCATGCAAATATATGCAAATGACCCGAGGAGTGGGTTGAATCCAAAACCTGGTGAATGCTCCCTCGGACTGGGCTGATTTGCTGTAATCCTGCTGAGTTCCCAGGGAGCAGACCCCCGGGTGGTGGTGGGAAGCAGGAACTTGGGGCCAGCAGACCTGGGTTCGAGCCCCAGCCCACTGCCTCAGGCAGTGTGCAGCTCCCTCTCGAGCTCGTGGCCCCTCCTGCGTGCGGGATGGTGTGCTCTGGGCCGTGCGGGGCGCCTGGCTCAGGACAGCAGGCCCAGGCGCCGTCAAAGGATCTCAGCTACTGCTGCAACAAACAGCGTGCTCAGAGCTCGGAGACATGCCTTGGCGAAGGGCGAAGGGCGAAGGGCAAAGGGCGAAGGGTGTGCGTGGGTGGAGAAAAACACCCCAGGCTCTGTGGCTGAGGGCGCACTCCTTGAAGGAGCCTGCCGCGCCCCTAACTAACCGCACCTGCTCCTTCATCCTCATCTCCTCGCTTTTCTAATATGGGTGTTTAATGTGTGACCTTTGCCAAATGCAGCCATTTCTCTTTGGGCATGGGGGATTAGAAAGAGAGATTGGCATTTAAACATCCTGGAAGACTTACTCTATATAATGAATGAAACACTCCCGCAAAATCTGACAAGTTATGCTGGGTGCCGCGCAGAGGTGAGTTACGCCTGGGACTGGGCTGGAGGACAGGGAGGCTGCTGGGTGGAGTCATTCAAAAGCTTTGAATCGGATACAGCTTATGGAGACTGACTGTCCTGGGGTTTGGGGGTGAGTGGGGCTGGTGGGGTGGGGAGTGAACTGACGTTCACTGGCACTTTCTATTCCTCTGGAGAACCCCACCTGCCTCACTCTGCCTCCAGGTGGCGCTGCTGCTCCCACTTTTCTGGAGGGGCTTCCGGGCTCACAGGGATGAATTGTCTTGTCTCAGGAGGGCCTTTGAGCTGAGGCTGGCTGACCCAGAGTCCCCGCTTTGTCCCTGCCCCCATGCAGGGAGGACGTGAGAATTCTGTGTATCAGAACCCCAGACATCAGTGGGGGGACCGGTCCGTGAGGCACAGGGCCTGGGCACTCTGAAGAGGGATCGAGGGGCAGGTCCTGAGCCTGGGGTGCACCTCAGTGGGGGCTGTAGGGTAAGTGAAGATGCTCAGGATTTTATGCCACTGGCCTCTGTGACCATCGCCTGTGGCTTTGACTGTGCTAAGCAGGAGGCACTTAAGAGTGTTGCATGCATGCCTGATGGTGGACACCTGCAGGAAGGTGTGGGCGTGCTAGGTGTGCACACCTGAGCCGGAGGCTGAGGCTACAAGGGTGGCTGCGGTGGCTCTGTGATGGCGGGACGGCTACGAGAGGACGAGAGACCACAGAGAGGCAGGACCACGAGATGACCTGAGAGAGAGCCCAAAGAGAGTAAAGACGCGCCAGGGGCTGGGAGGCCTGCCAACTTCCCGGTCCCCTGGCCCCCCCCGCCCACCCTGCACCTGGATGCTGGCACCACAGGGGCCCTGTAGGATCCATGAAAATTGTCAGGCTTTTCCGTCCTCCAACCGTTGGTGTCGACGATGGACACCTGTGGTCCCGCACGCGTGCCTGATGGCGGCACCTCAGGTAGGGTGTGGGCATGCGCAAGTGGGCGCACCTGGGCTGAGACACGGGGTGCAGCAGGACAGTGTCATGAGAACAGGAGAAGAGAAGAGAGCAGGAGCAGGAGCAGGACGAGAGCAGAGGCAGAAGAAGTGTAAGCAGCAGCAGCCCAGAGAGCAGATTCGCCGGGGGCTAGGAGGCCTGCCAGACTCCTGGCCCCCCGCCTCCCACCTGCTGTGTACCTGGCCACCTCTGATGTAGAGGAGTAAGAGCCTGAAAAGGCCACCAAGGGCTCCAGGACTCCTCCTCGACCCGCCTGCTCTGATCATGGAGAACCTGCTGGCTCTACAGGCCCAAACTCCAAGTAAGCAGTTGAGGAAAGAGTTGAGGAAGGGGAAGCCCAAGTCCTCCATTAAAGAGACAGGTGATGGAAATTACATTGGGTGGAGGGGGAGGTAGACTAGAAGGGGCAATTATCTGGGGGGAAGGGGCCTAGTAGGGGCAAAGGTGGGAGCTGGGAATCAGCTGACAGATAAATCCATCGACACTACCCAACACTTGTTTTTACATTCTGGGGGTGTAGGGAGAACCCAGGAACAACTCCTGCTTGAGCAGCTGACCACTGAAAGGGGGAGACAGACTGGGACATGGACAACCATAGATTGGGGGGAAGGGGGACTCCACTGCTCCTTGCCTGTGTGACCTCAGGCGTGTTACATGCCACATACGCCAGGTAAGACCAGGTCAGCCGAGACATACCAAGTCTCCCCATCAGTACAGTAGAGATAAGAATGGTCTGTGCCTCACGAGGGTGGGGAAGGTGAGAACTAAGTGAGATGACCCAGGGAACAGGTGGGACCAGGGCTTGGCACATGTCATGGACTCAGAACGTGAACGATTAATTAGTTCTGCCTGGAAAGGGCATCACTAAAGGGATTACATCTGGGCTTTGGAGGATGCATAGGAGTTCCTCAGAGGGAGGAGGGAACAGAAGAGAGGAGATACAGCCAGAGCAAAGTCCCGGCACGGTGAGGGTGGATTAAGGACTGGAAGCAAAGTGAAGGTCCACTAACTTTACCTGGAGATTCCTGGAGGGAGGGCTTGGAAAGGAGGTGGGTGGAAAACTGTAGTGGAGAGGTATGATGACTAGAGGCAGTGACAGCGGGGCCACAGCCGGCCCCGGGCAGTGATGCATAGGATGAGGAGGAGGCTGTTCTGCCTGGGGACCACTGACATCACGCAGGAAAGTCGTTCAGGGCAGCAGGGGTCTGCGCTGCAGGACTCACGAGGATCCCGGAATCCTGGCTGCATGGGACTGGTCAGCGCCCAGCACTTAGTAGGGCTCACTTCTCTAAGCCTCTCACTTTACTGATGGGGAAACTGAGGCTCAGAGAGGCAAGTGACTTCCCTAGGGACGGCCGTTGCCTTGGGGGGCAGTCAAGGGAGGGGGCATGGATGCTGTGGCTCTCCAGGTAAAGGCTCTTCTTGCCCAGGGAGGGAGTGATGGGGTCTCAGCAGGGGAAGCTGGAGGGAGCCTCTCCTGATCTCTGGCCTTGACCTCAGCCTGGTTGGGGGTAGGGGTAGGTGGGAGGGGCCAGGTCACCCTCTGCAAGTCCAGGCCCCTGTCTCTGGGCAAGGTGGTCGGGGCTGCTGGTGTCTGCTCTTGCCAGGGCGGGTCACCAGCCAGAGCGTGCAGGTGCAGGGTCAGGCGTGGGCCGCGGGGGCCTGCTGCTCTGGGCGCCGTCCTCGGTGACAAAATGAGCCCAGGGAGGGCCAGGGACTTGCCTAGGGTCTCCCAGCTGGCAGCGCCAGGGCCAGGGTTTGGCTCCAGGTCCCAGCATTTTGCCCTCGCCTCGGGTCCTGCCCCTGCCACCCTGCCCTCCCCACCTGGAGGGGCTGGCCACAGTCTCCCGAGCTAGTCCTACCCATCTCGCCACTGGGCCTTTGATTGATGTCCCCGCCACTTGCACACCTGCTTCTCTCTCTGCCCCCTCTCCCCTCTCCTCTTCCTCCTCTTTCATTTTCAGGAGAGCCCCCTGACACCCCAGGCTGGTGAGGGTCCCCTGGGTCCCGCACTGCCTGTGCTGCCCCATCAGGCCCCACTGCATGGCCATCGTCTGCCCCTCAGGGAACGGGGGCTGCGGGGCATGATGGTATTATCCATGCCTGGTCCCAGGCACGGGGCTGGCCTCATGAGCCTCGTGGAGAGATGGTGCCGGCCCGGCTTGCCCACTCGAGCTCCCCACTCAGAGCCACGGTGTCCTGTCTGCTACTGGGGTCCCCGTCCTCTCCCAGGATCTGTGGTGCTCGATGACACATGGCAGGAAAGTGTGAGCCCAGCGATGGGCAGGGGGTGAGCGGATCAGGTGCCCCCACCTTTTCCCACTCTCACCTTCACCTTTGGGGGTCTCGGGCTCCACACCCCTGGGGCCCCCATGACCCATCTCCTCCTGTCTTCAGAGAAATTTAATTAAAAACTTCCCCAGGACCCACATTTCTTCACATTCCTGCTTAATTAGCAGGGCCCTTAGCTGAGAATTGAGGTGCCAGCCCTCACCCTGCAGAGCGGGAAGTGCAGCAACACCTGCTCCGCTGACGGTGCTGCTGTCTGCCTGCCCCTCAGGCTTTTGTCTCCCCCAAACCAAGTTGGTTTTACTGCTTTATATTTGGAAATCTGGGAGCCAGAGATTGCTCTACGGAGTCTCAGATGTGGGGGGTGGGTCCGGGAGGGCAGGCCCCTCTGGCGGTGCGCTGCTGTAACTGTCAGAGGCAGAATTCTCTGCATTAGCCAGTTCACCTTATGAGCGTTACCCAAGTCCGAAGCATGCCCGCTCGAGTGCCCACCGCGTTGGGTCCCACTCACCGCCCGGCGTGCAAAGCGCTGATCTGCCCACCTGGGCCCCGGGGGACGGCCTCACGGTGTGTCACCTGCAGTGGGGGCAAGAACGGACAGCACCCCGCTTTATAGGCCCCGAAGCTCTGAGCAGTGACGCGAGGGCAGAGGTGACGTCCGGTCCTGGGCCGCTGGTCTGGGGCTCCTCAAGGGGGATCCAGGGCGAGTCTTCAGGCGTGGGGGTCATGGCTGTGAGGGCAGGGCGGGAAGAAGGCCCTGTGGCTGGACAGCACGCAGCCCCACCCTGCTCTTGCTGCCCCCGGAGGCCACGAGGCCTACGCATTCTGCCTCTGAACTCGAGCCATCTTGGCCCCTCCAGCCCCGCTGCTTGGGGGTTGACTTTGACACAGTCTCAGCTGAGATCCCTCCCTGGACATGCCCTGACTTACCACGGGTGTGGGCTGGGCAGCTCAGGCGAGAAGCCAAGAGGTGCCGCCACAACCCAAGGGGTGCCGGCACAACCCAGCACTTGGCAGGGGCTGTGACGCTTCAGCCCACTCGGACCCTCCACGCAGGAGGCCTCCCAGTGCCAGGGGCAGGGGCGCCTGAGCTGCCCAAGCTGGCAGCGAGGATAGAGCTGCTTCTAGCCCTGCATCTCCGGCGCTTGCTGCTGCCCAGGCCCCACTGCCCGGGGGTGCAAAGTCAGGGGAGACTACAAAGAGATGAGTGAGCCCCAGCACAGTTGGCTGACTGCACCTCCTGGGCAGGCACTGACAGAGCCCCCTCCTCCACCTCTTGACAGCGGGGCCCCAGGGCCAGCTGGGGCCTCCTGTCCTACCTTGACAATGGCCAAACAAGGATCCCCGTAGTGGCTGTGCAGACCCCTTACAGCCCCTCAACCCCGTGGGGAGGGGGAAGGAGAACGCTGAGGCATTTGCTGGATTCTCTGGAAGGACCAGGCACGCCCTGGAGCGCATGTGCTGAACACCCAGGGGCGGGGGCGAGGCACCCAGAGGAGGGCAGCCATCTGGCCTCCTGTCCTCTCCCACCCAGCTCCAGCCAGCCGCTCTGCAGCCTGGTCTTTCTCTCCCCAGACTGCCAGTGGACGGAGGACCCAGGCCCTGCGGCCCCAGCGGAGGGACCACGCTCGGCCGGGTGAGTGCTGTCTCCGGAGGAGGGCTGGCAGCTGTCTGGAAGGGTCATGGCCTCCAGTGGGCATGCTGAACTGGGGTTAGGAACGCGTTTGCAGAGAGGGAAGCGGAGAGCGTGTGCCATCGTGAGGGGGCTGCCTGTGCCACCTTGGAGGTGGGTGGGTTGAGGTGTGACGGACCTAGACGTGGGGTTGTGTTTTTGTTCCCAAAGAAGAAAACCCATTTTCAGGGAGACCAGAATCTCCAGTTATTCCGCTTATTTGTTTGATGATCATTGCTCTTCCCCACGGGCATCTCTGTCCCTGGAGGGGAGGGAGCCTGGCTGTCCCTTCCCCGCTGTGTCCTGGGGAGCCGCAGGGCCACAAAGCGGTTCCACTTGTGTGTGAGGCAGGAAAGGGAGGAGGAAGGATGAAGGAATGGGTGCTAAAGGGGAGCGGAGTCTGAGAGCAGAGGAAGTGACGGCCCTGGTTTTACAGTGGGTCAGGCCGCTAAAAATACCACCACCATTACTAGCGGTGGGTGAATATTCATGGCACAGGAGGACTTGGCCTGTGCTGGCACCGACACCTGCTTCCTTGCTTGCCTCTCCAGCCACACCTGATGGTGCTGGCAGGATGCAGGGGGTGCAGTGGGGACGAGACCCCCTGAGGCAAAGCCCAGCCCAGGCTGGTGAAGAGCAACATGGGGATTTGGGCCTACCTGGCTGACATGAGGCCACGCTGTCCTGCCCCAGGTGGCCCCGCTGTGGGTCAGGGAGGGGGCGCCACCCAGTGAGTAGTGAGGGGTGTCTGGGTGGTCCCCAGGTGAGCTGACCATTGTCTACTGAAGGTGCTGGGGTGAGAGCCTTGGGCCCCAGATCGCTGTCCAGTGCCCAGCACAGGTGGCCAGGTCATCTGTGGGCCCCAGGGGGCTGGATGGGGCTGGCTGGAGGGGGGAGAGGTGGCGAGAGACAGCTACTCCCCGAATTCAGTTCATGTTGACATGATGTCAAGCAGGTGGTTGAAAAGATATTACAGAAAACCACGGCAACGGCTGCGGCCTTCCACAGTATCTACCAAGGTGCTAGTTGGTGCCTACTGGAAACCTGGAACTTTCTGAAAGTGAAGTGTGGTGAGGCTGTCAGTTTGCAGGGGCCGAGCGAGGCGGGAGGCCCAGTTCTGGACGTAAAGCCACTGACGGGTGGAGGTTGCGTTGTTCTGATGTCCCTGGAATCTGCTCCTCCCCCGGGGCTGCTGGCCAAGGCTGTGGGGCTGGTCCCTTGGGGCGCTGAGAGACCAGGCAGCACTGGCCTCCGGGGTGCGTCTTGGCTGCCTGGGGATAACAGCCTGGTTTCCACAGTCTCTGCCCCTCCAGAATGGGACCCCCAAGAGCAGGGCTTTGTTTGCAGTTTCCTACATACCCCCAAGCTCTGTAGGTGCAAGCATGTAGGAGACAAATGAGAAAATGCAAGCCTTTCCCTTTCCTGCGTTCCCTCGAGAGCGAACCTGGCAGAGCGACGTGCTGTGTAAAGTGTAAGACCCACTGGAGCCAAGTCCACGCAGTGTCCACCCGGGCCCGGAGCGGCTCCAGGCCAGAGATGTCTGCGCGTGTTGGGCTCAGGCTTCCCGACGAGGAGCTACGCTCAGACCCTGGAGCCGCCTTTTGCAAAACCTGTCCTAGTGGGTGATAGTCTCTGACTGCTTCCTTGCCATAAAACCCCTCTTCAGCGGGTGTTTGAGGATTAAAATGTGGAGCGCTTAGCACAGACCAGGCCAACAGCAGGCCCAGAACCGTGCTCTGCTGTCATTGCCGTGGTTTGTCCATGGGGTGGGGCCGCATCTGGGCTGGCCCACAGTAGGGGCTCAGAATCCGCTCCCCTTCGCGGGGGCCTCCCTGACACCCCTTCTGCCAAAGGGCAGCTGAACCATGTGACTCAAGAAAGGAGCGATGTCGTGGGATTCTCAGTATTTCCCTTCAGCCCAGATCCGCTGCTGGACTCCGGGGGCTTTGGGCGTAAGACTGTGCGGCAGAGCTGCTGGCGAAATGACAGGGAGTCCGGTCTCCGTGCCCTTTGCCCCAGCTTTATCTGCCTGATTCCATGACGCTGCATCCCCGGCTGCCACTCAGCTGGAGGGATGCTGGAACTGTATTAAATCTCGGGATGCAGGCGGGTGATAGGAAGATACTGGCTGCTCAGCCCTGCCTGCCCCCTGGTCCTGAGCCTGTGGCCGGCGAGCCCCCTGAGCTCCGAGGCCTGGCGGACTCTGCTGCGATTCTCCCGATCACACTCCTGCGATTGGGAGCAATTCTCGAGGTGCCTGCGAGGGGTCTGGGGCTGTGGTCCACCGGGGCGACAGCTGCTGGCCAGGGCCAGGGCTTCATGTCGGGACAGGGCCCCGTGGAGGGCCCAGCAGAATGGACACAGCCTCTTTATTTTTAAAAATTTGATTTTTTTTTAAAAGAAAAGTGCGACACGGGCTCGCCATGAAAATCCAAGCAACGTGGAGTACGTTGGAAATTTAAGGGTCTTGTTCTCCCAGCCAGAAGCCACTTCCGGGTGAAACATGGCAGGTTCTGGTCCCAAAGAGGTGGCTGCATCGTGCCCTTGGGGGCAGCCCTCCGGGGTCACGACGCCTTCAGGCCTGTGACCAGTCACGTGGGGGCCCCGCCTCGCCTCTTCTGAGGACCAGGGAAAGGGCTCGAGGGGCACGGTGTCCCCAGGGTCCCCTGCGGGCTTCAGAGCAGGGCTGGACCCACGGCAGTGACCGGGGCACACCCGCCCGCCTCCCCGCTCCGGGCCTGGCACGCGTGTGCCCTCGTAGGCACGGAACAACCTGTCTGCGAGTGTGGGGACGCGCTTGGCATCATTTCCCAGCTTGTTTTGTATCCGAGGCTATTCGATGTGGGTCTGTGCCGTTCAGCCCCCGCTGCCCCGCCCCGCCCTGCCCAGACTGCCCTATTACTAGGGGCAGTTGGTTTTTGTGGTTCTTTTCAGGGGAATTTCAGATTGTTTCGGGGTTCTGTTTGAGATTCTTTTGGGGCTTTCTGCTATTTCTGAGAGTGCTTCAAGGCATTCCACCCGTGCACTTTTATTTCTCAAGTATTAATTTTGATTCTACAGCTGCTCTGTACCTACCTCTTGCTGCCGCACACTTGAACAATTCAGGTGAAGGCGAACTTCCTGGGCCGCCCCCCACCTTCCCCTGCCCTCTCCATAGTAACCGCTGCTGTCAGTGGCCTCTGGTCTGCATAGCTCATTGCTATGCGTTCAGAGGTATCTGTGCATGCGATTTTGCTACGAGCGCTTTAAAAAACATCAAGGCGTGATGTAATCTGCATTTTTGTGCTGCTGCCCCCTCCCCTCTTAATGCCATCCCAGGCACCTTTCCTTGCCACCCACAGAGATCTACTTCTCTCTTTGTAACAAAGTCGTGTGTCTCATTCCATGGCATGCATTGCCTTTTAAAAAAAAAAAAAAACCAAAACATTTCCCTACTCATAGACACTTCGGTTCCTTCCTAAATATTTTTTCCTCATAAAGAGCACCGCGGTCCACATTCTTGCGTATGCCTCAGCCATGCACGGGAGTGTTTCCCCAGTGTGCAGACCTAGAAGTGCCACTGCTGGGTTGTAGGGTTTGCCAGGCTGGACCTTGTCGGGGTGTCAGGAGGCTGGGGAGCCCGCACTGGGGGTGCCAGGTGGCTGTCCACTGTGGGCAGCGAACACAGAGGCTAGAGGCCAGGGGCTCTGGCCCGGCGGGTCACTCTGTGGCATGCACAGGGACAGCTGTTGGTGACAGCGCCATCTCTGGTGAGGCCCCCGTCTGTGCAGTCACTTAGAGTGGTCAGAACAGCCCTGTGGTCAGCCGGGGCCAGCCTCCTCCCCTCCCCCTTGCACCGCCTGGAGCTTGGGCTGACTGACCCAGGCGGACCAGCTCATCAAGTGGGTTTAAGTCTGTGTCTACTAGTTACTTCCGGGGAAGTGGTGGGAAGGGTGTACAGTCAGTTGTTCAGCTCCCAACTAATACCTCTGTCGTGCCCGGCAGGGTGGGTGTCAGGGGCCCCTGCTGTCACGTGGGGAGGAACCCTGGTCCCAGCTGACCAGGACTGTGACGGGCCATGCAGGACCTTATGGGGACATGGAGGGGCTTCGATGGAGTCTGTGGGAGGTGCCAGCTGAGCGGAGTCTGAAAGGATGAGTGTGTATACACACTTGTGAGTGTGTGCTCGTTTATGTGTTTGCTTGTGGGGTTTTGATTTGTGGTTGGTTTGTTTGTAACCTGCTTATCAGCCTCCCTCCTTGGTTGGTAATTTTTGTTCTCTCCACTTTTTTTCTCCCTTTCCTTATCGTTCTTCACACTTTCCCTGGCCCACTCAGAACTCGGGGGGGACATGCGGCCCAGGCTGGCCAGTGGTCCAGACAGAGTCCCCGGTTCAGGGCTAGTTGATGAGAACCACCCCTGGGATTTCCTGCTGGACTTGATGGGAGCACGCTCTCTAATCTTTGGGGTCATGGGGCTCAAAGGAGATGTTTGGGGTCCCGTCCCCTAGCCTCATGGGGCATGCCCAAGAGCAGTGGGAGAAGCTGAGGACTTCTTGCCATAAGAAGCAGCAACGATGAAGATGGTTGTCTTCTTCTCTTCGACAAAGAGCGAGTCTGGGGCCCAGGACCCCCATTCTGGCTGTTCTTTTTATTGCCCTGGCGCTCCGACCTCTTTCCCAGCCCGGGTATCGTCCCCTGCCTGAAGACTCCAGCAGCCGGGCTGGGCTCTGTCTCCGTGGCCCAGAGACCTGACTGATGCTGGGGGTATGCTTATGAGGTCGTGGAGGCTCTGGATGCATGACGAGCAGCCGACTGGATGTGGGGGGCTCTTCTGACCAGCTTCCTGACTTCAGCCTCTCTTCCGACGCACCACACCCTCCATGTTCTGAAACCAAAGCAGACATGACGCTCTCTCAAAATCGCTGCCTGTTTTCCTTGGGACCATGCCCAGACTCCTTGGCCTGCTGTGCTGGGCCTGCACCATCGGCCCTCGCCTGCCACGCTTACTGACTAGGGCTTAGTTCCTGCCATGGCTGACTTCTTCCTGTTCCTTGACAGGTCATTCTTTCTCACCTCTAAGCTTTTGCACATGCTGGTCCCTTGGTCTGAGCTACCTTTTCTACTGGACCGTCTGCCCTATTCTTTATCAGGATGACTCATAGTCTTCTTGTGGTTCAGATTTATTTATTTATTTTTTTTGTTTTTTTTTAAAGATTTATTTATGCATACAAGAGTTGGGGTACAGGCCATAGGTATGAGGAGGTGACATATGGGGAACAGAATAGGCAGATTGACTGAAATACACTGCTGAGGAGAGCAAGGGTGAGGCAGGAGAGGTCTGCTGTGCCATGTGGGTCCCTCCGTGGTTCAGATTTAAATGCCCCTTCCTCCAGGGAGCCTTCCTGTTCCTCACTCTAGCTTCCACCACACAGCTCTATTCAGTTCTGGAGCAATTGTTTGATGATCTGCTTTCTTCAGTGGACTCTGGGCTCCGTGGCGGCCAGCTCATGGCCATCTCGCTCATAATCACTTTCCCTAATGCCAGCTTCCAGCATGTTCTTGAGAAACAGGTGTGGAATTAGTAGCAAACAAGCCCCAGTGTAAGAGGCATTGGGTGCGGTGGGAACAAGAATAAGGCAGTCCTGACCTGCACACTTGGCTGTTCTTGGCAAGTTGCTTCACCTTCTTGAGCCTCAGTTTCCTCAATGGCACATGGTAATATATGACCTACTCGATCTTTGTTATGTTATGAGAAAGATAGTGAAGGTGATGTTTGGAGAAATTAAAAGATCATCCAAATAGAAAGTCTTATATTTAAAGGAAAGATTGATGAGATTCAATAAATAGAAATTTGCTTGGACAACCTTGTTGGTCTTTTCCCCCCTCAGGTTGAAAATTTCAAATATCTGAGCAATTGGGGGGTGGGAAGTGTAGACACACACACCCCAAGGTTACAAGGTGCCAAGTTGTATATTAAGCAGGTTGAATATATTCATTTTCTCCAGGAAGGACTTCAGTGACATTGTTAGAGTTATTGCTAGGTATTATATATATATTTTTTTCTGTTATAGATGATGTTTGTTTTCTTTTCCTGATGCACGGAAGTGGAAGTCAGAATTCTTTTTTTTTTTTAATCTTTTTTTCCCCAAAAATTTTTTTATGCAAAAAGCGCTGGGGTACAGGCCAGAGTCACAGAAGGTGAGAGGATTTACCAGACAGAGCGGGGAGCAGAACAGGCAGACTGACCGAAACACACGCAGAGGGCAGCAGTAGGCGAGGCAGGAGAGGTCTGCTGCGCCATGTGGGTCCCCTCCCTGGCCGACAGCAGGGATCGAACTCGTGCTTCAGTGGCTGCGGTTTGCTGCATAGTGCGTTGCTTGACCCACTGCGCCACCAGGGAGGCCCTGGAAGTCAGCATTCTGTATTGATTTTGTATCCAGTAAACTTGTTAAATTTAATTTTTACTTTTTATTCTTACTGTTGAAAGAATAAATAGGAATGCAAATAAAATGGTAATGAGTCTGACATTTAAAGTGTATAAAATAATGATTTGATATACATATAATTGTCTTTATTATTTCCATCTATTTATCTATAGATTCTTTTAGACTTGCCACAGAGACAATAGCATCATCTACAAATAGTGACAGTTCTGTTTTTTCCTTTCACCTTTCAGTCCTTCCTCTAGCCTTCTTAGAAGTGGTGGCTGCGGGATCCTTGTCTTATCCCGGGTTTCACAGGGAAAGCTCTGAGATTGTCCCGTAATGTGTGACATTTGCACTGGGTTTTTCAGAGATGCTCTTTATCCTGCTAAGAAAGCCCACTTTATTTTTAGCTTGCTAAAAATATCTCATTTCAAGAAATACCCTATTTCATGAGTTTACTGGTGAAAGGAAATTGAATTTAATTTGCATCTATTGAGATATTCATATGGTTTTTCTTTTTTAACCTCTTAATGGACTGATTTACATGAACAGATTCCCTGTTATGAAACCAACCCCATAATTCTGGAATAGCCCTAAGAAGGGCATGCTATTTTTATTATTTATATGTTGCCGGAATTTAAATACACTAAAGAAGTTTGCGTTTTGTTCATGAGCGAATTCTGTCATTTTCGATTCTCATATTGTTCTTGTTTGGTTTCGGTGTCAAGGTTAGACAAGTTTTGTAAACTGGAAGTGTCGTTGGAAGATGAGATTGCTTTCCACCTGGAATGTTTGCCAAAGCATCTTATCAAATGACCTGGGCCCAGTGTTATTTTGGGAAGATTTCTGATTCTAATTCAGCTTCAATTCTTTTATAAATATTATACAATGATGCAGTTTTTAATTGTTTTTTCAGCCAGTTTCATAAGTCACATTTTTACAGGAATGCAGCACTGTCATCTGTTTTCAAATTTATAAAGGCATTTCTGATATTCTGTTTGTTTATTTAATCCCTGTGACTTAATGGCTGAGTCTCTTTCTCATCATCAATACAGTTCTTTGGTGTCTCTTTTCTGGGTCCTTCTTTTGTTTCAGTCATGATAGGAGCTGCTCTTCTGCTCTTTGTTTGGTCTTTTCCAACCACGACCAACGTTTAACATCGCCACTCCCTCTTATATGTTTGCCTTACCCACGCTATGCCTCAAAGCAGCGTGCACCCCATATGCTTGTGATGGTTCACTGAGCTAACGCACGCTAGAATTGTGCTCGGCACATAGTGTGCTCAGCGAGCTTTTGCTCTCATTCCTATTTTTGTTAGTCATTTCTGCTCTCTCTTATCCCTTCCCCCGTGTATGTACACATAGATATGTGTGTATTTGTAGTTTCTGGGATTCCTTTATTCCCTCAATAGGTGTGCTACTTTTTCTCCAACAGGTTTTTTTTTTTTTTTTAAATCAGCCTGCTATATTTGACCAAGTGCCAAGGACTGCACGCCTGAAGGTAGCTATTCTAAACCTTTGTCTTTCTCTCTGGCCAAAATACCTACCCTTTGCTCTCAGTAGCGACTCTATTTGCAAGACAGAGACCATCTTCCTCCACCTCCTGCCTCACCCCCCATGTTAGACAACTCATCTCAATCAGCCTTCTTGTATCAGAGAAAGAGATATCCTCCTGCTTAAGATGAATGCTTCCTGCCCATCATTTTCATCTGCGAGGTACATCTATGACCCTCTTTCTCGCTTTTGTCCAAATTCATTAGGCAATATTCATTCATTACTTAACATCCATTCCCTTCACTTCCTCACCCTCCCTCCCTGACCTACATCCACTGGGCTTGTGCTCTCATATACCAATGAGATGGTTATTTCAAAGTCATCAGTCTTTATTGTGTTCGACTTCTGTATTGTTGGTTATTCCCAGAGCCTTTAAAAGTCCCCCCACCCTCTTGGTTCACTGAGCAATTCAACAAGCACCGACACTCCTGTCTGGCCATTTGTGTTAGGCATCCTACATGGAGCCCTCTCCCTTTGCTTATATGTTAAGTGGGATATTCCCAGCATTCCACTTGGGTGTCTTCTCTCTGTATACTTTCATGCTGAGCACTGTACCGGTGCTTCTCTGTACCTGTAGCTTCAAGAGCAACTGATGATCATCATATTTTTAAATCTCCAATCTAGGCATCACTTCTGAAATCCAGGCTCATCTCCATTTAATTCAAGTTTTTTAATCTACATTTTAATTCAAATTTAATTCAATTTTTTATTCAACTTTTAATTTAAATTTAATTAATTCAACTTGCCTATATATGTTCTCTTTCTTTGCTTGCGGTCCACCCACAGGAAGAAATACTACCACCAGTCAGTTATCTAAGGAATAAGGTGTATCCTAATCTTCTATATCTGTTTTTGACTATCAAAAATGGGATCGGGAGAGAAGGACCCCCAGACACACCGAGGGATGGATAAGGAAAGCTTCCCGCTATGCTGTAATTTTCTGACTTGTACTTTTTCATTGCATATAATAATTTGAATTTCATTAGAATAATTAGCATTTAGAAGTTAGGGAGTCTTTCTTATCCATCCCAAGCCTAGCTAGAAGTCCCTCCTCTGCAATCCAATGGCAAGTATCCTCCACCCCCAAGGCGTGGAGTGCGGAGACAGGAAAATAGCTGGGTCATGGCCAGAAGACTGGGTATGGCTTTCTGGGCTCAGCACTCCATGCCTCAGGGGTCTCCAACACCCCACCTTACCTGCATGGAAATCCTAATCAGTGCTTTCCTTTCTCTTGATGGTAGTAACTCTTAGCATATCAAAGACAAGGACTGTCTTTTTTATACCTGTTTGCCAAACCAAACATGATACACAGAAGTTCAGTGAGGTGTGCAGGAGGGCCTGGCAGTGACTGCTCAGGAGGCTCTAGATAAGTTCACGTCATTCGCCCGCTTTGCGTCTAATCGCACAGACCCTCATTCGTCATCGTTTACGTCTAGCTGAATTCAGTGAATGCTTTCGTCATCTGTTTCCTTCCCTTTTAATAATGGAGCCTCTTAAAATGTTTTTCTTGTGGATATTTTAAAAATGAAAAAGGCAGAGAAAATAATGATGCCATAGTTGTTAAGTCTCCTGTCGTTCGTCTTTCATTTATATACCCACCGTTTGTCTCCTAGCCTGAAAAAATAATACTTTTTGTTTTCATTTCCCTTAGTAGGTGAGTGGGGTGCACCTCTGTCCCAGATTCCTGCTTACTCTGTCTGTTTAAAAATTACATTATTATTTCTATTGTATTTTGAATTGTTTGGAAGTTAGTTGTAATTTCTACACATAAGAGCATTTTATCCCCCAGTTTCCACTTTTGTTATTATTTTTTAAAAGATTTTGTTTATTTTTGTATTGAAGAACTGGGGTGCAGGCCAGAGGTGTGGGGTGGGGGGCAGTGAGAGGATTCCCCAGAGAGAGAGTGGGGAGCAGAACAGGCGGATCTACTGAAATACACTGCAGAGGGGAACAGCGGGCGAGGCAGGAGAGGTCTGCTGTGCCCTGTGGGTCAGCTCCCTGGCCCGGATGAACTCAGGCTGTAGTGGTGACAGTGCTGGGACTTAACCCCTAGGCCACCGGGGAGGCCCATTTTGTTATTAACTTCTAACTGAGTTGTTTTGTGATTGGAGACCACGTACCAATCCTTTAAAATTGTGCTTGCTTTGTGTCTTTGCATGGGGCCCAGGCTTTGGTCTATTTGGCCTATTCGTCCAGCTTGAGATGCCTGCCTCATTTAACAAGACTTAAAGTTAGCGTTTTTACATTGCTCCTACACAATACAAGAACCCTAAAATACTCTGATCACCTTCTCCCAACCGACTGAAATCCTTGCCTGATATTTTTCTTCTTTCTTGTTTATATTTAACCTCAGAAATGGTTATTGTTCAGCACATTTAATGCTAGTTTAGGTTTCCCATGTGATCATCAGTGTACCATTTTGCCTCTGTCATATCAGGATTCATTTTCGCTCTGTTCAAACCTCATCCTTTAGAGTGGAGTAATTTTCCTTTTGCCTGAAAAAGGCATGATTTAGATTTTATCTTCTGCTGGTAGTAGGCTCTTTGTCTGAAAATGTCTTTATTTTGCCCTCCTTAAAATACAGGTTTGCCAGCATTTTATGTTGACAGTTAATTTTTCTCAGCACAACGAAAATAGTATTTCACTGTCTTTTTCTAGCTTCTATCATTGCTATTGAGAAGCTGCCATCCTGCTCTGGAAACATTTGTCATTTTTTCCTCTGACTGTTTTAAAAATAACATCGGTTTTATAATAGTCTTGTTGTCTATAATCACTGTACTGTGGGTTAGGTCTCCAGGACTTATTTATCTACTAGCTGCAAATGTGTAGCCTTACATATCTCTCCTAGTTGTGGAAAGAGTAGAAAAGATGTCTCTGGCTGTTTTTAATGCCCCCTCTCCCCCATTTAGTTGTGCAGTTTTATTATCTATATTTCAGTGAGGCTGTTTTTCTCTTTTAATATTTTAATATTTAATAGTAAAGATTGTTGTCTTCCAATACTTTTGGATAAGTAGCTCCATTTCCACTGTCTCTTAACTTCTCTTTCCTATTTTCCATCTTGTCTTTTTGTACTGCATCCTTCAGCAGTGTCTTTCAACTCACTAATATTCTCTTCAACTGTTTCTAAACTGCTGTTTTCCTTAGTTCTTTCTAAAATCTACTTGGTTGATTTTTATAGTCTCTTGTTCTTTGCTCATGTTTCCAAGTTTCTCTTTAATTGCACTATACATAATTGCTGTAAGTCTTTTTCAACCCATGGCTGCTGTTTCTCTGCAGAACCCTCAGGGCTGCTTCTCATGGGGTGGTTAGAATTGACAGCCTGGTCAGTGTAATCCTTCAGATAGTTGACAGTGGCCAGGAGCCATGCAGGGAGATATACTTATTTACCCACTGCTTTTTCAAGGTGTTGAGGCTGATGGAGGTGTCTGGGACTGCCTCCTCTCCAGCAGTGACTGGGGACAAAGGGTCCCTTCCTCTGCTCCCCCTTTGTATTTCCATACCGTGGAGTATGGGGCCTGAGAACATGCTCTGGCACCTGACAGTTAACATTTGCATGCTGGGCTGCACTGTCCTGGTGGGGCTAGAAACGGGGAGGGCAAGAGGGAAGAAGAGGGGCTGAGTAGATCTGAGGCCCCTCTGCCCAGCACTCTCCCCAGCTAGGGTCCTGGACTATGGCTGGGGATCCCGAGTGGGAGCAGGGATGGGTGTGTGACCAGGGCCCAGGCAGAACTCCGAGGGGTTGTAGCGCTGTGGCTCTCCCTGGAGTGTTCTGGGGAGGGGGTGGGCATTAGGTGGAGCACATTTAACGGCAGAGGTGGGGGAGAGATGATATAATTTCTGTTTGTGTCTCCATCAACTTCAGCTCATTCAGTAGAATGGCTATAGTGTGTGTGTGTGTGTGTATTTCAGTGAGGCATGGGGATTCCCATATGCCTCTCCTCTCCCCAAAGCCGCAGGCATTTATATTTACTACAAGGCTACTTAGAAAAACAAAAAGGAACAACCTAAACAATTCAACAAGAGGACGAGAGTTTGCTTAATTAAACTGGACCATCCAGAACATTCTGCAGGCCATGAAAACATGGTTTATACTCATACTGAATGGGAAATACTTAATGCTATAATAGTAAGTCTTCAAAAAACTCTAAGATGCTAGATTATACATACAAATCAATAATAACTATGCCTGAAAAACTGATTAAAAATATTGAAAAAAGTGCAACCAAATGTTAAAAATACACCTTTGGGTATTGAGAATTCACATGGAGAGGAAGAAATAAAACATTAAAATTTTTTTCATTATGTGAATGCACAGATTTAATTTAATTTAACATGAATATTGTTACTGTTACTACTTTTCTGACTAAATAGTCAATGGGAACTTCCAGACACTCCAGAAGCACCAGCATAGCCAGGAAACCCTCACGTCCACTCCAGAGTGTGGCTTCAGATCTGGGAGTATTTTTCTTTTTACAAGAATGTGATCATAACTTGACACACTCTGAACGGTCTCTTTTCCTCTTAATTTGTCTTTGAAATGTCTCTCTGGCAGCAGTATATTTTATCTCATTAAAAAACCCTGCATTTTGAGCCATTGTGTACGTGATTCATGACTTAGTCCGTCCCCCACTGATGGATGTTTGGGGGTGCCAATGTCTTCCTGTCCAAACAGTGCTGCTAGTGTCACCTCTGGGTATGTGTGCACTTCTGGTGTTTTCATGTGTATCTGCAGGGTGGACTCCTGGAGGTGGGCTTGCTGTGTCGAAGAGTAGAAGTATTTACACTTTGATGTGTATCACGAATTGCCTTCCAAAATCGTATACCTGTTTCTAGTCCCATCAGCTCTGTCTGAGGGACCCTGGGTATTGTTTTTATAATGGAGACAAGAATATAAAGAAAGAAAATAAACTTTGGTACTATTTTACACATTTTTTAAAAAAGACTTGTTTATTTATGCATACAAGAGCTGGGGTGCAGGCCAGAGGTGCAGGGGGTGAGAGGATTCACCAGAGACAGAGTGGGGAGCAGAACAGGCAGACTGACTGAAACACACTGCTGAGGAGAGCAGTGGGCAAGGCAGGAGAGGTCTGCTGCGCCATGTGGGTCCCCTCCCTGTCTAGGGATTGAACTCATGCTGCAGGGACTGTGGATGCTTCATAGTGCTGTGCTTAATCCCTTGCGCCACCAGGGAGGCCCATTTCATACATTTTAAGTGACTGTTCCTATGCTTTCCCATTCTCATTCCCTGCATCCCCTTGCTGGGTCTGCTTTCTGTAATCATCGCCTTTCTCAGTTCAGCATCCTTGTTCCAGGACCTGAAGGTCTGGACAGTTCTGGAAAGTTCATTCCTCCTCATTGTCCATGGGTGAGCAGAAGAGCTAGTGTGGCCCCGGGGGTTCTGGGCCCCACCAAGGCTCTGGCTGGAACCATCGATCCAGAGTGCAGATGTGTCCTGAGGCAGGCTGGGGAAGCAGCACGGGTCTGCTGCTTGAAGGGCCCCGGTGCGGAGCTGGATTCTCTAAGCTCAGGCACAGAGTGCCAAGCGAGGCAGGCAAGCGCGGGTGCCCGGGCTGCCGGTGCAGGGCTGCCGGGTAAGCAGGTCGGCCCAGCCAGAGACACCAAGTGACTCTGCCCAAGTCACATAGCTGAGGGCAGCCAATTCAAGCCAGAAGGTGGGTGCTGAAAGGGTCTTTATGGATTTTCAAGACGAGCATTTGCTGTACAAGTAGGAAACTGAGGCACGTTAGCCTCAGGTCACACAATGAGAAAGACAGAGGCTGGTCTAGTAGGAGGCCAAAATCCCTGGCCAACTGCTTGTTCTGAGCGTAACCTTGAGCTGTGATGGTGGGTTATGAGGGTAGAGGAGAGAAGGGTCTGGGGTACTGTGGGAACACAGGGTGGTCCATTCTCAGGGGCTTGTTTTGACAGCTGACCGACATGAGGCACAGGAACTACCCCTCCCACTGCCTGGCCTTGCTGGGGAGAAACCTGCACGACTCTTGGCCACTGTCAGTCATCCAAAGGAGATGCTGACCAGCTGTCAATTCTAACTACCCGGACCATGAGAAGCCTGAGGCTCAGAGAGGTTCATAACATGCCTAGAGCCACACAGCAAATGGGTGCCCCAGCTAGGATTTGAACCCAGGTCCGTGAGATGCCAAGGGCCTGTCCCACTCTGCTGCCTGCTTGCAACTCCTCCCCATTCTCCCACGAGGGCACTGCCTTGCCTCAGGCTCATCGGTTGTGATTCCTTTTGCTCCATCTGTGGATTGGGGCTCCCTGGAACTCCATTCTTGTGCCTGGACCCGCAACTGTGTGTGAGGGGTGCTGGACCCTGCTCTGTGTTCACACTTCTCACAGCTGCTGTTTATTCACCAGAGTGGCCTGGAAGGCTGGGAGGCAGGTTCTGAACCACATTTCCTGGGAATTCTGGTCCCTTCCCCAGGTTGCAGGAAGAAGGAGGGGTTACTCATGCATGCCCCAGGCCTCCTGCCCCTGGGTCTCCCCTGGACTCACAGCTGATACTTGACGGGGCCTGGCTTCTGCTGCCTGTTGCCACCGTCAGGCCAGTGCACAGAGGCAGGAATTTGTGTGCCAGGGGTTTTGTGTCTCAGCATTCTGGTCACTGGTCTCAGAGAACAGAGGCCGTGGTGCCCCGGAGAGCCTGCTGTGCTGTGCCCGTGGATCGGAGAGCAGAGCGGGCTGTTTCATGGTGAGGTGGCAAAGACAGTGACCACGGTTCATCGGCCCTTCGTGGCTGATGTCCGTGGCATCCACCACATCGAGCCCAGTGCTTGTCACCACCTCCTGGTGACCTTGACCCTGGCACTTCCTGGCCCGCTCGGTTGGTTCTGATGAAGTTGAAGCCTGGCGCTCATCTGGGCATCCTGAGGCAGGAAGCTCAGTGCAAAGCAGAAGTCTGGTTTGAAGAGGACACACGCTCGTTACTGCGGGAGTGTGCAGCCCGTGCCAGGGGCGTGCAGGTGGCCGTGCAGGCTTTGGTGCCCTCCCTTCTCCAGCCCCTTTCAGATGGCGTCAGGCTCCCCTGGGGCTTTACAACAGCTTCCTGACCTCTCGGCCCTCCTGCTCACCCAGGACGCTGCCCTCCGTATTGGCCCAGAGAGAACATTCCAAAACAGCCCGATCCTGTGCTGCTTCTCCAGGGACCCCCCATGGCCGAGAGAGCAGGCCATGCTCCAGGGGCTGGTTATGGCCACCAGGATGCCCACTCTGGGCCCCGCTTCCCTCTGGAGACTTTCCCTCTGCCTATTCTGGCTGTCTTTTGGCCGTGCTGTCCCCACCCCAGCCCTCTGGGCCTTGCTTGCTGCTCTGTGGGCGCCCAGTGCAGATGACACATGTGACCCAGGTCTGGTGTTGGCCTCTGGGCTCTGTGTCCCTGGACTGCCAGCCCCACATGGTCAGCGCCTCTTGCCTGTCTTCTCACTGGCCTATCCCCAGAGCCTAGAACAGGGCCTGGAATATAAACGGTGACTGTTTGAAGCAATGAATGTCTGTCCAATGTCCCAGCCACCGTTTTTGCTGTGCCCTCACTGTCAGCTGAGACTCTGCCCTCCAGATGGCCCGACCCGCACCTGACCCTGTGTGCCAGGAACCGTCTGACCTGCCCCCCAAGAGGCCTAGGTGCAGACCCGTCTCTCCCAGCTTGCTGTGCGTCCTTGGACGTGTTTCTTTTCCCTCCCTGGGCCTCAGTTTCCCTGACTGTACATGGAGTTTTCCAAGGTAACACTCTCTCTCCCCCAGTCTCTTCTTTGATTCTCCAACTCTCAATCCTTTAGCTTGACAAACTCGACCCGCAGCCTCATCTCACCCTGCGGAGGGGAGGGTACCATGAGGGGCCTGGCATCATCGAGAGGCCTGGCACGTCCACCGTTCGTGTCTAATTACTCCAGAACTGTTTACTGCCTCTTTAATTCCCTGGGCAAACATCCCATTACCGGGAGTAATTTGCTGGCAGTGACTTGGGCTGTGATGCATGAGGATTCACGATGGCCCCACTCAGCTCCACGCCCGGACGTGCTCGCTCAGCCAGGCCCCGAGAGGGCTGAGGAGGCTGGGGACAGAGTGCCCGCCCTCCTGGGCCACGGGCCGGTGTCGCAGGCTGGGTCCATCTCCCCGTGGCCCTGGCTGACTCCTGTGGGGTCTCCACAGCAGACGGGGCAGTGCTGGCCGGTGGTCAGAGCAGACTTAGTGCCTGCTGCTCCTGGGCCTGGCGGTCCTGCTCCTCTCGCTCTTGGTAGATCCTGGGTCTGGGAGACGGCACCTCCGCCAGCCCAGCGCGAGCCCGGGAGAGGCTTCTGAGTCATGAACTGGTGGATTGAGGTGGACTTAGCAGTCAGACTTCAGATTGATTTCCAGGGCCAGGGGTGTGGAATCCCAGCTCCCAGAACAGGCCTGCAGCCTTGCCTCGGAACTGCACAGACAGCGGGCAGGAGGCTATTGACGTGACCTGGGACCCCGCAAGGGAAAGATAATGAGGTTAAGAAAAATCCATTTTCATGGGGCTAGTCCTGAGGCCCTTGAAGATATAATTTCTACTTCTGATGCACGTGCACAGCTCTGCAGATGCGCGGGGTGGGGAGGAAGTGGGCTTCTGCTCCCGCCTCCCCTCCAGCTTCTCAGAGGGAGGAGGCTCCAGCTTTGCAAGGATTAAAATCTGCCAGGTTCCTGGTATCTTCAGGGCTCGGGCCATCTCCTGGGTCTTCCCTGTTTGTCTTCCCTGCAGGCCCCAGCTGAGCCCCTTGTCCCTGCAGCCCCCTCCCCTCAGCTGGGACCACTCAGTGCCCCTTCAGGCGCTGGATGGGAAGGGAGGAGGGGCCCACCTTGGCTGTGGGCTGGGAACAGAGAGGGAACAGGGTGTGGGCTGTGGGATCTTCACTTGCTGACTGTGGCGCTGGGCCGGGCCAGCCCACCCTGGCCTCAGTTTCCTCGCCTGTGAAACGGGAGATGAGGAGACGCCCTCTGAGGGCAGCTGTGGGGTGAGATGATGTGGAAAGGAGCAGCATGGCCCTTGCAAGTGGGGGTGCGCCGGACATGCCGGGCCGAGCCGATGAGCCGACCCTGACAGTTGCCGCTGGTGATGCTGGACACGCACCTCAGCCTCCCGAGCCCCAGTTCTCCTCAGTGAGCGCCCCTCAGTCAGTGTATGGCATGTGCGGGGCTGTCCCTGGGTGCTGACTCTGACCCCTCCCCTGGATGGCCCTGGGCAAAGCTGCAGGCCTGACCTGTGCCAGCTGGGACAGGGCCGAGGGGTTCCAGACACCCCCTCCGGGCCAGGCCAGTGAGGCTGGGGAGATAAAGTGACCCCCACACTGGTGGCTGGAGAGGAAGCCATGGCTCTGTCCGTGTCCCCTCCGCGCCTCAGTTTCCTCAACAGTAAAATGGGGAGGATACTACAGATTGTTGATGCTACTAAATAAATATTCTAGGGGGCCTCCCTGGTGGCGCAAGGGGTTAAGGTGCAGCACTATGAAGCATCTGCAGCCACTGCAGCATGAGTTCGATCCCCAGCCAGGGAGGGGCCCACATGGCACAGCAGACCTCTCCTGTCTTGCCCGCTGCTCCCCTCAGCAGTGTATTTCAGTAGCTCTGCCTGTTCTGCTCCCCACTCTGTCTCTGGTGAGTCCCCTCACCCTCCAGCTCTTGTATGCATAAATAAGTATATCTTAAAAAAAGACCAAACTATTCGATGCCAGATATTTACAGATATTAAGTCACTTAACCACTTAATCCTATGATGTCGGTATTGTCATTACCTTCCCATTTCACTGGTGAAGAAATTGAGACTTAGACTGGGAAGCAGCTGGGCCAGCATCAGACCTTTGCACAGCTGCAGTGCCTTTTCCTGCCCTCCCGTCACGTGGGCCTTCTCATCTCCTGCATTCCACTTAAATATGGCCCTCCCACCCCACCTGCAGATTTGCTTGCCCTCCCTTGGTCCCCTCCCAGTCCCTCAGAGTTCTTTTCTGGGGAGGCTATTTGGTATCCTCTGTCACCCACACTAGTCGTAGAGCTCTGGGGAATCAGCAGCCATGTGGGTCTTGCTTCCTGGGGTGTTTCCAGCACTTAGCATGTGCCTGGCACAGACCCAGTGTCTTGGGGGTCTTCACTGAATGGTGAGGGAACACAGAGGAGTGAGGGGCCCAGAGGCACTATGGGCCAGGTCTGGGGGAGTTAGAGCCCAGGGAGTTTTCCTGGGGAGGAAGCCCCAGTCTGGTGGACATCATCCTCCTTCTCAGTATACATGTGACCCCCTTCCACTGCACCCCAAATACCTCTGGCCTCTGTCTTGCACAGGGCCTGACACAGAGTCCCTCGTTGCCCCCAAAGTCCACCTGACATAATGGCCCCTCCCTGGGACATCTGTCCCCAGCAGCAGCGTGAGGAGCCAGCACCTGACAGAGCGAAGTGCCAGGTGGGCACGCGCCCCCTCACCCCAGCACCCAACCCTTGGGCGGGGCAGAAGTTCGAGCTCCTTCTGCTTCCGCGAGGCCCCCGTGCAGCCCTATCCCTGCGCATGTCCGGGCCACCCTCCTCTCCTGCTGGCTGTTGGCCCTGGGGGGCGCCCCGCCGGTCCTCACAGTCTTCGGGTCGAATGTGCTTTGTTTGATGCCTTGATCTCTCGTGTGCGGGAGAAATGAACTGTCAAGTCTCTTGAAGCCAACTGTCAAAGTGAAGCACTTTGGGAGAGACGGTGCTCTTGATCTGATGGCAAAATTCGCTTGAGCTGATGCTCTAATCCAGTCTCCCTGTGGAACCCGGAGCTAAGGCTTTCGAGCCTGTGCACCGAGTGGTTTCTGCCCCTTCCCGCTGCCGCCTCTCCGGGCCCGTCCCCGTCCCTGACGAGATACCACGGCAAGTGCCGTGGCTGCAGGGATGAGAGCCAGTTGGTCTCTCAGGCAGTTTTTGACAGAGCTCAGAGCCCTGTCTCTCAGCGTCTGTCTGGGGTGGAGGAGCAGTTGCGGCTCCCACAGCCCACGGGGGTGAGGCTGGTGACGGGATGCAGGAGGAGGAGCCGTGGGGCAGCTGGCGGGGCAGCAGAGCCCTGTTCTGTAAGAGGCATGCTCCCGCTAGTCCCCGCTCTCCACCTGCGTTCTCTCCTGCTCCCTGTCTGTGCCCCTCCCAGGACCCAACCTAGCATGTGGGCCAGCACTTTACAGTCTGCAAAGCATCCACCTGTCTGTCGTTCACCCACTCATCATCTCACGCTGTGATGGCTGGTGGTCCCTGGGAAAGCTGGCCTGTGTGAGCTCTGGGGTGCAGATCCCAGGGTTTGGGGGGGTGGGGTGCAGTCACATGGCGCTCCCATCAGGATGTGCTGGACAGCACTTAGCAGCGATGGCAGCTCACGTGGCTCGGGCTGCCATGTCTCACGGCCCGTGTGTTTCAGAGTGGGGCCTCTGTTTTTGAATGGCCTGCAGCAAAGGGTGGTTTTTATAGAAGAGCCTTTGCAACTGATTTGATGATGGGGAAACTTTGGTTTTTTATTTAAAGACTTTTCCAATATTTTCTTACATTGCAGTTAATTTTTAGACAGTGTTTGATTCCTCGGTAAGGTGTAGTCTCTGGTACACGTGCACCATCACCACAGACCTGTGTGATCTTCTTGCCCTTCTGTTTTCTCCCCCTCCCTCCCCCTTCCCTGCTGGACGCCTCCCTGGCCAGTTTTGTCTTTTTCCTAATTTGTTTGATTTCTCTATATTCCATATATAAATGAAACCATCTGATATTTATCTTTTTTTCTCCTGACTTACTGCTCTAGGCATAATTCCTTCCAGCTTCATCCATGTTGCTGCAACTCACATGAGTTTATTTTTTTTATTGCTGAGTGGTATTCCATTGTGTATATATACCACATATTCTTGATCAGTTCATCTATTTTATATTTTGGCTGTTGTAAATAGTGCTGCAGTAAACATAGGAGGGCAAGGAAAACAGACTTTAAACCCTAAGTAAGATGTTATCCTACTGCTAAAAAAATAGCATTTTTCTCATTAGTAGATTGCATTATATAAAAAATTGTACTTGATTATTATATTTTGAATTTCACCGAAAAAGGATTTGTGGAAATGGGGTTTCTCTCCTTAAATAAATGTTCTCTTTCCCACAATGGATAACGATACACGCCGACTTCTGCTATCCAGGGAAGTTCACCAGTTCCGTCAGATGCTTAGGGATGTCCAAAAGCACCCCTCTTTTGGCTGTGTTGGTGGTTTTGTCCTCGGCTTTTTGCTTCGTGCTCACAAAATGACTGCCACGGCTCCAGCCATCACGCATTTGCATCATGTGGCGTCGTGATAGCATTCAAATAGGAAGACAGGGGTGACGTAGGGACAGAAGAAAATGCTTCTTGGAAGTTACTCTCCCCTATGAGTGCGTTTTTCCTGTACATCTTAATGACTAGACCTGGGTGACTTGCCAACCCTTAAAACAATTAAGAAGGGAATGGGGTGCCAGGTTTGATTTTACTTTGGGTCTGCTACAGGCCCACAAGATCTGAGCCAGTTTTTGCAGAACAGTTGTCCTTGTTCATGTCACTCTCACGGCCAGCCGAGGGGAGGGAGCTGTGTCCCTCCCTCTCTAGCTGAGGACCCGGAGGGGCCCCCAGTGGGGTGAGGGCAGGGGCTCCAGGACCCTCAGGTTGCAGCCACTGTTCTGTCAGCCCAGGGCCTGGGTGGAGCCAGCACAGGGAGCGCTCAGGGGACCCTCCCCCCACCTGCAGACCACCCCGAGTCCAGGCTGGGGCTGGGCTGCCCTCTCTCCCCAGCCCGCTCTCTGCTCCTCCCGAGGCTCCAGCGCCCAGAACCTGCCCTTGGCATGGGGAGATTTGCTCACGGTCCTCCCGGCTGGCCCTCCTCCCCAGCACGATGCGTGGACACGCTCCGTGGGGTCGGTGACGGGGACACGCGGCCGTCAAGTGGTGTCAGTGTGTCCTGGTGGTGAATTGGCGACGTGCGTTCTTGGGGAAACAATCTACGCTTCTGCAGAACATAAGCCTATGCTAATGAGGGGTAATCACGCTCCGTATTTATAGGTTTATCAAAATATGCAAAACCACTTCTGACGATTCTGCACCTCCGGTTGGGCACAGCACAGTTTAACAGCCACTCGTGGGACTCCTGGTACCATGGCGACGGCGTGGGCACCACGTCCTGCTTGGTCCTGCCAGGGCTGTCGTGCCCCACCCCCCTTGGGCCTGCGCCATCCCCACTGTGTCCAGCTATCGCGGCTGCCTGGAGAGATGGCTTAGTCCCTGGGGTATTTGACCAGAGCGAGCATCCTTGGGGAGGCCCTGGAGGCTGGAGGGGCTTGGGGACTTAAAAGACCAGAGAAAAGCAGTGACTGGTGGGGGCAGGGAGGGAGCGTCGAGGGACAGGGGGCTAGAAGGAAGGAGCAGGCTGCTGGGGCCTCGGGGAGAGGGCCAGGCACAGGCCAGGAAGGATGTAGCATAAGCTGCTCTCTGCCCTCTCCTCCCCCCAGGGGAGCCCCAGCTTCCAGGCTCCTGGCAGGCGCTGGCAACTCCTGAAACAACTGGGACAGAGGAGGGATCAAGGAGGGCCTGGGGCCTCCTGGGGGACTTTTGTCATCAGATGGACTCCAGCAGGGGACCTGGTCCCAGGGCCTGGCCGCTCTGACTTCTCAGCACGTGCAGATGTGGCAGCGACAGAAGTGGCCATGGCCTGTTGAGCCACCAAGGACACCTGCTGACAGCTCACCATCCTGACATGCAAAGCAGCCACTCTAATCCGTTCCAAGTGATAGTTTTTGTCACCAGCAGCGGGCGACCAGGTCACCTCTCCCTGCCGAGAACCGCGGTTCCTTCCTTCAGTGAGCTATCCCTCAGCACGGAGAGGAATCCTCTATGGCAACACTTCCGAAACGTTGGCCTGGCTTCGCCTTCACCAGCATCGTCTGGGAGCTCTAGAAGCACAGGGTTTCCACCTGAGACCTCCAGCTGAGGTTTGGGGGAGCAGCAGGTTGTGTGTGTCTAACAAGTACCCTCCCGGAGGCCGCAGAGCCCTGGGAAGCCGCACTGCCCGGCGCCCCCAAGCGGCTCTTTGTGTTCTTCTGGCAAAGTCCGAACTCATCCCTGCATCCCGGCCCCAGACGGAGACCAGCCTCACTCTGCCCCTGCGTCTCCCTGTGCAGAGTCGGTGGACCCACTGAGGTCAGCCCCTGCAACTCTGGGGCTGGTCCCGCTACTCCCCCACTTCTCAGCTGGTGAAATGGGGTGCAGGGCTCATGGGGGAGGAGCTCACCCCTCTCTTTACCCACAGCTGCTGCCGTTCAGGCCTCCTAAGCGCCATTCCTGCCTCGTCTGCTCATCCAGCACCAGGTGTCCCTGGGCCTCTCCCAGGCACTCAGTCCTGTCCTGGTGCCAGGGGCGCGGCAGGGGACAGAACAGCACAGGCTGCCGAGGCAGGCGGGCAGATTCAGGTGACACACAAACAGATGACACACTCAGGCTGCTTATTAACTCGGCAGACAAAAACAAAATCAGTAAAAGCGGCTCCCCACATCCAGGTGGCATGGGTCGCGGGCCAGGTGGCGATGCATTTCATCACCTGCTCACCCCCTAGGAAGAGGATCTCAGGTGCCCAGGAGACCACAGTGTCCTGCCAGGGCCGAGCTGTGGGGGCCAGTGCCCTCTCTGGGGCCTGGGTGGAGAGTACTAGGTGGCCAGGGTACCGGGCAGCTGTCCCCTGGGAAGCCCCCGCCCTCATGGGGCCTGGGTGGTGGATTACTTCTAATTTCCCACGAATTCCAGCGGGTAGCTCAGGCTGGTCTAGATTTTGTATGATCTCTGAGGGTTCCTTACAACCCTGCCCCCTCCCCAATCTCATTTTTTTTTTAAGATTTATTTATGTATGAAAGCACTGGGGTATAGGCCAGCATTGTTGGGGATGAGAGGATCCACCAGAGACAGAGTGGGGAGCAGAACAGGCAGACTGACTGAAACACACTGCTGAGGGGAGCAGCGGGCGAGGCAGGAGAGGTCTGCTGCACCATGTGGGTCCCCTCCCTGACCGGCGGCAGGGATCGAACTCGTGCCACAGTGGCTGTGGTTTGCGTCATAGTGCAGTGCTCAACCCACTGCACCACCAGAGAGGCCCTCCCCTCCCCAATCTCATATATTAAATACAGTATATATGCGTCTCGCTTTGTCTCCTGTAGTTCCTCAGCTAAGCTCCGTTCACCTCCATGCCTGGCCCTTAGGACCAGCTACCCTGGAGGGAGCCCTTTAGCTCCCCACTGTCTAGATGAGGTGAGTTGGTCCCACAGCTATGTTCTGTCCCAGGAACAGCTGGTCCCCACGCCCAGCCCAGCCGCGTCCAGGCTCTGTGGTGTTCTGAGCGCCCAGTCCCACCTGACTCCCAACTGTTTTACTCTTTGGCGAACTTATTTTGTGATTTTGACAATTCCACATGGAATGATGGGTATTTGGTGAGGGCAGCTCAGTGGGAGGTGATTTTCGGGCTCAAGTTGCTGGAGACTGACTTTGGGGACATCTGTCCCCCTCCCATTGGTAGGGTGCTTTTCTTATAGTATGGGGGAGTAAGCACGGGTCACGCCTAGCATTTGTGGGGTGATAATCCTCAGGTCTTGTGTGCTGACCTCCTTGGAGCCCCAGTTCCAGGATCCTCTCCAGGACCCCACCCTGGATGGCCCCCGCCTGCCGCTGGCACTCCCCACTGCTGTCAGGCAACTCTGTGGGACTCAGCGCTGGCTGACCCCGCTTTGCTCCTCACCTGTGGCTCCTGCCTCATGGGCGCAGTCCGTGCAGAAAGTCCTGAGGTCTCCCCCGACTCCACCACCTCCTCAGTCCCCTTCAGACCTGGAAGCTTCTTCCTTCCATGGAACTGGAACAAGTTCCTGCTTCAGGGCCTCGCTCTGCCTCTCCTCCGGTTGGAGCCTCCTTCCCAGGTCTGGGGGGCTCCCTTGCTCCCTTCTCCAGGTCTTTGCTCTGGTCACCTACCCCAAGAGGACTTAAGGCCCACAGTAGTTGTCCTGCCAACCTCTGAAGCCTCAGCTGAGTTCTCCATATTCAAGATGGTCCAGTCACACAGGCCTTTTCTGCCACTTGGACCTCAGAGCCTTTGCATATGTTGTTCTCTCTGGAGCAATTTCCAGGGCATCTCACCTGGCTGATGCCTACCATCCATAGTTGTCAGGCCTTGGCATGTGTCTCTTCCTCCAGGAAGTCCACCTGACCTTTCCCTCATCATGTTGTAGCTGGTTCTTCAGTTACTTATTGCTTTCCTGACAGCCCATTCTACTTGACTGAAAATCCTGAGGGGCACAGGCTGTGTCTGCCTCAGTCACCCCACACCCCAGCACCTAGCTCTCTGTTTGGTACATGGCAGGCACCTAAGCATATTTGGGACCTGGACTGTCTGGGGACCAGTCCAGGGTGCTGGGAGGCAAGAGGCCTTTGTGGGGCAAGGCGTGGAGTGAAGGGGGCAGGAGGTATGGGGAGTGCAGGACGAATCTGGCATGTGCTGGAGATGTGCATGGGTGTCCACTTGCTCTGCTCGCAGCCACCTGGAGGCTCAGGATGGAGCAGAAGCCACAGCCCTTTGGAGAAGAGGCCCAACCAGCACTGGCTAGCTGGGCCCGTGCCATGGGAGATGGGGGGCTGGTGCATTGGGAAGTGAACAGAATTCATCCTTAGTTAAAATATAATTTACTTAAATGACTCACTCTCATCATTTCCCTGTAATTACCTTCCAGCTTGGAGGCTCCTTTCTTCTTTATATCTCCCCTCCCCTTCACAATGTGTTATCACTTTTCTTATTCTTCTCTTTACTTAACTACAAGACTACAGAACATGAAAGCAGGAGGGGAGCAGAGCTGACTAGGTAGCATTTTGTAGGAACCAGAGAAACTCTTTTGCAAATTGCAGAAAATGATTAGAGATGAGAACAGATTTACATCAACTGGAGTTGGAGAGGAAGCTGGTTTGGGAGCAACAGGCAGAGACCCTTCTTCTGTAATGGGGAGCAGCGTGGGCAATGGAGAGAGTGCTGGGTGGGGCTCCCACTGAGCCCTGGATCTTGTGAGCCCCTGGGGGCTCCACCTAGAACCTTCGTACATGCAGACAGATATGCAGATATGAGTGGCACAAACATGGACACTCACAGACACAGTCACCCCCATTATACACCCACAATCACCCTGACATGTACAAATACACACAGGTGTACCCCCACACAGTTGTACCCCCCACACACAGGTGCACACACACAGGTGAACACACAAGTGCACCCACATACACACAGGTGCATGCACATTCAGGTGCACACACACTGGGGTGCACACTCATCCCACATGTACCTCCTACAGTCCAGCCCATTCCTCCTCATAGGTTCTTCTCCAATCACCTGTTTATTTTGTGTGTGACCGTGATGTGTATGACCGCCATCCCTCCCCACCTAGACCCTGCTGTACCCTCTTTGTCCTCACTACTGTCGGCCCCTCTCCATGCTGGTCAGCCTCCTCAGCCTGCCTCCCCTCCTCAGTCTCTCTCCTCTCTTCAGCTCATGCTTCAGTCACACCGAACTCCACAAGGTAGTGTCATGATGCAGAATGTTTGCTGGGGATGCAGAATGTTCCAGGTGCTGGCCTGCATTGTCTCACTCATCCTTATGTCACATTGTCACGTTTCCCACGTGCCAGGTGCTTGGTCAGGAATCACGAACAGACACTCACTTCCTGGCCTGCTGGAGCTTCCAGTTTAGACATGAGCCAGAGAACAAACAGGGAAAATTACAAAATATCCCAGCTCCCAGTTTCAGGTCTCTGGAAAGGATTCTAAATCGAGGTGTGAGGTGACTTGTTATCCCATTAAAAATGACCATTCATTTATTCTCCCTCCTCCCTCCACTGGAGGAGTGCTCCAGCTCGGAAGCCCGCTGGCTTCAGGGTCAGGGCTGGGGCTGACGGCAGAGCAGCGTTTGCTGCCAGACACTGAGGCTCACTGCCCCCGACGGCGGCGCGCAGAGATTCTGGCCCAGTTTGCGGTGAGGAAGCTGAGGCCTCACAGCGCCTGCTCTGGGTCCCTCCGCTGTCTCAGCACGGGGCTCCTGTCTGCTCGGAAGAGGGTGCTGCTCCCGCTGTGAAGACAGTGCCAGCGCTGCCGCTCAGAAGCCCCTGGCCCCCACAGCGCAGAGTCAGCTGCTGACTGCCCATGCGCTCAGCACGTCGCTTCTGTCATCTATCCAGACAGTCGTGGCCGAGGCAGGGACCGGCCCGTTTCACACACCGGGCGGCGGCTCCGTGGTCTGGGGCCCTCGCCAGGGGTGCCTGGGAGTCGGGCTGGACAAGTCTGCCAGGTCCAGGAGCGCCAGGGTGTGTCATTCATTCAGAGAGGAAAGACAGCCCAGCCCTGCAAGGCGGGCCGGGAGGGGCCCGGAGTCTGAGAGAGGGTGGGCGGCTGCTGCCTGGGCTTCCACCGGAGGTCCAGCACCTGGTTCCACGTCAAAGCCTGAGCCCTGAATTTCCCAGACATGCTTGGCGCCTGGTACTTGCCCCATTTTTCTTCCCTTAAATTATACCAAGTGTTTTTCTGTTATTGTAAAGAGCCCTGACACAGATGGCAGAGAACCTGCTTATTAAAAAAAAAAAAGACTTAAAAAAAAAAGCAACGATTCCAACAATGAGTGTCTCTGGCTCAGAGAGGGCTCATCAAATAAGAGAAACGAGGCTTTTGCAAACCTATATGGAAATTAAAACTGTAATCTGGGCACACGCTTATTTGACAAGTGATAATTAACTGCTGACAATATAATTTCAGTTTGGATGCAAACGTGTTTTTCATTAGAAAATAATCAAAGAGGTGCTTGCCCGTCCAGCCCCAGCAGCAGGACTCAGTCCTTTGCGGAGAGGTCTTCAGGAGTGATGCGGGGGCCTGGTGCCCCAGGTCAGCTGGGCAGGGACCTCGAAAGTGACACTGGAGATAAGGCACGAGGGAGCTTCCAGCTTAGCCTTTCTCACAAAGGGCCCAACACCCTCCCCTGGCATCTCCGTTCCCAAATGCGCCTGGAGTTGGCTGGCAGGGCCCTGGGGCCGACCCCAGCTGCAGGGACGGAGGAGGAGGAACACTCGTTTCTCAGCCTTTACTTACGCTGGGGTCATCATGTCCCATTCTTCATTTATCGAGGGGGAAACTGAGACTCACAGACATGGGGAGAGCTGGTGAGGAGGCATTCTTCTCACTCCAGCCTCCATGGGCCTTTCCGTCTCCCCTAGTTGGGGTTGGAGGAAGATGTACAAGAATGTCATAGGCCAGGGACATAGGCCAGGGACATAGGCCAGGGACATAGGCCCGCTGACAGACTCAGATTTAATCGGAAGACTATGGAACCCCCCCACCTTACCATCCTACACCCAGGGCTTCGGTGCCAGGGTGGTGGGCTGCATTTTATTTTTATTATTGAAATGTCATCATCTCTTGAACTTTTTAAAGATTTTATTTAATTTTGCATAAAACTGTTTATTATAAAACTCTAGGAAAGCCACTAAAATTTCTTTTAAAAAGAAGTATAATTGATGTATGAAGAGATAAGGTCAAACGGAACCATCTGAAAATACTCAGTTAACATTAGAGAAGGCGGAAAATGAAGCCTCTGGCAATGAATAGAAAATAGTCACAAACACACGTGGATACCAAGTCAGATAAATTGCTAATCTCTTTATGTGTGAATTGACATCAGAATGGATAGAAAGCTCAGCACTCAACTCTATGTTTTCTGTAAGAAACTTGATTTATTTATTTATTTAGAATTTTCCCATATGGCTTTTATTTTATATTTCCCATATGCCGCTCTTCCTCTGACGCTAGCATGTAACCTCACCGTGATACATTTATCAAAACTAAGAAATCAACATCAGTATACTGCTGTTAACTAAGCAATAGATCCTCCATTTCCTGTCCTATCCACAGCCCTTTTCTGTTTCAGGATCCAATCCAGAATTTAGCCTGTCTCCTTCGTTTCTTCTTTTTTATCTTATATATATTTTACATCATTCTTCATTTTTGTACAATGAATGCTTGCTCCTCTGAGGTGTAATCCCCGTAAAATTGCCATCACCAATTCACCTGTGCACCATCACCATAGTCCCTTGTGCTCTTCCCTTGAAACCTTCTTTAAATATAAATAATCTGAAGTCAAAAGTAAAGAGGGGAATAAGGATATATGATGCTAACACCAATCAAGAAGATGGGAGTAGCTATGCTGATTTCTGACAAAGCTGATTTCAGAATAAGGACATGGGGCCTTCCTGGTGGCGCAGTGGGTTAAGCAACGCACTATGAAGCAAACCGCAGCCACTGCAGCACAAGTTCGATCCCTGCCGCCGGCCAGGGAGGGGACCCACATGGCGCAGCAGACCTCTCCTGCTGTGCCCGCTGCTCCCCTCAGCAGTGTACTTCAGTCCGCTGCTCCCCTCAGCAGTGTACTTCAGTTCATCTGCCTGTGCTGCTCCCCGCTCTGTCTGATGAATCCTCTCACCTCCTGAGACTCCGGCCTGTACCCCAGCTCCTGTATGCATAAATAAATAAATCTTTAAAAAAAAAAGAATAAGGACAATTGTCAGGGATAAAGAGGGCGATGGATTATGGTCAATGATCAGTTCTGCAGGAAGGCATAATCGAGTTAGTACATGACTAACGATAGACACCGCGGCTACCTGGGATGAAGCTGAGAGCTGGAAGGAGAAATAGACAAACCCATTATTATAGCTGGAGACCTCAGCACACCCTCATTAGCTATTGATAAAGTAGGCAGTAAACAAATGCAGGTATGTATTAGTTTGCTAGTTGCCACAGATTTTGTGGCCTAAATAACAGAATATTATTTTTATTTCTGGAACCTGGAAGACCCAGGTGCAGGTTGAGGGCTTGGTTTCTCTGATCCTTGCAGGTGGCGGCCTCTTGCTGCCTTTTCATGTGTCCCCCTGGACAGGTTAGCCTCCCTTCCTGTGTCCTAATCTCCTCCTCTTGTGAGGATCCCATTCAGATTGAGTTTCACCCACATGACTTCATTTAACCTTAAATACCTCTTTATTTATTTTTAAAAAATATTTATTTATTTATGCATATAAGAGCTGGGGTACAGGCCAGAGTCGCTGGAGGTGAGAGGATTCACCAGAGACAGAGTGGGGAGCAGAACAGGCAGACTGACTGAAACACACTGCTGAGGGAGCTGCGGGCAAGGCAGGAGATGTCTACTGCGCCATGTGGGTCCCCTCCCTGGCCGGGGATTGAATTGCTGCCACAGTGTGGTACTCAACCTGCTGCGCCAAGAGGGAGGTCCATTTAGCCTTAAATACCTCTTTAAAGATTCTTTCCCCACATACAGTGACAGTCTGAGGTTAGAGCTTCAGCACATGAATTTAGGAGAGCATGTTCAACTCATACCAGGATATAATTCACCTGATCATCGCTGTTAATTTAATCCAATTGATATTTACAGGAAACTCCATCCAAAACAGCAGAATACACTTCCTCCTCAACTCACATGTAACATTTACTGAGTTAGAGAATATTCTGGACCATAAGACATATTTTTAAAAATTAATAAAAGAAAATAATGCAAAATATGTTCTTAGACCACGATGGAATTAAACTAGAGATTAATACCAAAGCTGGAGATTCCCCAATATTTGGAAACCAAACATTACATTGTAGATAAGAAGCATTCCTTTTCAAGAAGAAGTCTCAAGAGAAATTTAAAAATATTTTTGAGTATATGAATATACCACTTTCCAAATTTTGCATTATGAAAGGAAAGCTGTACTTGGAGCCAAATTTATAGCATTACATGCATATATTAGAAAGAAAGATCTAAAATCAATAATCTAAGTTTTTATCTTGGGAAACTTTTGGGCAATAAGCCCAAAGCAAGCAGAAAAGAAAATAATAAAAAATCAGACCAAAATGAATGAAATTGAAAGCAGAGAAACAATAGAGAAAGTCAATGAAACCAAAGCTAGTTCTTTGAAAAGATCAACAAAATTGATAAACCTCTAGCAAGGTGAACCCATAAAAAAGAGAGAAGCTATAACTTTGTAACATCAGGAATGAAGGCGGAATCACCACTTACCCCAAGGACATTAATGGGTTAGGGTTAAGGCTAGAATACTATCAATAATTGTATGGCCAAAAATATAAAACTCACATAAAGAGAAATAAGTCATCTGAACAGCTCTATCTCTGTTAAAGACATTGTAGCTATAGTCAATAACCTTTCAGAAAACAGAAGCAGAGGGAACACTGCTTAAGTGTTCCAACATCACTCCACTACCCCAACATAAGACCAATGTTACTCCACTGCCCACATCTGATTAAGACATTATGAGAGAGGAAAACCAAAGAGCAATATCTCTCATGAACATAGATGCAAAAATCCTCCATAAAATATTAGGAGAGTAATAGGAGAACCCAACAATATATAAAATGCATTACACAACATAGCCACACAGAATTTATTCCAGACATACACAGGCATAACTGGTTCAACTTTCAGTAATACATTATATAATCCACCATATCAGCAGACTAAAGATGAAAATCATAGGAGCATATCAATTGTGACCATAAAATCATTTGACAAAACCCAGCTCTTAAGTGTGCGTTGCTGCTGTGACTTCTTTATCAAGCGCTCAGTACAGATGGAGGCAGATGTCTTTGTGTCCCTATAGCATCACGTGTTTACCCCTACTGGTATTATGCCCCACTGGGTGGGATTTGTTTTAGGATCCTCTTTTAGGCAGTCAGCGGGCTGCTGAGGGCATATAGTGGGCACTGGACATGTATTTGCTGAAGGATGGAGGGCGAATGTGGTGACTCAGTCACACTGTCCTTCCTCTACTAGGAGGGGGATCTGAGTGCTCCCATCGGTCACTCTGGTCCCAAGGTGAGCCCTGGCACATAAAGGGTGCTCAGTGAAGGTGGTTGGGTAAACCAGTGTATGCAAAACTGGTTATTCTGGCCAAGCTTAGCTGGTAATGGTCAGTCAGAATCACTGAGTGGCCTTTGAAAAATATCCAGTCTTCTCTAATTTAGACTGGTTCTCCCACATGGGTTAGTTTAAAGTCACCTGGACTTGTTTAATGTCACCTGGTAGTGATGGGTCCTGGGACCCAGGATGAGAGTTACTAACGCGAGTGCCCTGCCCCACATCACCCAGCCTCCTCGCTGGATCTTATAGGACAGTCCTGGTGGGAATCACCCCCTCCCGCGCTCCCAGTTCACACAGCAAACCTCCTGTGCCAACATTAATTACACCTCCTGAAGGGTAATTTGTAAGGAGCCAGTGAGAATGTGTTATTTAAACAGAGATTATTAAATTCATGCTGGGGGTTGGCTCCATAATGGGTAATTATCTGCCACACAATTGAGAAAACAATATTAGCTCCCCCCACTGAGCCCAGAGCTAATCTTCAGCTTTAGTCAATATTGTTTAATAATATTCTTATCAAATCCAAACAGAAGTTACTTTAAAGACCTTCCTTGAGAGGAGTGAGACCAGTTAGCCAAGCCTAGCTCCAGAGAGTTGGAATGGATTCCACAGAGTTTGGCAGGGTCCCACCCCAAGTCCTACCAGCCCCTTGGTGGCCGCTGGAGCATTTCCTAATTGCTTGCTCAATTACTCATTCACTGCTTAGTGTTGGTACTGCCATGTCCATTCATTCTCTCATTTACTCATTCTTTCATGTATTGACCTCTTCCATCACTTGTAACATCCTCTGAAAAATGATTTCCCATTTTCTATCGATGTGTGAATCTATCCCTCCCTTCTATCTTCTGTTCACTATTTCTTCACTTATTTGCTTGTGCTTTTTCACATTTTTTGCAGTTATTCATTTGTGTATTCAGTCACTCCTATCATAATATTCATTTTCCAGTTCATTCATGATTTGCTTATTAATGCTCCTTCACTGCAACTTAATTCATGTATAATTCCTTTGTTCAGTCGTACATTTGTTAATTCATTTTTAAAGTAAGTTCATAGGTCTAGTGTATACTGTTTGCTCCTAACTTGGTCTGTTGGGTGACTGGTCTGATGTCATCCAGCCTTGTGCATCCTTCCAGTGTTCTCTGGGCATCCCATCAAAAATGTCTTTAAAGTCTTTTCAAAGCATAACAGGATGGCACTAAGGTTCAAGCGTGGTTATTAGGTGAATTGTTCCAGTCTTGGAGACTGGTAGCACGAGAGAGATTGAAGTGGGGGAGATGACTTCCTTTCGGACTTGTTGAGTTGGAAGGTGCAGACCCAGAGGAGCTGTCTAATGCATAGGCATGAAGAGATCAGATTGGAGCAGAAGACGGAGCGTGTCTGGGCCTCTCTGGGCTAATGTCAGCAGAACCCACTTTCCTACAGTGCCTCATCTCTCACTCTGCCCTCTCCTTGCACAAGGCCTGAGTAAGAAACAATGAAGCCTGAAGGGAAATGGTTTGGCTTCTTGACCACCTTGCCAATTGTCGAAGATGAGTTCCATTTTGAGATTGTTTTGAAGTTCCTAAGATGACCCAGTTGACTGGCTGCCTGGCTACGCTGCTGGGGTTCCACTGGGCATGGACTGTGTGGATGACACTGGGCTGATGGCATCAGGTGCAATGGGTCATGTGGGGAGGGCTGGCAGGGACAGACATGAGGGTGACCGGGGGTGGTGCCCCCTTCTTCCCCTGCACGTGTTCTCAGGTGCCTTCTCTGGGCAGGCTCGGTCTCCTCTTGGGCCTGTTCCCAGAGCTGGAGGAATTGTGGCCACCAATACTGTTGGCAGCAGGTTGCCTCAGTGGGACTCCCTGAAACCGTGTTCGTGGGAATCCTGTGCTGAGGTCTAGAGGGGGAAAAGAGAAGCCTCATGGTGGCCTCAGGCCCAAGCAGCTTTGTCCAGGCAAGTTTCACCAGGCAGGAAGTCAAGACGTGATCCCGTAGGACAACCGCATTTCATCATCTGGTCCCCCAGGGAGAAGTGGGCCCCTGCGTCACCTCCTCACTGACGATGGCAAACTCACTCACTTTTCTTCTTTGAATAGAAGTGCTGAGCCCAGTGTCATTCTTCCTGCCTCCTCTCTACTCCTTCCTCATTTATCTTCCTTCATCAATGACTTATGTATGATGATAACAGCTGGAAGGAAGGAATCTCGGAAATGAAATATTCCAATG
The DNA here is from genome assembly GCA_019455555.1 of Galemys pyrenaicus. Lineage (NCBI taxonomy): Eukaryota > Metazoa > Chordata > Mammalia > Eulipotyphla > Talpidae > Galemys > Galemys pyrenaicus. The sequence continues at coordinate 8,981,643 of JAGFMF010012145.1, read as the reverse complement.
CTTTCTTTTACACAGTGGGGAAACTGAGACCCAGCACAGCAGAAAACCACCATTCTGGGGCAGAGTCCCACCCATTCTTTCTCTGCTGGGTCTACCCCATCCCTTCTCTGAGGTCATCTCTACCTTGCCTTGGAAATCTTGCCAGATTCTTTAAAAACAAAACCTAACAAACTGGAGAGGGGTCTTTGAATAGCTGAATTGCTCCAGGGCTGCTCTTGTTTCTTCTCCCTTTTAAAACTACACACACACACACACACACACATACACACACACACACACGAGACATTCAGAGCCTGGTTTCCTGATCTAGACCGGCTGTCCACTTCACTCCCAAGGAAATGCTGCGAAGAACTTAACACGGACATCGATGTACTTACATCCAGTTAAAATCCTCACCACAGATTTTATTACAGGACACAAGGGTTTCATGAGGGAAAATTCAAGTCACCACACACACATCTATTTTACCTCTCCATTTTTCATAAGCCAAGAAAGAGCAAACCAGTTTTAAAGGTTACCTCGCTCTTAAAAATAATCTGGCTGTGCATCTTTCAAGTACATGTCAGATGTGTGAACGTTAGTGTTTTATCACTTATATAAATCAGCCCTCTTTTCTTTTCCCATTGCTTCGAAGATGTTGGCAAGCGATTTACTCCTTCACCATGTCATTGGCGATTTCTTTTTGGGAGCTCAGCAGAGGATTTGTCTTTAATCCCCTTCTGAGGGGCTGGACATAGTTACTGGGCTCCAGAGAGATGAGACCAGTCAGCTGGGAGAGTCCATCAGATTTCTCAGCATCTTCTATATCCTGCTCATCGCGGGTACCATTTCCTGTGGGCCTGCTGGGAGCCAGGCACTGTGCTAGGTATTTTTTAAAAATTCATCATCTCTGGCCATCATGCTCTGTGATTCCACCCACCACCACCCACTGCCTGAGTTTTTCTTCCCAAACGTCTCCTTGAGTCCTCTCTTGTTCCCTGTGGTCTCTTCTCCACTGAGCCACAGGAAGAAACTTCTAAAAAACTTCAGTGAATCACTTCCTTCCTCTCACGCCCAGCAGGGTACGTCTCTTCCAGGGTAGAGCCAGGGTCCTTCCCATGCCCCAGGTGCCTGTGACTGCCCTCCCTCCCCCACCTGCCACTCTGACCCAGCCACTTGACCTCTGAGATGACCCCTTGCTGACCAGGCCCACTTCCACCTCCCACTTCTGAGCTCATGGCTCCCAGACCTGACACACCCTCCCAGTGCGGGCCGGGCCCACAGCCTGATGTCCTTTCTGTGTGCAGTTGCACCCCAGTTCCCCAAAGCCCCTCTCACTCCTCTTCCCTGCCTAAGTCATCTCCTCTCACTTATGACTATTTGATGGAGTCTCTGTGTCATTTTGTTTATCATCTGTGTCTTCCCAACTACTCTCCAGGCTCTGTGAAGGGAGGGGAGCTGGGCAGTTTTGCTCACCACTGCATCCCTAGCTCCTGGAACATTGCCTGGCACATAAATATTTATGGGGTGAATGAATGGAGGAATTTTATTTGGTGTGTGGATATGCCCCATAGCATACCCAACTAAGGCTGGACTTTCTAGTCTAGTGAGCATTTTATTAAACCATATCACCACTCAATTCAACTCTCCTAGAGTTTGTTCACTTGCAAAATACAGAAAGATGCTGTTGAACTGAGATGGTCTCTAAGGTAATTTTCCACCATGTTAGCCTCTGGAATGGGGGTAAGTCTGGGGCTTCCTTGCTGCTGTCCATGGTTCTGACGGAGACAAAGGGTCAAGTCCTACCACAGGATATCCAAGAGCAAGGGGAGGAGGCGGCACTTCCTTTACCCTAAAATCATTCCCTTTCCTGACTCATGCTACCTGACAATAATGCTTTCTCTTCCCCCATTTTAGGACCACAAGAGGAGGTATCTTTGAAAACAGAATAGAAGCACCACAATGCACTGGAGCTGCCAAGTGGCTGATGGGGAACCCTCAGGAACTGTGTTTTCCTGGCTCTGTATGTCCTAGGTTGGGGATATTATAGGGACATCTGGAGTACTTAGGGTCACAAATATACCCCAACATCTGCATGTGAATGCTGGCTGGGTAGGGCTGGCCTTCCAAGGAGATGTAACATCCACTCAGTAGGTGCTGGGTAATCTAGAAGGAAGTAACATCTAGGAGCCATGGCTAAAGTATCATCCAAAATCCTAGCTTGGCTGTCAGGACTGTGATGGGTAGCCTGGAATCCAGGGGACCTGGGTCAGACAGAGCAGGGAGAAATCAATGGATTAGAACCACAGTTTGGAATCAGACCAAGTCAAAGTTCAGACCAGCAGCAAGGAAAATAGATTTGAAGAGACCAAAAGTAAAATGTGATTGATGATATCAGATTGCCCTCTTTTCAATTACACTCTTCGTAGTCAGTGAACATGCACTGTGTTAGCCAGTTTATATGTGTGGTTTCATTTAATCAGTTTGGCAGCCTAAGACAGAAAATGTCATCACCATTTTAAATTTAGGGTATGAGACTTTCAGAAATGGAGGAACTTGCCAAAGTCTCTCAGTTGGCAAGTAGCAGACTTGAGACTGGAAATCAGCTGTGTCTTCCTGTAAAGCTCAACCTCATTAACCATCCCCTCCTCCACCTACCATCACAATCAAAACAGGGTTGGCTTTACTATCTGAGTGAATTCTACACAGGGAGCAAGTGGGCTGGGGGAAGAAGGGGACTCTGGTCCCTCTGTGCTAAGGGGCTTTGGCCAGGGGCATTCAATGAGCATTGACCTGGTAGCCCAGTTTTGGAAGGCAGTGGTGCATGCTGGCCGACAGGTGCTCTCAGAGGCTGCAGGGAGAGAGATGTGCTCCACCGTTCACAAGTGTCACTGAGTGCACACGAGTGTCTCGGCACTGGGGCCACAACAGTGAACCCATAAAGTTGTTAAATGACAGAGACATGCTGGCCACCCCCTGCTGAGTCCACTGCAGCTTTAGTCTTTATCCCCACCTGAGAGGGCCAGCCCCTCCTTCTGCTCAGTTTCAGGTTCTCCCCCCTCCACCATCATATGGTGGTATTAGCTGTTTTGTTTCTTGGAACTGGTAGAAAGGAAAGGAAAAAAAAAAAAACCATCAGGTGAATGGAGGGCAAATCACAGAACCAAATAGGAAACTTCTTCCTGTTTATTCCCATAAGCTATAACCAGGCTAACTGAAATTAATTCAAGGCCAGCCATAACTGAAGAATAAAAACAAGCCTGTTAGACTCATTTTCTTAGTCTTCTAAGAAATTAATCTACTCATCAGCTTAGCTCATGGGGAAAAAACATGCTTCTTCAATAGTTTTCTAACTGAAAATAGATGCCTCATTAAGTTAAACATATTAACCTGAGAACAGTATTGATGTCAGACAGACTAATGAATGTCATTATGGGGAATGCGCAGGAGTCCTCAGAGGGACCCGACTCGTCATTAGGAACTTTCCAAGTATGTGCTCAGCTATTGTGCAAAGGATGGAGTCACCGCGGGAGCAGGAGAGACAGAGAGAGAGAGAGAGAACAAAGGGAGGGAGAGGGAGCAGGGAGGCCCCTGGAGCCTCGGTGGTCCTGCCCTGTGAATGGGGTGGCCTCATTAATTCAGGCATGCACGGCCACTTGAGAAAGGGACACCAGTAATTCAGTAATTGGGGATGCTATTCTCAGCTGTTTCTAAGATGTAGTTTTAGCTTCTGAAACAAGAAGGGGTGGCTGCAGGGGTTGGGGCTTGGGCGTCTAGTTCCAGGTTCAGCTTTCACAGAGGACTTATAGAGCCAAAATCTGTACGTTACATGTGCCAGCAAATGGAAGCCTCGTGTAAATCAGGCCGGCGTTTTGACAGCATTGGATGCAAGGAAACCAAGGCATTAAGCAACGTGGCTAAGGCACCTGGTTATAAGTATGGCAGCTGTGATTTGAACCCAGGTTGGGGTGACTGGGGGTGGAGAGACCGTTCCACGGCTCACCTTGACTCCCCCTCTTTTGGGTGGGCTATCTTTCAAGTCCCTCCCAAATCTCATCCAATTGGGGTCTGCAGAACCCCTGAGGGATGGAGAGTGTGGCTATACAAGAAGCAGCCCCGTGTAGAGGGAATTCCGTGCATCCAGCCACCAGCCTGGCTCAGCGACTTAGCAGTCAAGTCCTTGGCAGAGTCACGCTCAGAATCGGATTCCTTATTAACAAAACGAGAGTGGGTAATTCCTACCCCACCCCTTACTGAGGAGCCATGGTGAGCTAGTGAGGAAGACACAGCAGGCACTCAGGGTGTCCAGCTCTCGGGGGGGCCTGTCCATCCAGCCGGCATGGTCTCTGGCGATGGGCCCGTGGGTGACCTTGTGGAGGAGCCGAGCTGCCCATCCTGACACCTACCCCAGAGTCCCATGTCCATACACATTCCCTGGGGGCCTGTGGCAACCCCCGTGCCACGAGGATGCAGAGACCACTGCAATGTGCCCTCAGGTCCTGGAGTCCACAGTGTACCGAGGGGGAGGGGAAAAGGAACCGAGAGAAGCCAGGTCCAAGGACAAGCAGGGAAGAGGCGGGCAGGAGCTAAAAGCTACTGGGGATGGCACAGAAGGGACTTTGGGAGGCGGCTGAGGAGCTTGCTGAGGAGAGTGCTCTGGATAGAGGGGCCCGAGGCTGAGAACGGTGGACCTTTGGTCTGGAGTCTCTAGCGCCCCAGCTTCTCTCGGTACCTCCAGGCTCTCTCTTCTGTGAGTTTACTAATGAGACCAGGGACACCTGGCAAGCTGGTATCAGGACCTGCGTGAGTCGCTTTTCATTTAGCATCTTGTTTGAGTCTCACACAAAACGAAACAAACCTCTGAGAACTGGTGATCGTCACTTGCATCTGTCCGGTGACAAGGGAGGGTCACAGACCCGAGTACGGGGACTAGGCTGCATGCTCACTGTGGGGGCAGAGGCGCTCCCCGTGGTCCGATTCCCATGTCTGCAGTACCCCACTTGCCTCCACATCCTGCTTGTCTCCTGCCTCCTCGTCTCCCCTGGACCGGCTCCCAGCCAGGATGTGTCCTGTGGGGAGATGTGACGACCGACCCGTCTCTCCTGTCTTGAGGCAGAGACCCCACTTTGTCCTTGGCGAGGAACTTGGCAAGGCTCCTGCGGTCCTCTTGTGATTCTGCACTGATGTTCCCACCACGCAGGGCAGGCCAGCTGTTCACTTTCCAATGCGAGGCCCCTCCCTGCGAGCTCCTGCTCTTGCATAAAGTGTGCTCTGAGCATTGAGGTCGCAACTTAAGTCCTGTCTGGGCGCTTGGCAGACTCAGTGCAAAGTTGTTTCTTTCCGATGCTAATATTCCCCAAATCACTTGTTAGAGTTGGTTTCCCCGCCCCGCGTGTGTGTTCTGGGATAGCAGGGACTGTGTACCTTGCGCGTGGAGTAAGCACACAGTAAAGATATGCTGAGTGATGAACTTCAAGAATGACTGCAGGGAGGGCCTTCCTGGTGGCGCAGTGGGTTGAGCACTGCACTGTGAAGCATCTGCGGCACAGTAGCACGAGTTCGATCCCTGGCCAGGGATGGGGACCAAAATGGCATGGCAGACCTTTCCTGCCTCGCCTGCTGCTACCCTCAGCAGTGTGTTTCAGTTGATCTGCCTGTTCTGCTCCCCGCTCTGTCTCTGGTGAATCCTCTCACCCCCCACACCTCTGGCCTGAACCCCAGCTCTTGTGTGCATAAATAAATCTTTAAAAAAAAAAGATTAAAAAGAAAAGAACGACTGCAGGGAGACGTGTATTCTAGAGACTCAGTGTCTGTTTGTGGTCTCTCTAGACCTAGGAGAAAGTCCTCTGACTTTGCAGGAGTAAAGGTGGTGGTCAAGAGGGCACTTGGAAGAGGCAGGTAGATTCAGTGCTGGAAGTTGCTCAGTGCAAATGCTTTGGTATCAGTGGGGCTGGTGTATCTGCCGGCTGTTGCTACATACAAATGATCCCAAAACTCAAGTCAGCAGTGCTCATTCAGCCGAGGAACTGTCGGTCTGCTGGGTGCCGGGGCTCTGGGTGGGCTGGCTGGTCCTAGGTGAGTCGGCCTCTCAGCACAGCTGGGACCAGAGCTGGCCTGGGGACGGCCCAGCCTGGCAACTCCTCTCCGCTCTGTGCTCTCACTCCAGCCATGAGAGTGTTGCTCATCAGAGATATTCCCGAGGCGAAGGCCGGTGACAAAAGAGAGCAGAGGGACCAGGTGTCTTAGGCTTAGGCTGAGAGCCCGACTGTCACTTCTGCAGCGGTGAATTGGCCAAGTGAGCCAGAAAGTCAGCTCTGACAGGTAGTGGGGATTAACTAGACTCACCTCTTGGTGGGAAGGATTGAAAGATGCAAGGGCATGGGCACAGAGGGTATGCAGGGAAAAGTTCTAGGGGGAGCAGACTAGTAAAACAAAGGGGTTTTGGCATCAGGCAGGTGTGGCTTCGATGACTTGGGTGTTTTAGGTGAGGTGACGCATGAGGCACTGACGTGGGGCAGGCAGAGATGCCCCCGGCCGGGCTGCAGCCCAGGCGGGCTCTGTCCACTTCAGAACAGGCCTTGCCTGGCTCCCGCCCCTCTGCCCCCATTCAGAGTCTCAGACATCAGTTACAGACGTATCAGCACGAGGAGACCACCTCCTGTGTTCCCCACCTGCCCTGGCCTTCTCTGGGCCTCTGGAAATGGTCTCTGCTGGCTCGGAACGCCCCGGCCTCCTTTCCCGAGTGACTGTGATGTTGGGGTGGCATTTTGGTTCTCTGATCCCTGCTGCCTCTGTGCAGTGAGGGTACGAAATGCCCAGGCTGGGGGGGGGTGGGTATTTGGGAATTGGAGACTGTTCCCCAACACTGTCACTGAGTTTAGGGGAGAGACCCCCGGGGGGGGGGTGACCCGTGTACACCACTTGGGCTGACTTGCTTTCTGATGAGTCTCCTCTAATCCTCCTCTCTGGACTCAGAAATGAAGTTTAATTTCAGTTGGTGGAAAAATAATTAAGACTTATAAACCCTTGTTGTAAATGTCACTCCAGGGTTCCCGGCAGAGCTGCCCAGTCAGAGTTTTTAATCATATTTTAGTCTTAGTCAAAGCCCCCCTCTGTGAGCGGCTGGCCACTTAGCGCTCATTAATGGCTCCTGCTCGCACAGCTCACGCGTTTGCTGAGAATTGATCTTCCCGTGAAAGTGTGCTTTGGAGACGCGGGATAACTATGCAAGCCTTAAATGAATTACATTTTGTCACGAGAAGAAAACAATGTGCTCGATACCCACAAGGGGGATGACGGCTGTCACCACAGGCAGGGAGGAGTTACGGCGGCGGGGTGGGGCACAGAGGGAGGCTCAGGGGTGCGGGGGAGTTGGGGTGCAGGGGGGCCATGCGGCTGGCTCCATCTCTGTGCCCATGTTCCCCAGGAGACAGTCACACCCTGGGTCATTTCCTCAACCACATGACAGGATGCTTCCCGCTCTGTCCCCACAGCTGGAGAAGGGGTGGGTGTCTGAGCTTGAACTTCTCTCGGGTACTGCTACTGCGTGGTAATACCAGTGCTACTTCATAGGCTTGTTCTGAGGCCTCAATGGCTATGTATTTAAGAAGTGCCGCTGATGCCCCAGGCTGGTGGGAGGAGCTGAGATAGGAGGGGGCTGCCACAGGAGGAGGGGCGAGACCACATGGCTTTGCTGTCCTCTGCCCATTAAGGGGCATGCGCAAAGTGGCACCTGGAGCAGGAGACCCCCTTACCCCCAGCTGGGCCTCCCACCGCCCCACGCTGGACAGACCTTTGCTTGTCCCTTAGATTTGGGTCTCGGGTGGGGGGTCTGCTAAAGTAATGTTTCAGGTCTAGCCCCAGCTTCTGACTTCGAGGCCTTGGGAGACACTGGGCTCTGGGAGCCAAGGCTGGCCTGGTTCTAAACCAGAGAGGTTGATGGTGCCAGGGCAGCAGTGGGCTCAGTGGAGGGAACTTGCATGGACCCGGAGGACCTATTGCCTCCTGGCATCGGGTGCATTTTCATCACGTCCCGATGGTACTGAGAGGTGTTCACCACCTGTGACTGAGCCGGTGGTCCCAGAGGGGCCAGGGAAGCAGAGAGGAAACCCCTGTTCATTGAACCCTGGACACAGTCAGTTCCCACACCAGGGACTGGGCTGTGATATTCTTGTTAACTGTTTCATTAGGAGGGGTCTCTGGGCAAGTCATTGCCCATTTCTGGACCTCAGTTTCTCCTGCTATGAAGCGGGGTCGTAACAACACTGGCCTCCCTAGGGCTGTAAGGGCACAGTGAGATGTGGGAGGTGGGGGTGCAGCCTCTGCCAGGGAGGGGCTGCTGCTCTGCTGGGCTGGGGGCACCCAGAGCTGCTGGTTCATGACAATAAAACCATGTTTTCAATAATATCCCACTACACAGAGAAAGAGAATTCTTATGAATTTATGCAAATAAGTGCACTGGAATAAAAATAAGACCTAGGAAGAATTTTCAAATTCTGGAAGTATCAGGTAGGAAGAAAAGTAAATGTTTCAGTTCTGCTAAAGTAAATTGAAATTTACTAAATCTAAACATAAATTAATTCTTTTCCTCCATGAGTCAGACACAATGCAGAAACTCATTAGCTTATTAAAGAACAACTGGGACTTTGAGAAGCAAGTGCACGAAGGCTGTGGACAGGTAGGGCAGGGGCCCAATAGCATGGGTACCTTGGCAGCTGCTACAAGAGTTCAAAAGGCTCCTTATCACCCCGTCCCCCCCATTTTTAGCTCTCTGAAGTTTGCATTTAGAGAGAGATGGTTACGATAGCAGCTGCAATGCTTGTAGATGTTTACTTCTGGTTTTTCAAAGTGGAAATTCTTTTTTTTCCCTCTAGGTACAGTTAGCTTAGGGGAGAAAGTAAAAAAAAAATTTTCTATCAAACTGTTAATGTCATCAGTTTCCAATGTGACTAAATGTTGTGGCCATACCATTATTGCAAAAAAAAAAAAAATCCTTTCAATATCTCTTCAGGTTTCAGCAGCAGGGACTAGAAGATAATATTTCTGGCTGTACAGTCAATTTCATGGACCTAAGAAGGTTCCAAGCACATGGACACTCGTGGGCCAGTAGCTCCTCAGATGGCCAGAAGAAAGCCCCAGAGAATCCCACTGGGTGACAGCAGACCCTAGTCACAAATGATTTTTTTTTTTTAAAGATTTATTTATTTATACATACAAGAGCTGGGGTACAGGCCAGAGTCCAGGAAGGTGAGAGGATTCACCAGAGACAGAGCAGAACAGGCAGACTGACTGAAACACACTGCTGAGGGCAGCAGCGGGCGAGGCAGGAGAGGTCTGCCGCACCATGTGGGTCCCCTCCCTGGCCGGCAGCAGGGATCGAACTCGTGCTGCAGTGGCTGCGGTTTGCTTCATAGTGTGTTGCTTAACCCACTGCGCCACCAGGGAGGCCCCTAGTCACAAATGATTTTATCCACATCTCTGCCCACTCATATTTTGGGGGCCAAGTCAAGTTCTCAGAACACAAGGAAGGATGGAAGGAACACTTCATCCAATCCCATGGTTTTCCTTCTTGTGACAGCACAAAGGACAGAAGGGGGTGGTGGAATCTAAAGGGGAGGAGGAGGAGAGGGTAAGAGCTCAGAAGTTGTCTTATGTCCTTTCAGTTGTAATAGTTTTCTGGCGGGACATGCTGTCAGAGTCCTGATGTCCCCTGGAGGTTTTTAGACACTACTTAAAGAAAATGTCTGATTCAACTGGCCTAATTTTCTAAATCCAAGTTTTTCAAGCTTAGACCCTAAAGAACAAGTTTTGGGCGTTCAAAAGAGCATGGCAAAGGCCACTGTGATTTTTAATTAGCTTTGGTGTTATCACTCCACTGAGAAAATAATTCATAAGAACAAGGGTGATCGTCATTAAGGTGAATGTATGTCAGATGTGGTCTTTAATTTTTGTTTCAATTTGATTTCTAGTCTGTCATCCTTTAAAGAGGTTCCCTGAGGTTAGCCTCAATACTTCTTTCCATCATTTTCCTCTTCCCAACCTGCTCTTCCCATAAGTGCCAACAGAACAGATAGTAGTGAGAAGAGAGCTATCTAAAAAAATAACCTTTAAATATAAGTATTTATTACATTCAGGACATAATCCAATTAGCAGCAAAATTCACTCCCAGAGTTTTAGCCTAAGAAAGGAAACAGCTACAAAGCATCATAATCCCTTTTCCAAAGATAAAATGACGCTGAAGACAGAGACAAGAAAAGTTTAACCAGCAGAGAACTCAAGCCCAAATGATCACAATATTTCCTTCCGCTGATCTTAGTTTTAGAAGAGAGAAAAAGTCTTGCCATTTTCATCCTCTGGGTCCCCACAGATGGAGGACCGAGAGACGGATGAACCAAGAATGGTCACTCTCTTACCAGCTCTGCCAGCGGCCCAGAGTCTCTTTCTGCAGTAGCTGGCCAGGAGCAAGCAGCGTCCAGCCAATGAAGCAGGTCCCTTCATGGTTGTCAAGCTGGTGAAGACGGACCGTTAACTCTTTGGATCCTTAGCAGTCTGGTTAAGCAATCAAATTAACATCAGACAGATTAGTAGGAGAAAAAAATCAAATTACATATGTATGGAGAATTCACATAGATGTGGACTTTAAAGCAAATGGGGGGAAAGTGAGGATATATATAAATCCTGAGCCAAGAAATGGAGTGGGGACCTGAGGTTGTAAAGGGGGGCAAGGGAACTCACATGGCAAGGAGAGGGGGCCTGGTGATGAAGAACAGATGCACTATAATTATGGCAGTCCATGTTTGCCCCATTTATGTCTCCAATGGAGGCTTATTTCTGATAAAAATTCTAATTCGGGGTAAGAGATCCCCCAGTTTCCATTCTTGTAGGTAGCTAAGGGAGTGGCAGAAGTGCCTCGGGAGCCTGCAGTGCCCCTCCTGACCTCAGCTCGAAGTGATCCTATGCCAAAGGGAGATGTTTTGGGGGAGACCAGTTCTGAGCATCTTGGGAGACCTCTTCTGTGCCAGCGAAGGATCTGGTATTGATTACAGCTGGAAAGCTGATAATGCTGGTTGGCTGCTGACAGGCCCCCGACAAGACAGACGGACATGCTTCTGTGACTGAGCCACCTGTGTTTATGATGGAGCAGGTGCTGTCCCCAGGTGCTACCTGTGCATGTGGAATAATCCTGCTGCAGTCCTGTGGGGGAGGGGCCACTCTTGCCCTCTTCACCAGTGGGACCCAAGGGGTTCAGTGACTTGTTCAAGGTTATGGTGGCAAAGCTGGGACTTGAACTCAGGCAATAGTTGACTCCACTGTCTTAAGCATCATTCTAGGAGGTAGCCACGCAGTTACTCCCTGAGGGAGACACAAGTCTGTTAAATAAAAACTCATGTGCAAACTGGATGAAGGGAGGGATCGCTTCAGTCGAAAACCCTAGGTTTGCTCACCCCACACGGAGTGGAGGACATCTGAGTGGAAAGGCTGCAAGAAAGTTCCAGATACACTGAAAGAGTCCCCTTGACTGGAGCAGAAAGACAAAGGCACAAGGTCCTGTCTTACCCAAAATGTGCATCCTGGTTTCTTTTATTATGGGAGGTACCATGTTCCTGCCTCCACTTACATGCAGCCCCCTTGGACTGGCTGGTTAGCTGCTGGGAACTATGGACAGGGCTGAGTGGCCAGGTGAAGCTCTGTAACGTGGAAGTCTGGTGGGCTCAAAAAGAGGTCATAGTTCTCTGGCTTTGACTTACATCCAAAGACTTGGGGGGCTTGGAAAGAGACATGGAGAGACACTTGGAAGAGACAGGTGGGTGAGAGACACGATGGCAGTTGTTAATCTTGATTTATATTCTGTGTCTCTCCTTTTGTCCCAAACTTGCCTGATCTCCTCCCCTCTTTCTTGCTGCTCCTGCCAGAAGTTACCTTAGATTAGTGGCCAGCTTTTGGGCCTAGTGGGCAGATCCTGTCTGGCTGGACATTTGCCCATGAGGGGATGGGTAATTTTGAAAGTTTTATTGGGAAATATTTATTAGGAACCTCCTTTCTTCTCTCCCTTCTCTGCACACCAAATCTATTAAAGATGTTTCATAGCAAAGGTGCTTCCTTTGTCTTTATGTGGCAGATGGCAGGACCCTGTTTTAGAGCATGTATCTTGGGTCTGGGTGTCTGGTGGGAAGGTCTCCAAGTCTGCCATAATCTTTCCTTAAAAGTAAGAAGGCATTCTCACTTGGGAATCCGCTCCCAAAGAGAAAGTTCTTCACTTTGTCTCCTAAAGGTTCAGAAGTCAGATTCCTAAATAAGCAGGAATCTGTGGCTTAGGAAAAGCTGAAAGTATGTTTTAATTTTCTGAAAGTAAAGAAAATATCTACATTTAAAAAAAACACGACAAATAGGATATTGAATAACTTTTTTCTCTTCGAGCTAAGAGAATCTAAGGGCTTTTTTTCTTAAAAAGAAAAAAAAAAAACTTCAATTACACTTATCATGTTATATCCCCAACTTCAAACATCAGTGACTATTACTTTTACCCATTTAGTTTCAGTCCTTCAAAGAGGATCAGATCCTATTGGAACTCTAAGTGCTCCATTATTAACCATGGACTCCTGTCATTATTCTTTCATTTTCACCGCCAACTTTCTATAGTCTTTTTCTTTTTTTAAAGCAGTTTCCACTTTGGTTTACTCTAGCCTGAATTCCATCAAAGCCACACCTCAAAAAAACAAAACCAACCAAGCTCCCCTCCCCCAAAATACCCGCTCAACCTCTGTAGATAGAACCAATGTAGAAAAGTTGGAGATACAAAAATCTTATCACCTAGAAACAGCCAAGACTGACACCACGGTGTGTATTTTCTCTCTTCCCTATAAATCCAGAAGAATACAAATAAAGCAAGGATAAAACTCTGACAAAATTATGTTTTTCAAAGAGATTTTGATGATAGGAAAATGCTCGTGGTATTAAGCAAAATATTCTGGGTACAAAACCTTTTTTGTGTAAGACTCGTATATGTACTGCGTAAATACACACCTGATAGTAACAGTGATTACCTCTAGTCCGTACTCAGTATCGCTAACTTTCAACCACAAACACTCATCACTCTAAGAAGGGGCGGAGGGGATATAACGTCACTTGGAAGAAGATCACGGGTACCTTTGGGATTTTAAGTGCTTTAGTCTGGGCATTCAACACTCGGAAATACTTCGTTTCGAAAACAAAGGATCAGGCAGGCAGGGGTGGGGGCGAGAACTGACGGGAGGCGGGGAGCCCAGCTGGGGGCGGGGCTGAGACTGCGAGCGGTGTGTGTGTGTGGGGGGGGGGGGGGGCGGGACAGGCCTACGTCACAGCGCCGCACTGTGACGCGATCCGGGGTATATAAGGCCATAGACACACCCGCGCTTGCTACTTAGCCTGCAACCGCTCAGAGCGCAAGGTCGGTCCTTCAGCCACTTGGAGTGATCACCGACCCAGGAACATGCGAAGAGGGATGTTGATGAAGCTCCAGCTGGGGCTGCTGCTCCTGGCACTGCTCCTACCCCAGCAGGTGGAATCAACTTCCACGCCCGGGGCGGGCGCCGGCACAGCAGCTGCCACCCCCGCCAAGCCCAAGCCCAAGCCCAGCCAGGCGGGGATCAACGTTCTGCAGTCTTCCAGTGTCCTGCTAATTTCGCTCTCTCTTCTTCTCCATCTCTATTACTGACAGACTCAGGCCCAGAAGCATTTTCATTCTCCATCTCATCTTTGAAAACTCAAGCCAAACGGCTTCGTTATGTCCAGTATGGTAAGAAAAACAACAGGTCCGCCTCAGATTTTCTAATTCCACTCCATATTTTATTGACACAACATTGAACATGTAAAATCTGACTGGTTTGAAGAGGACAGGAAGAATTCGACTAGATAATGAATCTGCCAAAGTCTTGTGAACAAGGCGGGAAGGACAGCTAACAACCAAAGTTCCTGAATGATCTCATGTCATTAATGTGGGTTTAAGGAATATGGACTTTCAACACTTGAAGAACTGAATGTGGGTTTAAGGAATATGGACTTTCAACACTTGAAGAACTGAATGTGGGTTTAAGGAATATGGACTTTCAAAACTTGAAGAACTGAATTTACCTTCATCTAGAGAAAAAGGATGGGCTGTGGGATGGAAATGTTTCCGTATTGATTCACCAAATCTGTGGTCATTAAAACAATCTGGTAATACCAAAAGCTGCTGTGATTCTCTTTACGTATTTAGAAGGGGTGCCTACCTGTGTTCCTGTAAATCAGTATGCATTTAATGCTATAGATTTAGGTTTTACCTTGTTAAGCTTTCACTATTCTTGAAGACTCTTTGCCCTGGGGAGGAGAGAAAAGGGGAAAGAAAGAAGAGGGGAAGGGAGAGAGGAATCAGAAGAGGGAAAAGGAGAGGAGGGAGGGGAGAAAGGTGGGAAAAGAGAATGGAGGAGGGGGAGTGGGGACAGGGAAGAGAAGAGGGTAGGGGTGAAGTAGATGGGGAAAGGGAGAAAGAAAAGGGAGGGATAAAGTAGAAGGGGAAGAGAAAAAAGGGGAGGAGGAAGTAGAGGGGAAGGGGAAGAGAGAAGGGAGAGAGGAGAAAAGGGAGGGGAGGGGTGAGTTAGAGGGGGAAGAGAGAAAAGGGCAAAAAGGGGAGGGAGCAGAGGAAGAGGAAGAGGGGCAAGAGAAGAGGGAGTTAAGTTGGTGTAAATTCAAATTAGAGTGTTATAACTTAGGGTATTACATGTAACCTTTGTAATCACAAAGGAAGTAGCTATAAGATAAAATTAAAAGGAAATGAGAAAGGAATTTGAATATTTTACTACAAAAATCAACTAAACACAAAAGACAGTTCAAGAAATAAGGATCATGTCAATATAGAAGGCATATTTAGAAAACAGCACATTGACAAAAGTAAGTCCCTCATCAGTAAACACTTCAAATGTGTGTGGTTCCTGGACCCTACTGCACATGTGTGCACCTGTGGCAACTTCCTCACACCTACAAGCAGACCTCACATGTCAGTCGAGAGTCTAATTGTGACACTCTGCCCCTGGGGAGCATCCACAGGTGTAGGACCCAGTCTCCCAAGACCACCCTTCCCTTCAGGTGCCAGTGGAAAGTCCAGCTTGTTACCTGTGCTTCTGACTGACTATAAATCAGAGGTTCCCACAACCCCCTCCTCAAGTTGAGTTAATTGGCTATAATGACACACAGAAATCAGGAGACCTATTTATTCACAAGATCACCCATTTACTACAAAGACTACCAAAGAATATGAACCAACGGCTGTCATCAACAGATGAAGAGAAGCACAGGGTGAGGTTCTGAACAAGGAACTTCTGTACTGATAAACAAGTTAGCATCTGGAGGCACTATGGCTCCCCAACCTGGAAGTTCTCTGAATCTTCTCTTTTTGGGGGGCTTTAATAGAGACTTCACACTTAGGTGTGATTAAGTCATGGGCCCATGAGATAAGAATGGGCCCATTAAATCATGGGCCCATTCACCTCTATAGCCCCTCTCCCTTCCCTGGAGATTCAGTCCAGCCTCCTATTCACGGTGGTTTCCCTGGCAACCAGCCCCTAACCTCAGGTGCTTTCTGAAAGTTGTCTTGATGAACACAGTCCCATTTAAAATAAGATAGCCACTTATTAAAATAAGATAGTCCCATTTAAAATAAGATAGTCTGAAAATTTTTCAGGAACCAAGGACTACAAATCAACTGTATGACAAAAGATGTTCCCATTACTCATATAGTCGGGAAATTCGCGGGGTTTCAGGAGTTGTGAACCAGAACTGTGGGTGAAAAATATATAGATGAGAAATATACTTTGGTCCTCTGAGTGACCACATTTTTATTTGTTAAAAATGACACTATCAGATAATGTAATCAAAAGACAGATTGGCAGAATGGATAAAATCATATGATCCAAGAGATCATATCTACAAGAGATTCCTATCAGATTTAAAGACAAACAGATTGAAAGGATGGAAAAGATAAGCCACAAAAATAATTAAAAGGGAGCAGAGGGGCTACACTAACAGCCAACAAAACATAAATTGTTTCTCCACAGACTTTCTTACATCTGCATGTCTACGGTGGTCAGAGGTATCATAAAGAGCACCACAGTTGCTTACTCAGCTTCTCCATCTGCTCCCTACTGTGTGCCTGGCCCCTGGGAGGGCTTCCACAGATACCCTAAAGCTGAGTGAGGAGAGGAGGAGTCAAGAGGACTCCTCATTTTAACAATAGGATGGACATTGCCTGGAGCACAGCCAGTTAAGGCAGATGGTCCTGTGTTGAGGCCACCTTGTGTCTCAAGACATGATTTTTAAAAAATATTTTATTTATCTATGCAAGAGCTGGGGTACAAGCCAGAGATGGAGGGGAGCAGGGTGAGAAGATTCACCAGAAACAGCAGGGAGCAGAACAGGCAGCTTGAGGGAAATACACTGCTGAGGGGAGCAGCAGGCGAGGCAGGAGAGGTCTGCTGCGCCACGTGGGTCAGCTCCCCGGCTGAGGATCGAACTCGTACTGCGGTGGCCCTCTATTTTAAGTGTTTCTGAAAGTGATTTGCTCTTTTCCTAAAGGACTTTTGCATCTATATGTAGGAGGAATGTTGCTCTGCACTTTGCTTTTCTTGAAATGTCTTTGGTTTTGTTATCCTGGTAACACTGGCTTTGAGGAATGAGCTGGGAAGTCTCAACTCCTTTATTTTCTGAAAGAATTTGTGTAAGAGCTCTAATTTTCAAATCTAAATGGTGGTTAGAATTTGCCAATGACTCAGTCTGGGCCTTTGGTTTTCTTTGTGGGAAGGTTTTTAATTGGAAATTCAGATTGTTTAATAGATAAAGGATGATGAAGGTTTTCTATTCCTGTATTTTGTTCAGGGATTTGTCTTTAAGAGAATTTGGCTTTTCCACCTAAGTTGTCAAATTTATTGGTGTGTTATTATTAACACCATTCTCTTGTTATCCTTTTAATTTTGATAAGATTTGAGGTGCTGTCCCATATTTCATTCTTGATGTTTTGAGACTTCTCTTGTCTTGATTAGTTTAGCTAAAGGTTTATCAACATTATTAATCCTCTCAAAGGACCAGCTTTTGGTTCTATTAATTTTTCTTTATTATTGTCTGTTATCAGAAAATGACTTCTATTCTTGTATTTATTATTTTGGTCCTTATTTTAGGTTTACCAAGTACTTTTTCCATTTTTGCTTTTATAGTGAAAACTTGTCATTAATTTCTAAGTAGTTGAAGGTATACATTTCTTTCTGTTTTATTTTTTACACAATTTACAGGTTTTGATATATTGTATCTTCATTGCTATTGCCTTAAAATATTTACAAAATTTTACTTGCGATTTCATCTTTGACCCATGGATTGTTTAGATGTGGAATGTTTTGTATCCAAATACTTAGGAATGTTATAGATCTCTGTTATTAATTTCTGGTTTAATTATGTTATGGTCAAAGTTCATGTTCTATAGGATTTTGATTCTTTTAAAATTATTTTCAGATTTATTTAGTGGTTCAGCATGTGGTATGTCTCAGCGTATGTTCTACATGCATTTGAAAAGATTTTATTTTCTCCTGCTGATGGGCAAAGGTCTATAAGTATTGGGTGGAAATGGTGTGGTTTGTGTCTTCTGATTTTTACTGATTTGATTGTGGAAATTTCTAATTCTCCTTTTGATTTTCTCAGTTCTTGCTTGGTGAATTTTGAAGCTCTGTTTTTGGTGCTTGGATGTCTGTACTTCTAGAAATTTGTAAACGGTTGATGAGTTGCCCCTTTATCGTGAGATGTGCTGTTGATTCTGTTACTATCTAGTACTGCAGTTTTCTTTGCTGATACTAATAGAATCACTGTAGAGTTCTTACAACTGGTGTCAACATGGTGCATCTTCCCCTATTCTTTTCCTTCAACTTATCTGTGTCTTTAGTCTAAAAGTGAGCATTTTGTATAGGCTGCAGAGAGCTGTCTCTAAATTTTATTCAACTTGACAATATCTGTTTGAGTGTTTAAACTATTTGTGCTCAGATTATCAATAATATGCTTAAATGGGTAGTTCTGTTTACTTTTTATTGTCTCATTAGCTTTTTGTTCTACTCTTTCCTTGCCATCTTTTGAATGGAGTGTACATTTTTTTGAGTATGCTGCTTTATCTTCTCTACTGTCTCTTAGTTATACTACCTTTTTGAGTTAGTTACTTCTTAGAGGTTCCACTTGACCCACCACACGCACCCTAAACATGACACAGTCCCCCTTCGGACACTATAGCCTACCCCCGGCACCCTGAGAACCTTTCAACAGCAGACTCCCCACTTCCATCCTTCCTGCTATTGCTTTCATACCCTTTACCCCTACTATAGCTCCTATAACACATTGTTATTAATTTGGCTTTAAGTGGTTACCTTTTAAAGAACTTTTAAAATAAGAAAACTGTTCTTTTATGTTTATTCACTTATTTACCAGTTCCAGAGCTCCTCATTCACTTGGTTTTCTTTTGTTCCTATTTTCCTTCCTCAGCTGTGTCCAGTCTCCTAAGAAGCCATCAAAGTGTCTTTCATTCCCGCTACAGTCATTTTGATCTTAATAGTCCCCTTTGTGCTTTCCTCCAGATTTCCATCTCTTTGCTTACCTTGCCCATCTGTTCTTGCACACTGCCTGCATTAGCCATTAGAACCCTTAGCACGGTTATTATAGTTTTAAATTCCCGGTCTGATAATTCCAGCATCCCTGCCATGTCTTATTCTGATGCTTGCTCTATCTTGTCAAATTGTGCTTTTACTGCCTGGCATACCCTGCAATTTTTCCTTGATAGCTTGATGTGATGTGTTGGTAAAAGGAGCTACTCTATATATCTGTCAATCATGTGGCGAGGTGGCCGAGGACAGGACTCCTTCTGCAGTTCGATGATGAGGTCTTGGTCTTTTTGAGCCTGTGTGAACTTCACAACTGTATCTCAGTTGTTTTTCTCCTTCGGTAGGTGGGGCAGGATGGTTAGAGTGGTTGGCGTTGGGTATTTCCCTTCCCTCAGGTTTGCAAAATCCTGATAATCCCCTAGCAGCTCATACTCCGGTTAACTAGTTTCTCCAAAGGGCAGGTCATGTTAAGAAGATCAGACTGCGCTGGTATATTTTAAAATGGCTCATTTTCCCCTCCCCCTGCTGAAAACATGAGGTTATTTTTCTCCGGTATTTACTCTGACAACCTGGTTCCCTCTAATGGAATGGGGCCCCTCTGTGGTTTTTAATTCTCAGTTTTGTCTGGCAGTTTATCAAGTACAGTTCAGGTTTCCCTACCCCAGCTCTGGGTCCTCCCCCCCC
>JAGFMF010012145.1:8907554-8962324 GCA_019455555.1 Galemys pyrenaicus | reverse complement strand
CCCCGCCCCCCCCCCCCCCCCCCCCCCCCCCCCCCCCCAGGTTTCGAGGGAGAGTCTCTGCTCCAGGATTTCTTGGAGACTTGCATTTGCCTGGCTGTCGCTCCAATGTTGCAGGCAGCAGTTTGCTCCTTGTTATCCCTCTGTAGATGCAATAAGAGTGCTGATTCTCCAACCCGTCCAGTATTATTTGTTGTCAGGGTAGAGTGGGTGCCTCCATACCTACAGGAGGAAGGAGCGTTTATCTTCCACTATTTTCTTCAAACTGAAGAACTTTTATTGACAGCCTACAGTGCTGGTCTGGTAGAAAAAAAATTAGCTTTTGTTCATCTGAAGACATTTTTACTTTACCTTCCTGTTTGAAGGCTATTTTCTCTGGGGATGGAATTCTAGGTTGACGTTTTATTTTCTCTTGTCACTGACAAGAAGTCATTCCAACTTTGTTTTGGCTTCATTATTTCTGATATGAGGCTTGTTGTCATCCTTTCCTTAGTTTCCTGTTTATAGTGTAGCTTACTGCTCTGTCCAAATTTTCCTTTACCACTATTTTCCCCTCAGCAGTTTATTCATGTGTTTATCTTATCTAGAAACTATTGAGATCCTTGAATCTGGATAACATCTAGTCATTCAAATATTTTTATGCATTCCTCTGCCTTTTTTAGGGACTCTAGTTTCATAGATGATAGACCTCTAGATATTGCCCCATAAATTATTGACACATTGCTCCTTTTTCCCTTTCAAGTCTCTCTGGGTGCTGCAGTTTGGATAGTTTTTATTTACTATGTTTCATGTATACTCAGTTTTTCTTCTGTAGTGTCTATTCTGTTGCTATTCCCATCTGGTGAATTTTTCATTTAGCTTCCCTTTGGTTATTTTTGACTTTAATTTTTAAAATATTATGTACATATTTTACTTTAAAGTTGTGAATATATATATATATATACACACATACACATACACACACATTTTTTTCAGGTTTTTTCTTCTCCCCTAGGTGGGAGAACTAACCCTTTCTATATATAGTTATTATGGAATTACATATAATACCTATATAAGAATATTAGATTGATTGTAGGGTAAATGAAGATTGCTCAGGTTTTTGTGCTGTTCGCCTCTGTGGCTAGCACCTGCAGCCTTGAATGCAGGAGGCTCCTGGGAGGCTCACCAGGGCACACACCCCTGATGCTGCACACCCAGATCATGGTGTGGGCATGTATAAATGGGCACACCGGGGCCTGGAGGCTGCGCATATGAGGGCAGCCTCACAGAGGATGGAGCGGCTGAGGCAGTGCAGTAGAGAACCACTAGGAGAGGAAAGGGCATATGGAGATTCCCAGGGGGCCCAAGTTGCCGTCTCCCTGCTGGCTTGTTTCCCTCTGTGGGGATGATGCCAAGGGCTCTGAGGTACCCATTTAAGCTACCTGGGCTGATGGTGAACTGACCGGCTTGGGGTGGCTGCATCATATTTGTTCTATTTTTTTCTCCTGGTTTTGAGTCACGTTTTATGTTTCTTTGCATGTCTGGTAACTTGTGCTCATCGACTGGACATTTTGAATACTTGTTTTTGACATTCTGATATTGTTTTGGCAAGTAGTTAAGTTACTTGAAAACCAGCTTGATCCAGATGGGCTTGTTTCAGAGCATCATTATAGTGGGGTTAGCCCCATGTCCACGGCATTCTCCTTCCAAGCCTCGATTTACATTACCCAGTGCTCAGTGAGCACTCCTTTCCCCGCGTGAAGGGGTGAGAGTTATTGGCCCACGAACTCAAAGGCTCTTTGCTCCTCCTGGGCCTGACCACGGGGACCTTCTCCCTGTGCCGACACCCATCAGTGTTTAGCAATGGACTTAAATCTGCCGCTTTCTGGAGTTCACTTTCCGCAGCTTGCAGATGCCAGCCACTCTGTCTCCGCAAACACAGATCTGTCGTTGTAACTGAGCAAAGCCGTCCCATTCTATTTCTGTTACCCTTTCCTGGGCTGTGGCCCCCAAGATGCGTCTATGTTGAAAGCTGGTGTGGTTACAGGGCTCATCTCATTTGCTTCCTTCTCTCAGATCCTGGTTTTTCATCACTGGGAGAGCTGTTCCATGTCTTGTCCACTTCTTCATTTGTTCTTGGTGGCGGTGGCAGAGCACGTAGGTACCGGTTACTCCATCATGACCAAAGCAAACACCCAAAGTGTGGGTTTTAGTATCCAGCATACTTGAACTTAGATTCTGTCATTGCCGGTTACTTGCTGTGTGATACCTTGTCCGTATCACTCCACTTCTCTAAACCTTGGTTTCTTCACACATAAAATGGCTAACATAGTCTCTGTCTTCCAGAGTTATTGTGGAGATAAAATGTTACTGTATCATCACATAGTGCCTGGGACTGAATAGGTGCTCAATAAATGAACAGCATTATTCTGAATAAGTACACGGTCTCCAGACTTTTGTGAGATGCTGATAATTCCTGATAATGATGATCCCCAAAGATCAGCATCTCTCTGTAGCCTCAACTGGCCTTTCAAGTGATGAATTGTACTTTTAAATATTTAAGCAGCCTTGGCTGCTCTGCATTAAAAGTTAACAAGTTTCTATTGAGCTTCTGTCAGTTGATTTTAACATCCTGCTGTTGATCCACTCAAAGCCTGGTGTTTCCTCAGGTGGCTCCAGAGCCCTGTGGTTGCTTTCCAAGGTGTTACTACAAAGGGGCTGTCACGGGAGTCTCGATCCAAGGCATGGAAAGCCCCATGTTCTCCCACCGACCCCTCCCTTCGATCTTCCAGGAAATCCAGGTCTTTCACTAGTAACTCTTTCTGATCGGGGTTAGCATGAGAACTGGCTTCTGGAAGGCATGCTCTGAGGATGCATTAATCCTTCCAGTGCCAGGAGCTCCCAGGGTGCCTTTGAGGAGGCAGGAGGGGGAGCAGGAGGGCAGGAACAGGAGAAGAGAAATGAGGTGAAGCCTCCAAGTGGGTCTGTTTACTCCCATCAGCTCCAGGTTATCTTTAAATGGGATAAAAATATCCCCTAATCCTCTTTATCGCAGCTCAGTGCTTCTAGAGAAGAGATACTTGACATTTAAGGTTGTAAGAAAAGGAAAAAAATATGAATAAAAGAGATATACAATATCTCTTTGCACATGCTGTTCCCTCACCCCCAACTCAAGTGGTAACTGTTCCCCCTTCAGAGCTCCACTGCCCATTCTAGTCTGCAGGGAAGTCTGCAGTGCATGCCCACCTAGCCCACCTTCGCACCTAGTGGTACCTTCCCAAAGGGTATTTGCACTGTGACCTGATACTTCTCACCATGATCGATTGGTCTGTTCCCCTGGAGTCCCCACTCAGTGGGCAGGTAGGTCCCTGGGGGTTTTGCTCACTTCCCCCAACGTCATGACTGTCCCCTCACAGGCCCTCAACACAGGTGTTGATAAACGAATGTGTGTGTCACTGCTGAGTCCCCTCTCAGTGCTCTCCTCTCCCAAAATGGGGCTGATGGGACTGCACCCAACTGGCACTGATAAGATAATACTGTTGAAGGGAGGGAGGAGGTGGAACGAGGGGAGCGGGTTGAGATTTAGAATCCTTGGCTTGGCTTCTGGGCCTGTGTCTGGAAAGCAGCCTGGGCAGAGGCTGATGGGTCTCCTGGACACAGGCATCTGCTCCTGAAGGAGCCCCCAAGGGTGGCTGGGCAAGAATGCAGAGCCTGGGGCAGGGGAGGGAGGCTGGAGGTATGGACTTGAGTGGAGGGTGATAAAATGAAGCCCAGCCCCGGTTCTGGAGGGGCCTGGGTAAGTTGCTGGACAGACCTGAACCTGACGTTGGGCACCTGCAGGGAAACTGTCGCAGGCTTAGGTGAAATGAGAAAAGTCAGGACAATCTCGGCTGTAGGTCACTGTTAGCACCTCCCAAAACGAGTGTCACCTGATCCCAGTTTGGGAAATGCCGTGTGGAGGCATTTAAAAGTCAGCGTGATTTAACAAGATGGTTCACAGAGTTGGCAGCGCTGTGCTGTGAGTCTGAGCGCCCTGTTAGGAGGGGAGAGCTCGTGTCTGCTCTTGTCCTCTGACATATGATGTAACAGCCCCCCCCCAGGCCCCTCCCCAGCCCATCTCAGAGGGCGCTTATAATCTGATGGGGGAATGTAGGATGACTGAGCTGTCATTTCAGGGCATGGAAGTTCTGCAGGGAAATCAAAATGGATGGGGTGGCAGATGTGAGGAGCGTGGGGGTATTTCAACTGAGGACCCTGCAGGGGGAGGAAATGACCCTCAAATCAGGTGTTCCAGGAGAGCCCGCTCACTGATTTCAGCAGCTTTTTCTTTTTTAAAGATTTATTTATTTATGCATATAGGCACTGGGGTACAGGCCAGAGGTGTGTGCATGTGTGGGGGGGGGGTGAGAGGATTCACCACAGGCAGAGCGGGGAGCAGAACAGGCAGATCAATGGAAGTACACTGCTGAGGGGAGCAGCGGGCGAAGCAGGAGAGGTCTGCCGCGCCATGTGGGTCCCTCCCTGGCCAGCAGCAGGGATCGAACTCGTGCTGCAGTGGCTGCGGTTTGCTTCATAGTGTGTTGCTTAACCCACTGCGCCACCAGGGAGGCCCAGCTTTTTCTTAGTATGACGCCCCTAAGAAGACAGCATCAAAGGGTATAAAAGTTAAAGCCTGTGATCTTTATTACTAGTCAGCTCCCGCTAGTGGCCATGCCTTAGAACGCCTGTTTCACCCCTTAGCCACCAACATTGAATAGTGGTTTTATCTTTTTATTTTTAAATTGATTTGCTTGGTTTCTATTTATATTTCATTGTGCAAGTGGCACGTAAAGTCCTGGCCACATACAAGTCACATAAAGTGACTTTTATTCTTAAATATGATAAATCAAATTCTGGGGTTTCTAGGAAACCATTTGACAGGGACAAGAAGTGGCCTGGGGTAGTCAGTGCTGGGCAGGAGTCAGGGCCCCAGTCACATCCCACCTGCCCCAGATGTGCCACGCACATCCCTTCTCCTTTGCTGGGTCTCCATTTACCCAGATGTCGCAGTAGCCTCCCAGCTGCGATCCCTCCTTCCAGCCCATCCAGTGCTGGGAATAGGCCCTGACACGTAGTAGGTCTTCAGCAAATATGTGTTGAAGGTGGAACCACTGAGTGTTGTTTAAAAAGACAAGTTGGCCCTGTGATGGTCTTGCTAACACCTTTGCTTGAGCTCTGTCTCTTCTATTTATTTGCTTTGTCTCTCGTCTTTGGGCTTCATGCAGGTGCATTGTGTTAAGATGGCGAAAGCCCAGATTCTGAGCCAGACAGCCTGGCTCTTGGCTCTGGTGATAGCAGCTTCATGGACGTGGGCGTCTCTGTGCCCGTGTCTCTTAAAAACTGGACTAATGACAATTGCTTCATGGGGTGGTACTGAGGAGGAAGTAGGTGCATGTATGCGTAGAGCTTCTAGGCCAGCTCCAGGCAGTGGGCTCCCCACCATGGCGGGGGATGAAGAAAGCGGATCTGAGGCACCCCAAAGTTATTTAACTTGAATCGAAGGAAGCTTTTCTCCTGGGGGTCCCTATAGCTCCACTCTGACACTTTTTGCATTTCAAGTTCATAAAATAGATACTCTCTATTTAGAGCAATTCTAAAAATTCCTGGAACTGGGTCTCATGGGACAAATTTGAGTAGAAGAAACTTGCAAGGCCAGCAGTTCCTGTCTTTGGGAGAGCTCCTGAGAGGCCCTGTCCTCTTTACTCGTCAGCCCCCACCACCCTGCAGGCTGTGAGGCCTGGGCAGCCCTGCCCTCCCTAGGCTGGTGGATTCTCCCTTCACTCCATTGTCCTTGGAGATTTTCTCAAGCCCACCCTGAGTGTGTATGCAACTGGGCCACCCTTGTTCCCTGATGGGATGCCTTGGGGGATCTGGGGGCACCCCATCCCTGCTGACAGCACCCCACAGACATTCTCCAAAAGGAGGGCTTGCCACTTCCCTGACACCTTCGGGGCTCCAGCAGATTTTCGCATTTTAAAAAAGAAGGGTGTCAATGGGAAAACTGGGAGGTTTCAGGCAACACCAGAGTCAAGAGGATTCAAACTGGGGACAGGCCAGTGGTGGCTTTTCATCAAAAATGGGGCCCGTCCTCCTGCGGCTGTTGTGAGGGAGCCAGACACAGATGTCGTGATGTTGGCCAGGCCCGGAACTGAGACTGAACATGGCCTTCATTCCCATCACAGCAGTGCGGCGCCATTATCAGGCACCCACGAGGCTGACGGGTTCCCTCCGTCCCATCCTCAGTAGTTCTCCCCGAGTCTGACCTGTCCACACCCAGGACGAGAGGCCAAGGCAGGACTGATGTCAGAAAGCGTCCGTCTCACCAGCTGTGTGACCTCGGGCAAGTGTCTGCACCTCTCTGAGCTCTGTGGAAGTCACGGGACTCGCCGCACAGGTCATGTGGGGACACACTGGGCCCCCGAGGTCAAGGCGCCCATCCCAGGGCTGGGCACGCAGTGGCCAGGCATGGCCGGGGCTGTCGCTGGACCGTGTGGACCCACTGCCCGTCTCACACTCCCAGTTTGACTCCCCCTCCCACCTGTGCCTTCAGTGGCTCTCCCTCCTCTTCCTCTTCCTTCCCCCCTTAACAAACAGCTTCACTTAAAAAGCCATCTGGGAGGATGGATGGCACCAGGCGCGTTTTGTAGAATGAGTTTTGAGGGAGAAGAGCCAAGAAATTAAAGGTGCAGCACTTAGGATTCCAGTCTTATGAGGCCCCATTACTCTGAGTGTGGGGGATGGTATTTCAGCACTAGGAATGCACCCCTCACCCGCCGCCAGTGTCCTGGGCTTGCTCCCACGTGTCTCTGAGGGGGCCTGCGCCCTGTCTCTGGCTGACTTCCTTCTCTTCCACCAGATGGGCTGCAGCTGGGGTTCTCCTCACCCCAGACTCCCCTCTCCTGCACTGTCACTGTCCACTTAGGAGCTGCTCCCTCTCCTTCAGGGAGCTGTGGAGGAAGGTTTGTCTTCTGTGGGGCCTCCCAAGGCAAATGTGTGGACATAAGCTGGATGCTCTATGAAGGAGGGATGTGTCCACAGCTGGGTGGGTGGACGGCCTTGGGGAGGGGTGATGAACTCCCCGTCACTGGGGGGTGCGCCGAGGGTGGGTGAGCACTCAGCAGAGAGGCCTCGAGGAGGCATACCCGTTGAGAGGCTGAGAATATGGGCAATGGGGATGGAGAGATTTGGGCCAAGTCCTGGCCCATTATAACATGTCTGACCTCTAGCAACAAGCTGAGCCTCGATTTCTTTATCTGGATGCCATCAAAATAATAACGTTGTCACGGAGACCAAAGACAGGTGTGAAAGCAGCGAGCGCAGTGCCTGGCACAACTCGCACTCAGTAAAAATGGGAGCTTATTATAATCAGGGAGTGTCTACTCCCTTGAGTTAGTGAGGTTCCAAGTTGCTGTAGTTTTAAAACCCAAGACTCTGAGATGTGGGTTCAATTATCCCCAAATTATAAAAGTCCCTTAGATTCTAAGGCTTTGAGACTTTTGCTTGGAACGTTATGCATATGCACGTGACTAGGGAATGAATTTATCCTCCCACCTGAAAAACCAAAATAAACAGAAAAAGCACAATATGGAACAATGTTTGTTAAGACACTAGATGTCAGGCAATGAAGGACAGTGGCCCCTGAGAAGAGGGGAGCCATGGGGTCGGGGGGGAGCCCCGTAGCAGCTGTGGCCCTTGCAGTCTTCACCAGCACAAGGAGGTGGGGCTCAGAAGATCCTGCTGCTCTCTGGACTAGGAGAGGTGGGGAGGAGGGAAGCGAGGCGTCTGGAGTGATAATGGGGGGCCTCGGAAAGCTGCCCAGAGAGAGAAAACTCCAGCGCTGGTAGGTTCCTCTTGGGACATTTGAGTGAGACCAGGCAGCACGTAGATATGAGAAAATGCAGGGAAAGAGTGGGTGGAGAGTATCAGGGGAGGCTGTGGTCGGCATGGGCAGAGGGCTGAACAATGCCTGTGCTTGCCAGCTAGACTAGATGTGCGCAGAGTTCGTCGGGCACTGGGTAGAAGTTGAAAGGGTCCTGCGTGACACTTGTGCATTAGTTCCTAGGGCATTAGTTCCATCACAAATGACTGTAAACTACATGACTTAAAAGAACAGAAGCTAGGCCTCCCTGGTGGCGCAGCAGGTGGAGTGCCACACTGTGAAGCATCCACGGCACAGCAGCACAAGTTCGATCCCTGGCCAGAGAGGGAACCTACATGGCACAGCAGACCTCTCCTGCCTTTCCTGCTGCTCCCCTCAGCAGTGTATTTCAGTTGATCTGCCTGTTCTGCTCCCTGCTCTGTCTCTGGTGAATCCTCTTAACCTCCCACAACGCTGGCCTGTACCCAGCTCTTATATGCATAAATAAGTCTTTAAAAACAAAACAAAACAGAAGACTTGCCATTCAGGAGACTGGAAATCAGAGCTTTGTCTGGAGGCTTTGAGGGAGAATCTGTTCCATGCCCCTCTCTTAGCTCTTAGGCTTGCTGGCGATTTCTGATGCTCCTGGGTTTGTAGGTACATCTCTCCAGTGTCTGCCTCCATCTTTATTGAGCCTTATAAAAGCACCAGTCATTGGATTTAGGACCCATCCTGATCTATGACTTCATGTTTAATTATATCTGCAAACAACTATTTCCAAGTAAGGTCACATTGTGAATTTTCAGGTAGCCATGCATTTTGGAGGGACACTGCAATCAACCCATTGCAATGAATTAAAACAAGTCCCAGAAGGATGGCACTGTTCCTAAATGACTGAACTATATTCCAGAAAAATGCTCAAGAATATTTACAGGAACATAAAAATATCCAGTATGGAGTAGGGTACAATTCACTGACACCCAAACAAAGATTACTAGGCTTAAAGTGAGGCAGGAAGATGCAATCCATAATGAGAATAATTAATCCATTGGACCAATCCAGGATTAATGCCACTATTAGAATTAGAAGCCAAGGGCATTAAAATAGTTATTAAACTGTACTCCAGATATCCCCAAAGTAGAGACAAAATGCATAATAAATGTTCCCAAGATTTCTGGTGTTGAAAGCTACAATGTCTAGATGTAAACTTCACTGGATAAGATCAATAGCAGGCTAGACATTACAAGAGAAAAAAACTCAAGTATGAAGGCATAGGAATAGAAGCTGTCCAGAATGAAATACACAGAGAAAAAAGAATTGAAAAAGAAAGACAGTGATTATAGGCAACTTCAAGAGACTTCATAATCCAACTTACTGTTGAATTTCCCAAAGGAGGCAGCAGGTACAGAAATATCTGAAGCAATACTAGCTCAAAAATTTTCAAAATTTGATGAAGACCATCAACCACCCACACAGGCACAAGAAATATGAAGGACACTACACCGAGATACAGCATAACCCAGTCACTTAAATCCAGTGATAATGAGAATATCATAAAGCAGCCAAAGAATAAATTTACAGTACATGGAGGAACACAATCACAGTGACTGTTGATTTGGCCTCATAATCTATGCAAATTTGAAGACAGGGAACAACGTCTTAGACATGAGAGAAGAAAGGGTCAATTTAAATTTCTTTGCTCAGCAAAAATACGTTTTCCCTCAAATGAAGGCAAAATAAAGATGTTTTCAGACATAAAAAACTGAAAGATTTAATCATATTATAATGCGGCAAAAATGAAAAAATCCTGATGGAAGAAGGAAGAAGATACATCTAAAAATATGTATCTACACCAAAGGCTGAAGAGCACAGAAATGACAGCTACATTGGTAAATATAAAATATATTTTCTTATTATCTAAATCTTTAAAAAAGATAATTGACTACTTCACAATTAGAAGACTATATTTACATTGTTGTTATGTACAGAGGTTTACAACATCTGTATAAGTAAATCATGTGACAATAGGATAAAGGCTAGAGGGGAGAAATCAAAGTGCACCACTGTGAGGTTTTCATATTACATATGCGATGAATAATTTCACTTGAAATTAGGTGATTATATGTTAAGATATATAAACCCCAAGTCAACTGAAAAATAACCAGATGGAAAGCTATAGATAATAAACCAACAGAGAAGACAAAATGAAATAATGAAAGATAATCAAAAGAAAGTTGAAATGGGTTCAGTAGAAAATGAATAGAAAGATGACAGGCTTACACATAATTATATCAATGATCATATTAAAGTTAAGTGGTCTGAACCCCACCAAATGAAAGGCAGAGATTGTCAAATTGGATTTTTAAAAATCTTGAGATGATTATATGCTGTCTGCAAGAAATGTGCTTTAAATATAAAGATAGTTGTAGTTAAATAAAAAAGGATGGAAAATATATCATGTAAACATTAATCGAAAAATACCAGAGTTGGTTATATTAATATTACACAATGTAGATTTCAGAGTAAAGAGTGTTAGTTGAGGTAAAGAAAGGCACTTGATTATTAAATAACAGGTCAGTTTTTCCAGAGGACATAATCCTATATGTTTAAGTACCTTGTAATGTTTTAAAATACATGAAACAAGACTACTGATAGAACTTCAAAGAGAAAGAGACACAACCAGAGTCAGAAATCTCAATGCCCTCTCTCAAGACTGATGGACAGATAGACCAATAGTGAGGACATATAAAATCTGAAAAACAAAATCGATCAACCTGACTTAAACGGCAGTTTTAGAATATTTTATTCAAAGAGAGCAGAATCCACATTCTTGTCAGGTGTAAGCGCAAGATTTATAAAGCATATTCGGAGCCATAAAACAAGTCTCAAAATTTGAATACATTCGATACAAAACTGCACACACACTGTCACAATGGAACTTAATGAGAGGTCACAAATCAATAACTTTAGCCTCTACCTTGAAACATTAAAAAAAGGCCAAAATTTAAACCTAAGGTAAGAAGAACAGAAAAAAGAAAATCAGATTGGAAATCAGTAAACTGAAAAGAGAGACATTCAATGAAATAAAAAAGCTCATTGTGAAGAAATCCATAAAATTGACAGACATCTAGCTCAACTTAGCAGAAGAAAAAGAAAGAATTTATCAGTACTTTTTATTAGTACTGAAATTTATAAGTAACAATTTATTAGTATGGAATGAGAGAGGTGATAGCACTACAGGTGATTTCTATTCATTTAATGTTTCAAGTATTAAAATGATACCAAAGCAATATTATGAACAGTTTAATATCAATAAATTAAACTTAGATGAAACAAATTATTTAAAAGACATATATACCAGTCTTCAAGAAAAATAGGTAACTTTAATAGCCCTTGATCAATTAAGGGAGTTGAATTTGTAGTTAAAAATTTCCCAAAGAATAAATCTCTAGACTCAAATGCTTCCACTTGGAGAATTCCACATCACATGCAAGAATGAAATGAGGCCAATTCTATACCATCAGACTTGAGGAGGGAATACTTTCCAACTCATTCTATGAAGCCAGTGCTATCCTGAACCCCAAATCAGAGTAAGATATTGCAAGACAAAGCCAGAAGACTATAGGTAATAGCTCTCATGAACATACATACAAATTCTAAATAAAATTGTAACTATCAAATCCAATACTATTAAAAAGGATAATTCTTCATGACCAAGTATGATTTATCCCAGGATGTAAAGTTACTTTAACATTTGAAAATAAATGAATGTAATTTATCATATTAATAAACCAAAAGGAAAAAATCATATGATCAGAAAAAAATTGATGAAATTCAACAATCATCCTTGATAAAAATGCTACCAAAGTGGGGATAATGGGCATATCCTCATCCTAATGAAGATCAACTATGGGAAAACCTACAGGATTTTTTCTGCATAGTCAGGAAGAAAACAAAGATATCTGATGTCACCACTTCAATTCCACATTATTCTGGAGGTTCTAGCCAGAATAAGACAAGGAATATTAATGAACAGCCAGAGGGCATCCATATTGGAAAGGAGGAAGTAAATGGCTCTTTATTTTCAGATGACAAGATTGAGTAGAAAATCTGATGGAATCTACCCAAAAAAGCTACTAGAATTAATAGAGTCTGGCAAGGGTATAGTAAGTTACCAGATCCATATATAAAAATCAATTTTCTATATACTAAAAGTGAACAATTGTATATTGAAATAAAAATATATTTATAATTGCATCAAACATTAAGAATTTGTTAGAGATAAATTGGGCAAAATGTGTAAGGTTTATACCTTGAAAATTACAAAACATTGCTGAGAGAAATTAAAGAAGACCGTAATAAATGCCGTGGGGAGTTGGGAGACTCAGCATTGTTGAGATGTCAATTTTCCTCAAATTGATCTGTGCATTCAATGCAATCTCAATCAAAATGCCAGAAGGATTTTTAGTAGAAATTGACAAACGTCCTCTAAAATTCATATGGAAATGCAAAAGACCTTAGAATAGCAAACCTGACTTGGGGAAAAAAAAGAGAACATAGTTGGAGGCTAAGACTACCTAATTTCATTCTTATTATAAAGCTCCAGCAGTACTGGAATCAAAGCAGACACATAGATCAATGGAACAAAATAGAGATTCCAGAAATAAACTCACATATATATATATATAAACCACACAAAACTGGGTTTTGTTTTTTTAAACAAAGATTCAAAGGTAATTCAGTGGAGAAGGGATATTTTTTTTAACAAGTGGTGCATTTAGCAACAAACAATAATCAAAACTTTGATCTATACATTTCACCCCATGCAAAATTAACCTAACAGGGATAACACGGATTACAGACTTAAATGTAAAACTAAAACTAGAAACCTTTTAGAAGAAAACAATCTTCTTGACCTTGGATCAGGTAAAGATTGCTTAGCTGCAACACCAAAAGCTTGAGAGAAAATAATTCATATATTGGATTTCATCAAAAATTACAAGTTCTCTGGAACATAGTGTTTGATGAAGGAAAATACAAGCCACAGATTGCAAGAAAATATTTGCAAAGCTTTGAAATTGTAAAGGACTTTTACATCGACTATAAAAAGAACTATAACAACTCAATAATAAACAAATGAATTACCCAGCTAAAAAATGGGCCAGAGATCTGAACAAACATTTTAGAAACCAAGACATATGGATGCCAAATAAGCACACGAAAACACATCATGAGCCATCAGGGAAATGCAAATTAAAACCACAATCGGCTGCTTTCTACTCCATCTCCATTAAAATAGCCAGAATGAACCAGACTGACCAAGGACTGATGAAGATGGGGAGGTACGGGAACCCTCCTACAGTGCTGTTAGGTCTGTCAAATGGTACACTACTTGGAAAAATCTGATAGTATCAAATTAAAGACATATGCTTACTGTAAGGCCCATCCATTCCATTACAAGTTGTTTACCCGAGAAAAGAAAGTATATGTCTACATTGCACACAAATATTCTTAAGAGCTTTATTTTTAATAGCTCCAACAACTGGGAACAACACAGAGATCCATTAGTGGTGGATAGATAAACAAAATCTGGTCTATTTATCTATACAATTAAACACTGCTCAGCCATAAATAGGAATGAACGATTATAAGCAATAACATGGATTAATCGTAAATAATTATGCTGAGTGAAAAAAGCCCTACAAAAGAGAGTACATGCTCTATGATTTCACTTGTAAGAAACTCTAGAAAACAAAATCTCTCTCATGACAGAGAGCAGATCACTGTTTGTCTGGGAACAGGTGAGCCTGGGGGATCGGAGGAAGGGTATCAGAAAACTTCGGAGGTGATTTATACTAGCTTGATAGTGGCAATAGTTTCAAGGGGATAGACAGATGGCAATACTTTAAAAGGCACAATATTTACTTGATTAAAAGCTATAGCAGTAAATCTCCAATGTGTGCAGATACAATCGATTGCATCAACCATAACTCAATCAAGTCATTAAAAATACCGTTGGAATACATGGGGATTACAATTGATGGCAAGTATATATAAATTTTAAAAAAATATTTTATATTAAAAAAAATTAAAAAAAAAAAAGATACCGCTTGCTGGACAGCCACATGCAAAAGAGTGACACTGAGCAAGATAACTCAAGAAGGACTAAGGATTGGAGTGTAAGAGTTGAAACCATGAAACTCCTAGAAGAAAACTTAGGTGGCAAATTTCTTAACATCTTGACATGAAAAGAAAAGGCAGCAAAAGCAAAAATAAGCACGTGGTACTACATCAAACTAAAATGCACCAACAGCAAAGACCCCTGCTGTTCACTGGGGTCCCTTGTTCTAATCCAGACCCCCAACATACCAGCCTCGTTGGTGTTCCCGAACTGTGTCCTACACTGTCCTCCTACCCCAGCATCTTCCATCTTTCCTGCCTCTGTTCTGAACCTCATTTCTGCCTATGGAAATCCTACCCCATGATTTAAGATCAAGGTCACAAAGGCAGGTTTTCCATGAAATTTCCTTCAGCTCCCAAGTGAAGAAAACACATCTCTCTGTTTCGATGGCATCTTGTTTAAGTCATGAATACAGCAACTATCACAGTCTGACTCATTAATTAGTTCGGAGCCCCACTTCAGTGTCCCTGCACCCCTCCTGCACCCTGTGCATCTGATGGGTCGAGGCAGGATGCCTATTGGGCTCCCTGGGGACCTGAGCCAGCAGCCCCCTCCCACCCAGGCGGGTGCAGGGGGTAGATGGAGGCAGGCAGCCCTGCAGACCCAGCCCGGGGAAGCCAGTGGAGGAGGGGCAGGGGGTCTCACTCAAGCCCCCCTTTGGCCTCCAGGCCACTGCTGGTCCAGGTGCAGTCATGAAAGGGGATCCCTCTAGAGGTCCAAAGAGTTCAGTTCGGAGGGGCGTTGCAGGTGCAAGAGCTGCTGAGGAGCAAACCGCCCTGAGGGAAGATCAAGCACTGCACTTTAATGGGCCCCAAAGCAGTTTCATGGAGAAGTCTCCAAGTCAGCTGCTGCTGCCTATGTTTGGCTGCGATGAGACAGAAGGTCAGTGAGTGGTCACTTCGGCTGTGACAGCCTGGGAGGCAGGAGGCCAGCTCCGGGGCAGGGAAATTGGGGGTCAGCTCTGGTGCAGGGGCAAGAGGGTGCAGCCTGAAGCCGTGGTGGAGGATGGGGGGCAGCAGAAGGTCCCCTGTAGGACCACAGGAGGCTTCAAGATCCCATGTGGGCAGGCACATGTCCACAGCTGGCCCCTGGGTGGGCGCCTGGTCTGTCCTATATGCGAGCTGGGGGTGGCAGGGAAGGAGGGGGTACTGGCCCTCCCCCGCACCAGCAAATGGGCCCTGTCTAGTGCAGCGACCGGTGTGAGCGCCCGTGAGCGGCTGGGCTGAGGCTCCAGTTACCGGGAGGCACAGAAGTGGCAGCAGAGGTTAAGAAGGAGCGTGAGGACACCCTGATGTGACGCCTCAGTTCTCGTTCCAAGGTCCCAGGAGCCAGCCTGCACATCTAGCATCTGGGCTGCAACTGAGATATTTTCGGGGAGCAGAGGCTTTTGTGGACAGCGTCTTCTCCAGGTTGAAGATTGTGCAGTCTGATCTCCCCTTCCTAGCTCGGCACTCCCAGCCCTTGTTCTGGCCCCCCAGAGAGCGGGGCTAGCTGTGGTTATGCCCTCCTTTGGTTATGTTGTGTTTGTCGCTGTCATGTGGTCTGTTTTGATAGAACAGTACCCCCAAGGTGGGGGGGGGGGAGAAGCTGTGTCCGTTTTACAGATGTAGAAACTAAGGCTCAGGGGCAGGCAGAGCTTCATCCACGTTCACTCACCCCACGCCGCTGACATGTCTTCTCTCCGCTGTCCTGGCCTTGCCCTGGTGGAGCGTGGTCCCTTCCCGCGCTTCCTGGATGGCGGATAGGTCCGCTCAGGGACAAGGCACAGAGGGTCAGGTCCACACACATCGCCCCGCATGTGTGCTGCTGGCCTGGGCCGGCGGGCGGGCTGTGGAGTGAGGGGTCTCGTTGAGGCATCAGAGGGTCCTGGTGACCTAAAGATTCTTGGGGTGAAAGCTCAGAAGTCCAAATCTCTGCCGCGATTTTCATGGACCCCCTAGTGGCTTTTGTAGCTCTAGGTCCAGCTTCTGTCTTTGTCCCATGTCACATCAGCCCAAATGAAGTACTTCTCTTGATGGCCCAGAGGGTCCTACAGCCGTGCCCACTTCTCGCACCAGGGACTGTTAGGGAGCAGTCAGGCGCTGCACATACAGCGTCAATCAGGTTTCGCAGAGCCTGAGGTGGAGCAGAACCCTCGGGGTTCCCTGGCTTAAAACCCTGAACAAGCCCAGCCCCATGGAACCTCCCTGTGCAGATGCCTCCCTTTGCGGGCCCTCTCCTCGTTATTCTGCCCCAGGGCCCTTCTTCAGTCCCCCCAGTACTCCTTCCACCCCAGGGTCTTTGCACATCTGTTCCTGCTTCCTAAATCCCTCACCCCTATTCTTCAGGAAACTAGTTCCTTTAGGTCTCAACTTAAATATCCACCCCTAAGCGCTTCCATCTGAGGTGGCCCCCCTCATCCCTCCTTCACAGTCTCCTGCACACAGCAGGCTTGGCCCCTGCCCCAGGCCTAATTAAACACTTGTCAGTGTGACTTTGCCATGTTCTTCAAGACCCTAGGAAGGTGGGAGCCTCATCTGACTGGTTTATTTCTCATCTGGGCACAGCAGGTGCCTGTCACAAGTAAGCGCTTAGCAAATGGCCTCAGTGAATTAGGGGGGCATCAGAATGGGGAAAGAGCAAAGAGTGAAAATGCTCTTGTTTTTAAGGAGAGCAGAAATAAATAAATAACTCAGGCTTTGTCAATTATTTTTATTTGTTATGGGGGATGGTTTTGATTTTATTTTGTATTAACTCACACTGAGTAATCAGAGCTGGTAATTACAGTTCCTGCCTCTGGGCTTTGCATCCCTGACTCTGGCCTTGAGGAGAGGGACCGGCTCATTTTAAGCAGTAATAGAGTTGAAATGCTCTCGGGGGAGTGGGCTCGTGTTGGGTGTAGAATTCAATTATTCACACTACTAATTAGATCAGGAAAGCTAATTAGATCTGAGGGCAGAGCTGCTGTGATCCCTACTAACAGACCGGGAAGATGGAGCCTTACCTGCCATCCCGGCCCACACCTGCCCCTGCCCACCTGTATCCCAGCCCCTGTGCCCAGGCATTCCCCGGGCGGAAGAACACGTTGTGAATGATAGCAGAGGTAGGTTAGCCAACTCCGCCCCAAGAAATGGTTGAGGTCAGTAGAAAGGCCAGGGCCTCCCAGGTCTTCTACACCACAGGCGATGTGGTGCCAACACAGAGGTGGGCAGTGGCTCTGCACCACCAGCTGCAGCTGTTGTCCTGGTTAGAACATATCTCTCCCAGACTGACGCTCTAAATCTGTTAAATTCAGCTTTGTTTGCTATTTCTTTATCATTTTATCACCATCACCATCATTATCATCATTATCGCCTTCACATCACCATCACCATGATTACACCATGACCACCTACATTACCACCATCACCATCCTCAACAGAATTGTCACCACCACCGCCACCACCACCACCATCACCATCACCACCTCTACCACCACCACCACCATCACCATCACCACCTCTACCACCATCACCATCCTCACCACCACTATCACCATCACCATCTATACCACCACCACCATCATCACCATCACCATTCACTATCACCACCACCATCATCACCACCTCTACCACCATCACCATCCTCACCACCACCACCATCCTTACCATCACCACCACTATCACCATCCTTACCATCACCATTCACCATTCACCATAATCTCCATCACCATTCACTATCACCACCATCACCATCACCACCACCACCATCACCATCCTCACCATCACCATTCATCATTCACCATCACCACCACCACCATCATCACCATCACCATCACCACCATCCTCACCACCACCACCATCCTTACCATCACTACCACTATCACCATCCTTACCATCACCATTCACCATTCGCCATAATCTCCATCACCATTCACTATCACCACCATAACCATCATCACCACCACCATCACCATCACCACCACCACCATCATCACCATCACCATCACCACCATCCTCACCATCACTACCATAATTACCAGGATTATCATCATCATCATCATCACCATCTTTGTCATCACCATCCTCACCATCATTCCTATAACTGTTATCACCAGCAACTTAGCTAGCTCCATTCTTCAGTCACTTTGCACACATAGTTACACACTCTGATGTAAAACCTGGAAGACAAGCTGAGGGACTGAGGAAAACATGAAAGCTCATGATCTGGCTCCCACAGCTCCTACATCTCCTGCCCACACAATTCCTAGGGACACAAACCCTTAGAATGAACTAGAAGGACCTAACCATTTTCTTGACTTCGGCTTCAAAGGTGGATTTCTTGACTTCAGAGGAGCCCATGGGAAGAATCTAGTGGGGATTCTAGACTCCCCTTGGCGCTGCTTCCTCTTCATCTCTTCTCCTCCCAATCTCTCTCTGGGGGCCTCCATCACACCTGAGATTTCAATTATCACCTCCCCATGGCTGATGCCCCCGCCTCTTACACCACCTGCAGCAGCACCCTCAGACGTGAGACTCGCGTGGACGCCTGCTCTGAGCTGCTGGGCTCTGATGGTTTGTCGCCGACGCACCCACAGTCCTGTAAGGTGGGCCTGCCCCCCAGTGCAGAGAGGAAGCTGGGCCCCAGAGAGGAGGCTAGAGCCGGTCGGACACTCCCATGTGGGCTCAGAGCCCGCACCGCCCTGGGCCTGCCTTGGTCCCACCCGCTGCCCTGGGCTCTGTCCTGCCTGGACCACTAACACTGAGCACTGGGTCCGTGCACCCCAA
Organism: Galemys pyrenaicus; assembly: GCA_019455555.1. NCBI lineage: Eukaryota > Metazoa > Chordata > Mammalia > Eulipotyphla > Talpidae > Galemys > Galemys pyrenaicus. Next base: position 8,943,525 of record JAGFMF010012145.1, on the reverse strand, counting down.
GTGCACGGACCACCCAATCTGTGGGTGATCTCCTCCAGTCCTCAAAGCATTCCCTGGGGAGGGGCCATCAGGGTTGACAGGGGAGGGTTACCAAGCACTTACCATCTGGTTGGGGTAACTGGGCCAGAGAGGAACACACATATCAGGCATCAGCAGCCCTACAGCAGGCCTGGGGGCCGTTAGCCACCCTTAGTCTGTTAGAGCAGTGCCTAGCACATAGTGGGCTCCCCATAAATACTTGTAGACACGTTGTTGGATGAGCAGGTCACTATACCGCTGAGGCACTCCAAAGGTGAACGATGGTGATGATTATGGTATTTTGGTATGCACAACTGCATCTAAACTTGTCAGTGGAGAATAAATAGCATCTTTGGAGAATTTCACTACTTTCATTCAACTGTAAAATAGAATCTAGATATAATAGTTCGCTAAACTGCTATGACAAAAGACTGCAAACTGGGCTGCTCAGTTCTGGAGGCTGGTAGTCGGAAATGCAGGCGTCCACGGGGTTTTTCCCTCTGGAATATGAGGAAGAATTTCGCCTGTGTCTCTGCTCACAGACAGCTGGTTTCTCCGTGTCTTCCAGGGTCTTCTATCTAATGCCTCCTTTTCCTCACGTTTCCTTTTTATGATGACACCAGGCATTTTGGATTAGGGACCCTATTCCCGTGTGACTTCATCTTAACTAACTAGGTTTGATGCATTGCTAGCAAGGGCTTGTTCTGAGATACAGGGGGTAGGACACCAACATAGGAATTTTTGGAATTCATTTCAACTCATAATGAGTTTAAAAAATGAGACAAGCTCCCATCTCTCCCCACTTTCCTCCCAACCCTGACCCCCCAACAGATTGAAGCCCAGGCCACCCCCATGTGAACATTCTGGAGCTGTCCCTACTGCAGGTAAAGTAGGCAGGTAGTTATGATACGGACCAGCAGGAAAACCGCTAAGCCAGGAGTGAGCCCATTGCTCTGCAAACAAGGAGACGCTTCTGGAAGGCGAGGCAGCGTGCAGTTTGGAGGCTGGGCAGGAGCTAGTGCCGCAGCTGATGGAACAGCTGGGCTGAGATGGCAGGGGACCTTGCTCTGGTGGGGGCAGTGGGTGCACGGAGAGGGGTGACCCAGAGAGGAGTGAGAGCAGTTGGGGACACCCCATAAGACACATAGGAGGCTCTCCTCTGGGTGCCAGGTGCCTGAATGCCCTCACTCTTCCCAAGAGCCTTGTAAGCAATGCACCACCCACACACCCACCTCACAGATGAAGAAACTGGGCTCAGGGAGGTGACAAACATGATCAAACTCATGCCAGGCTGGGCCAGTTCACATCTGGAGTGCCAACGGCTGACCCACCAGCACCCAGGGAAAATGAGAATGAGAGGGGCACCTCATTGCCCTGAGAGCTGACTGTAAGGATCCCCAGCCAGTCAGGGAGGGACTGTTAACTGGGAAAAGCGATGGGATGGGGAGGGGAGGCCCTAGTAGAACCCCGAGGATCCAGACACCAAGTTGAGGCCTGCAGAACTCTTTGAGCTGTGTCCCCCTTCAGTGTTTATCATGGTCAGGGGCTCAGAGGAGGGGGAGGCCCCAGTAAGATCCTCCCAGTGATGGCCTGAGGACAGGGAGGTGGCTTGGTGGGGGGAGCTCGCCTCCTGCACTAGGGCTTGGCTGCATGCGTTGCTGTGGCCCCCGGGCCAAGAGCAATGGGTGCTCCTGCCCCATTCACTGTGTGTCGCCAGAGGTGGCCCAGATACACACGGACTCTTGGCTGTGGGCGAGGGTGGCGCTCAGGGAGTGCAAGTGAGCAGGATGCCCAGCATCAGCGGGCGCTGCGACCCCCGGTGTGCGTGCCCAGTGCACCAGCTTCATTCCTGACTCAGCGGCTAATCCTCAGCTGCTCGGGCCCCCTCGGAACAGGTGGAGTTTCCAATTATCACTCCCTGATCTCTCCTCCACCTCCCAAAGGAGCTGAGGCTTCTGTCCGGGGGAGACAGGCAGGGTGGTACTAGAGGTTGGAGGCCGTAGAAGTGGGGACAGAGCTTGGAGGGCGCCAGAGAAGCAGCAGGGAGAGAGACTGGAGCCCGTAAGTCTTTGCTGGGCCCAAGGTGGACTTCCCTGGGAGACTGCTGGTGTCAGGAGGGAAATGGTGGGGTTGGTCAGGCCTTCAGGGTGGGAGCGTCTGGCTGTGGGGACACCGGGAAGGGCCACAGAGCATGTGTTCCCCCAGCCCACTCAGCAGGGAAGCCTGGGCGTCCAGGGGAGCAGATGCTGAACACCTGCTGGGGGTGTGGCCCCCAGGTGCAGCATAAAATCGGAGAGGCCCTGTCCTGGTTGAGACAGGAGGCTGGTGTGCTCTGCACCCCCTGCCTAGCCCCCACCCTCCCGTTCCTGCACCTCTGCATGCAGGGCAGTGCTGTGTCCTCGCGAAGAGCAGCGGCTTGGAGAGCCGAGCTCGGCCCTGGCTCTGTGCTGTGTGACTGCGGGCACGGCACGTCGCCTCTCTGGGTTTGCGGTCTCCCAGCAATGAAGTGAGACGCCTGCCTGTCCCCAGCCTGTGTCCTGAGCCTCCACTGCTCGTCCGCTTGCCTCCTCTAATGGCAGCTGGCAACACGGGTCCAGCTGTTTTCCTCCCTCCTCACTCACCACCCTGCCACGACTCTGACGCTGACTCTTGGGCACCCTGGCGTTCAGCAGAGCAAGGAACCACCTGCCCTGGAAGGCTGGTTGGTGGCGGCCGGGCAGGGGGAGGCAGCCCATGCACAGAGGCCAGTGTGGCCCCTGCCATGCGAGGCACCGCCTCTCACAAAGGGCCACCCTGGGCAGGGGTTGGTGCAGGGAGCGTGGAGGCCCGTGGGCAGTACACCGTCCTGCAGGGCTCACAAGAGGGTGGGCCACGCCCTGCCACCCTGAAGAGCCCAGCAGGCCCACTTCACCCAGATCGGGGGGCGCACTGAGCGCCCACTGAGCGCCGGCAATGGGCATCCCGCGAGGGCGCCTCACGGGCCTGAGATGCACCTGAGCCCGGAGCCCCTCCTCACTATTCATACTATGGGAAGTGGGGAGAACAGTGTCTCTTCACAGTAACATCAGCATCATAAACACCAGCAGCACCATGAAGCGACAGTCACCGACTGCCTTGGGGCACGAACTGCCACCAGCCCAGGGTCCGGAGGCCAAAGCCCGAGTTTCCTCTGGTGCCCTCTGAGACCCAGGAGTGCAGATGCCAAGCAGAGGGCAGCAGCGGTGGACAGCCCATGGATCTACAGGGATGGGCATCAGCAAGCGTGGCCCCTGCTTCCTCCTCGGTCAGGTGCTCAGTGTGCACCTGCCATGTGCCAGGCACCAGGCCAGGAGCTGGGTGCGGAGCATCCTGCCCCTATTGTCGTGCAAATGAGTCCACGAGGGTCGTGACCCCAGCACAACACAGAAGCAGGGAGCTGCAGCTCGGAACGGGGCTCCTGAGCGTGGATAATTAGGGGTAAAGGGTCAGGTGTCACTCACGGTTTTTCGCCGGCGTCCTCCCTCTCTGACCACCACGACCCGCACCACCATCTCATCACCATCATTGTCCTCTGCGTCTCCTGTTCTCTCCGCCGCCCCCGCCGTTATCACTGTCACTACCATCAACATGCCACGACGTGTCTCACTGTCATGTTTATCATCAGCACTGCACCGTCCCCCTCGTCACAACTGTTGTCATACAGTCATCACCACCGACATTATAATCACCTGCTGACGCCGGCAGCATCAGCACCATCGGCACCATCGTGGCTCACCTGTTGAGCCTGGTGGGCCCAGGTATTGTGCAATGAGGGGCTCTATGACAAGACCTCACTACCTTCCCTCCCCAGTGCCCCGGAGCAGGTGCTATTACCCTCCTTCACAGGAGACCCCGCTTAAGGGGTGACGGACTCGTCCAGAGTCTGTGGACACAGACGCCCACGCTGACACGGGCCGGTTCCCCACGGGCCTCCCTGGGGGGCCCACACAGCCTCGGGGTCCCACCTCAGAGGAGTGTGGGGCGGGAACTCTGCCCAGCTTCCCCCTCTGCTGGGCTCTGGACGGCTTCCTCTGGGGTGTGGAGGAGGAGGGAGGCCACACCTGGCAGGTCCCGGTCTGAATTCGCGGCTCAGAGTCTTGCTTCCGCTGGGGCCTGGCTCCTGTCCTCACGCTCCTGTTCCTGCCCCATCACCCCCACCAGGCTGAGCACTGCCGAGGCCCTTCCCTTGACCTCGACCTCAGAGACCCCTGTGGTCACTCTCGGGGCCTCTGGTCACCCCAGTGACACTTCATCCTAGACCCACCCAAAAGCCCAGGGCTCTACTGAGGGGTCTCCTCACCCCCAACCCCTAGATGGGGAGGGGATGAGAGGCCCCCCTCGGGCTCTCCCACCCCGCAATGGCAGCCAGAGTGATGGGTGGGTGGGCCCCTTGCCCTGACCCTCTCAGGGACAAGGCCCCATTAATACGGGTCCTTGTTTGTGGTCATGGACACTCACTTCCCGTCTGAGTGGTTTCTAGGACTTTCAGCTGATGAAATGGACATGAGCAAGCTAGGACAGAGGAAATCGATAAGTAATAAAGGTTAACGTGAGCCCAAATGTCTTATCTCAATCACAGAGGAGAGAGGAAGGTGTCCGGGGGGAGTGGGCTGGGTCAGGCCCAGGGAGGGAGGGTCAGCCCCGGGGGTGGGGGAGGGGAGCAGCCGCAGGGCCCCGCCCACTGCCAGGGGCTGGGGCCTCCCCTGGCCTCCCAGGTCCAGGAGCCCAGGAGAGCCTCTCTCTGTGTGCTCACGCATCTGTGCAGCGGGCACGCATTGGGCCCGTCCTGCATACTGGGCCAGCACAGAGCAAAGGCCGAGAGCGCAAGCCGGGGTCTGACTCCTGGCCCAGTCTCACCTCTGTCGCTCGCCAGCTGCGCGTTCCGGGGAGTGACTTCTCCCTGTGCCTGGGCTCTCTCATTTGCAAAACGGGCCCTGGTTGTATTAGTCCTTATCTTGCAGGAATGTGCTGGGAACGAGGGAGACAACTCACATGAATTGCTTAGAGGATGTCCAAGCTCTGGACAATCGACTGTCCAGCACGGCAGAGGCAGCACCCCCTTGCGGAGCGTGCCTGCAAGGCAGACTGTCTGTTCCTCGCGTGATACAGAAATTGCGTTTCACAAACTGTGGTTCAGAAAGGTTAAGTGACGTATCCAGGATCACTCAGCTAATCAGAGTCCAGGGGAGAATTTAGCCCAGGTCTGTCTGCATCAGGACTGTGCCTGGTTGTGAGATAACCTGGTAAACAGTGGCCTGAAATAACCGCTCCTTGTTCTCCTCTGGAGGGTGCATGTGGATGGAGCCTGGTCCCAGTCACTGCTCACGCTCCCTGCCCCTCCCCTCTGGAGGACGCCCCATGGGGTCCCCAGAGCCCCCTGAGGACTTCCCTGCTGTGCTGACCGCCAGGCTCCCATCTCGCCCTGTCGCTGGCTGTACCCTCCCACAGACCCTCACCTCTCCATGAGACCAGGCGGCCTGCTCCAGGGCTGAGCACAGGCCACTGCAAGAAAGGACCGCAGCTGGCATCGCAGGACGCTGAGCCCAGCATGGTGCCGGGCCCACAACCCTGCCAGGCATGTGCTGTTTTTATCCCTGGGGTGGGAACCGGGAAACTAAGGGAGACTAAGTCAGCTTCCAAGCTCACACCGCCCAGATGTGGGCCAAGCCTCCCTTAGCCTACTATAGCCCGCAGCTACTGGGAAGCCCTTCAGGGGGTCCTTCCCTTATCTTGCAGGAGGGGAAGCGAAGACCCAGGGAGGGCAAACAGCTTGTTTAGGGTTCCATAGCACATTAGTGGTGAGACCAGGCGTCCTCGTGCTTGCCTGGTTCTTCCTCCCCTGCAGACCGACCCCTCCTTGGGCCCCGGCAGGGAGGTGACCCAGAGACGGAGCACAGGGGGTCCAGTGGCTCTGGAGGGAGCCATCAACAGGGCAGGACCCGCAGCAGTTGGCAGACTGCTCCTTCCTCCCACTCACACATCACAGAGAAACGCATCCTTTGAAAACAAAGTCAGCTCAAGTAAACAGATTAGTGGCGGTGATGTGCTAGCACTTAATTAATTAGGTGTCCTAAATATGTAGAAACCTGGGCATTTAATTTAGATTTATAGGAGCATTTAGATTTGTAAGACCAGTTATTATGCATTAAGTACAGAAAGCGCCAACTGGTTCTTACAGACAACATTTATTGAAGTGCGGAAAAGAAAACGGTGGAATCTTTAATTTCCCTAGTGTTGAGGTTGAACCGACAGGGCTGGGAGGTGGGTGCTTCTCGTCTCACGTGGCGTGGTGTTTTCCTGGGCACTGTTGCAGCTGTTCGACCAAGTGCAGACACAGCTATAGAGGGGGCTCACGCCGTGGCGAAGCCCCACCTGGGTGGCTGGAGAGGACACGGGTGGGCATGCAGCAAGGGCTCAGGGGAAGCACCTGAGGTGGGGGTCAGAGGCCTGGGTCCCTGCACCCCTCCTCCTGGCCCCTGACCTTGGAGTGCACACTGCCCCTGTGATTTAGTTTCCAGAGCTGAGAACCAGGAGGGGCAGGGACTGCATGGGTACCCCGTGGGCATGACCGTTTGGTACCTGCGCCTGATGGCATCAACCTGAGTGGCTTTGCCACCCCCCTGCAGCCCTGGGAGCTCTGCTCTGATGATTCTGAAAGGCCTGCAGACTCTCAGGAGCCCAGGGACACTGCTGGGCAGGCCGCAGGCCAACCACGGTCAGGCCCCAGCTGCAGAACAATGTGGACAGGACAGAAATGTGAGCGGGGAGACCTGGGCCTGCCCCGCAGGAGCCCAAGACCCAGGGTGGGGGTGGGGCTTGAGACATTGGCTCCCAGGGGGGACTCTGACCATGTCCAGAGACCATGATGGAGGGTGGACATTGGAGAGGGAGCTTCTTGGGCTCCTCTACTTGTCTTGCACAAGGTGCCCGCCTCCCAGTGACCTGGGGGCTGTTGCCACATTCCAGAGGAGTGACCCTTGGGACCACCGGGGGTGTAGGTTGGTCTTGCCAGAGACAACGACATCACCCCCGCCCCTCCTGTGGCACCTGCACCTCAATCTCTCCGGAACCCGCACAGCTGCTCTTTACAGTAGCACCAAGGAAGCGGGGTTGCTGGGGGAGTTTCCCTCCCCAAAGTCACAGCCATCATTGGACAGACTGAACTTGAACTTACTTGACTTCAACTTGACCGGGTGTGTGGGCTGACTCTACAGGTGTCTAAAGCCAGAGGACCCCTGTTGGCAATGCTGTGGGTCAGCTCGTGGCCTGGGCGCTGGGTCCAAGTGCTGCAGTCGCGCGGGGTGTGGGCTCAGGCGCAGGAGCAGGGGCCAGCTGGCTCTGCCCGGTGGCAGGGCTGAGCAGGTGTGGAGCAGAAGCCCCGCCCAGCTCCCCGCAAATAGCATCTCTACAAGTGCAGAGGGCCAGCTGCCTGCTACTGCCAGGAGCTAAATTAGTTTCTTTATGTCAAATAAATCTGGTCGCAGGAACCGGCCGAGGCCATTATTACTTCTCACGCCCTCTCTGCCGGCTCCTGATTGGGACGCGCTGCATATCCTGAGCACCCAGGAGAGGGGCCCTGACGTTGATGGATGCGGAGGCCATTGGCGAGGCCCTAGTTGAGAGCTGGCCTGGCTGCTCCCGTCCCTGGGCTGTGCCGAACCCCAGCTGACCTCCGGTGGGCAGGAGACACCCAGCGGCAGTGCGGACGTCAGGGTGCGGTCACAAGGGCAGGGACTCTGGTGTCCGAGGCCCTCAGTTGAGCCTTCTCCTGGAGGGAGCACTGAGGTGGGTCCTCAGGGGGCCTCAGGGGTCTCATCTGAGAACTGGGAGAAGAGCAAGGGAAGGAAGGGAGGGTGGTCAGAGGGAAGGAGGGAGAGAAGGAGGGAGAGAAGGAGGGAGGGAGGGAGGAAGGGAGGAAGGAAGGAAGGAAAGAAGGAAGGAAGTAAGGAAGAAGGAAGGAAAGAGAAAAACAATGAAATTGGAATTGGAATCTAATTGGAAATTGGCATTGGACTCTAATTGAATAAAGCTCTTAAAGAATTATAACGTTAAGATCTAAGACTCCATGGCAATTCAAGAATAATGTTTATCTCAACCCTTCAAAAGTCAAGCAGTGATAATACCACTTTGTGAATCTCTTTTAAGAAAATGAATCAAAATATCCATGCAAAAACTATTCATTATAGTGATATTTAAAATGTTGAGAAGTTGCAAGTGGCTCAAATCCCCAAACAGTACATATTTAGGCAAATCACACCGTATCTATAAGCTGGAGAATAGAATATTGATACTTTGAAAACTCTTGAGTCGTAATGTGGGGGTATTTCTGAAATAGTATCAAGGAAAAAATAAGTTTACAAAACTATGAATGCAACTATTTCAAAAACATATGTAAGAAAATAATTTCGAAGAGTTCACATCAAAACGATAGCAGATGTATCAGAGGAGTATGATGTTTCCAAGTTTAGATTTTTTAGGTTCTACATACATGTGAGATCACACACATTTTTTCTTGTGCTGACATTTCACTTAGCATACATAACATCCTCAAGGTCCACCCGTGTTGTCATAAATGGCAGAATTTCTTTCTGTGGCTAACACCATTCCGTTATATTTATCTCCCATTTTCTTTATTCATTTTTTCATTGATGTTATGTGTTTTTCACTTCTTGGCTATTTTGAACAAGCCTGCAAATAAACATGGGAATGCAGATAACTCTTCAAGATAGTGATTTGGTTTCCTGAGGACAGACACCCAGAGGTGGGAGTGCTGGACCATACGGCAGTTCTATTTTTAAATTTTTGAGAAACCACCATCCAATTTTCCACAGTGGATGTATCAATTTACTTTCTTATCAACTGTACACAAGTGTTCTCTTAACATTCTTGCTAGCACTTGGTAGTTCCTATCGTCTTGATAATAGTCCTTCTCTAAGTATAAGGTGATATTGTTGCATTTCCTTGTTGACTAGAATTGCTGAGTACCTTATTTTGTCCATCTGTTAATTTCCTTGAATGTCCATTTAGCGCCTCTGCCCATCTTTTAATTGGATATTTTCTATTGAATAATTTGAACTCCATATATATTTTGTATATTAACCCATTATCAGGTAGATGATTTGCAAATATTTTCTCTCATTGGGAGGCTGCCTTTCATTTTGTTGATTTTATTTCTTATCCAGAAGCTTTTTAGTTCAACATAGTCACATTTATTTTTTACTTTCATTGCTTGTGCTTTTGATGTCAAACACAAAATATCTCTGTCAGTGATTTTTGTTGTTGCTAAAACCAATGTCAAGGAAGTTTCCTTTTATGCTTTCTAGGACTAGCATGTATTAAAGATTAAGTTCTTAAGAATGTTCCAAGTTAATGTTTGCTTATGGTGTAAGGTAGGTGTCTAGCTGAATTATTTTGCATGTGAATACCCGTTTTCTAATATAGTCCACCAAAGAGACTGCCCTTTCCATAAAAAGTATTATTAGCTCCTTGGTCAAATATTAGTTGATCATATCTATATAGGTGGGTTTATTTCTGGGTTTTTGATTCTGTTCTGTTGGTCTATGTGTATTTTGTGACTGTACCACACTACTCTGATTACCATGAGTTTGTAATATAGTCTGAAAGCAGGAGGTATGATGTCTCCCATTTGTTTTTTCTAAAAATTGCTTTGGCTACTTGGGAACTTCTTTGGCTTCATATGAATTTTAGGATTGCTTTTTATGTTTCTGTGGAAAATTCTGTGTCATTGGAATTATGATAAAGTCTGCACTGAACCTGGGAATGACTTTGAGTAGTATGGACATTTGAACAACATTAACCTTTCAACCATGAACACAGGGTATCTTTTCATGTTACCTGTGTGTTCTTCAGTTTCTTTCATGAATGTCTTACAGTTTTTAATGCATAGATCATTTGCTCCTGAGAAGTGGAGTAAAATCCATTTGCCAGTTGAGACAACTGAGGCTGGAGGATGGAGCAGAGCTGTCAGTGTCACAGAACTAGAGGAGAGGCAGTCTTGGGACTTGAAACCTTGTCAGTCTGATGGAAAAGCTCAGTGCTCATGGAAACCAAGTAACACCAGCCAGTCTCAGCCTGGACCTATCATCCATTTGAACACTCTGAACCAGGCCGCCCTCCTGGCACCCACACCAGCTAGATACAACCCCCAAGCCCCGCCACCCACAGCCTCTCCAGGCACAGGGCTGGCGTGCAATAGAAACACGGTGTGCTTCATTATCTGCCAAGTGCCCCTTAGGTGGTGGGGGTTGGGGGGAGGGTGGCTGAGTCAGTGGGAGCCCAGGACTGGGAGCCTCTTGAGGAAGATGGAAGCCAGTGGGAAGTCTAAGCTCATCTCCTACTTTCCCTGGGGTGAGAAGAAGGAGCCTGCCCAGACCTGGCATCTTCTCAGTTCAGTGAACGATGTGCTTGCCTGGGCCATGCTTGCTCTCGGCACACATCATCTGTTTGAAGAGAGCCGGGGCAGAGGCCCGCTATGGGCCCTGGCCCCACCGCTCTGCTCTCTCCCTTTGCTAAGCCCTTGGCTCTCTTCCTCTGTCCCTAGTCCATCTTCAGCCCTCTGCCAGCTTGGAGCACTAGGGCTCCTTAAAGATTCACTGAGGGGACATGGTAGTGCAGAGAGGGAACTCCTGTACTTCCAAAATACCAACAATAATGTAAGTCCATGATACCTCAGTTGAAAATTAAAACAAACTAGCATGTACGCAAAGCCCATTTGACTTGCCGCAAGAACCCTCCCACTCACTTCATTAAAAGACAAAACAACAACAACAATTAATTGAGGCCCCCTCTTATTCCTTTTCTTTTGCCCTGTATCCACCTCTGCTTTTTTGGACCAGGTTACCTTGCAGGTACAAAGATGAGCGTGAGGGAAGCTTTGTGAGATGGTGAAATACCAAAAGGCTGACGCTGAGGGAAGAACCTGGCCCCTGGGTCAGCGTGGGCATTTCTATGCCGAGCTTGGCTCCCAACCCACACACACATCACAAATGGGAAAAGGGATGGGGAGGAGGACTTGTGATAAGTCGCTGCTCACCATCGATCACCTTCCAATCATCCCAATTATTTGATGTGACTTTCATGGATGATTCCTAGGTCTTATCATAATTCCAATGAAAAGATGTGGGAACAGGCCCAGAAAGGGTAACTGGCTAGCAAAGATCATGGCAGGTAAAATGCAGAACTGGCTCAAGAGCCCAGTCTCCTGGCTCCTACCCCTATGCAAAGGTAGGAGAGGACATGGGGATCCAGCAGGTTCCTGCTCCAGGACCATTGCATGTGCCACTGGCTGGTATTTTCTTGGTGCTATCTGTCCTGCCAAGCCCAGCAAAGGACCAAAATGACTATCTGCTTTTGCATCTGGTCCTGAGATGTGGGGGGCAGCGCTGGTAATGACTGTGACCCTTACAAGGAGCATAGGTGCACCTCAGCTGGCACAGGCTGTCCATGCCTCCTCTGCCCTTCCCAAGTTGGTGCCCACTGTCCTCGTCCTTGAGTGCTGGTTTAAGCCACCCACGACCCTCCCTGCCCAGTCATCAGCTGCTTCCTCCCAGCAACTGGTCTGACTTCTTCCCTGGTGGGAAAGTAGAGCCCAGGCATGCAGGGCTCGCCTCTGTGGCTACGAATTTGACAGATTCTCAGCCATTTCAGGAGTGCAGCTGCTCCCTCCCTGGGAAGACCCACACCCTCCTGGCCCCTGGATCTACTCGCTTCGGCCCTGGGGTGGCCTGCGCGCCTCAGCGTCCCCCTAGTGTTGCCCAGCTCATCCGGCTCCACTACCCAGGGCTTCTCTGTACATGAGCTGCTTGAATTTCCCACCTATTGACCTAAAATAAGTCTTTCCTTTCAATCCCCCAAACTAGCTTATTTCCTCTTCCCCACCCCCCACCAATTCACATGCTGTTTCTTGGAAGTGTGAGGGGCACTGATGCGCTGGGAACCTTTAGGTGAGTCCCCAGCCCCCTCCCTCCAGAGGGAAGGCTCTGAGGCATTTTCCACAAGGTCTTCAGAGGGTCCCCAGCAGGGCCCGATGCCCCTTGCTGTACCCCACTTGTTGATACATAATTTACTGGCTTTCTCCCTTCTCTGTTCAGCCTCCTCACTTGTGCTCCCTGGGGTCAGCCCCAGAACACAGCTGGCACCTGAGTCCTTGTCTCAGGGTCTGCTTTGGGGGTGCCCACCCAGAACTTTTGCTCCCGCCTCCTGTGTCCTGATGTCTATTGTACTTCCGGAAGCATAGTTTCTAATCTTGGGTGAGACAGTGAGCCCCTCGAGGGTAAAGGCAAGCTCTTAGTCACCTCTGCATTCCCTTAGCCTGGCACCTACCCCTGACATCAATTGCCCAAAGTGTTGAGCGAATGAGAAAACGAGTGGGTGAATGATGAACTGAACCTCTAGGGCCACCATGCTGGGGGACAGGCCCCGTGCAGCGAAGTGTCCCATCGGTGTGTCCCACGGAGACCGGTGTGCAGGCCCGTCACTCTGCCACCCACTCCCACCCTGCCCTCCAGAATGCACTTGGCTCCTTGAATGCCCCTGCCAGGAGAAGACCCCAGTCAGGGAACTGGGCCTCCTGCGCGAGCTTCTGACTTAGGCTGAATAAAGTTTGCAGGAACCAACCAAGTAAAATGCTACTATGATGTGACATAACCCAGCGTCTCCTTCCTGCAGATGTCCCTGGGAGGCATGGGTTTGTTCCAGCTGGACTCCGGGCTCGTTCAGAGGAGCTAGGAGCAAACACCTGCTGCTCCTGACGTGAACAGCCCCGGGAAGTGGTAATTCCTAGAAATCCACTTGCGCAGCCCAAATGCGGGAGCTGCCCAGCGGAAGCAGTGACAGTGGTTGCTGGGATGCGAAACCGCTGCTGCGCAGCCAGGCGATTCTGGAGCCACGTCCAGCTCTGAAGCCCTTGGGGGACAGACGCAATGAGCACATCCAGAATGCTGGGGACTCAAACGCAGCACCCCGCTTCTGTGAGTGATGAGAAAATGCCTCCAGGTGAGGCGGCAAAGGAGAAGCTGCCCGAGGTCACACACATGGAGCCGGAGGCAGACCTGGGAGTCTGGGCCTGAATCCAGACAGCCCTGCTGCACCTGCCCTGACTTCTGGGGATTCAGCCCCTTGAGCTGGGGAAGGGACCTGCCATTTCCTGAGCTTGCTGCGTGCTGGACGCCTTGCTGAGCCCTTTATATGCGCTCTCTCCTTTAAGCTCTTCAACAACCCTTTCAAGTTTTCCAACTACAAGCAAGCCCGTCTAGCCCTGCGTGGTGCCCACCTGGGCCCCTCCTCATTCCCAGCCTCGGTGGAGAGGGCGTGAGCCCTGGAGCTCAGCTTGATCCTGGCCCAGATCTTGCTCCATCACTTAGCAGCTCATGAGGCTGCCACCCTGTGGGGAGAGCCCAGGCTGATGTCCGGAGCCTGGGGTTGGTTTCTGGCTCTGCCAGCGACAAGCCCTGTGCCCTTGGGCAAGTCACCTAAGGTGCTGCTGTTCTCACATCTGTAAAGCAGGATCACGATAGTCCCTTCCTTGTGACGTGCTTGTGAGGACTGCGTTTCACACGCGAATCACACTTGCAGGTGCGCCCCGTCCCAGGTAAGCACCCAGGGAGGCTTAGGTGTGGCCATGATCAATGGTCATTCGCATCACCTCAGGGGCTTCACCTGAGACTCAGGAAGGGCAGGAACCACCCCTGCCTTTGGAGACCGGCAGGAGGACGGAGGCGATGAGGATGTGAAGCACTGAGCTTCTGACCCATGCCCCTTAAACCACAGAGTAGGGCAGGATTTCGTCTGCACCGCCCCCTGTTCTGCTGAGGACTGCATGTCCCTCTCCCGCTGAGACTTATGTCTTGCTCCTGGAGCTTAGCAGCGAGCCGCATGAGCAAATGCTCACAAAGTGTTTCCTGCCAGCATGGGCACCGAGCAAACACAGATATGGAGTTTGTTAGCGTCAGCGGGTATGTGTCCCCCAAGCTCCCGCTGGGAGGGTGCTTGACCTGGGGGATACAGCTGCCGCTGCGCCTACCCCAGGGGAGTGTGGGTGGGTGAGTCCCTTTCCTCTGCTGAGCCTCAGTTTCTCTATCTTTTAGATGGGCTTGACCTGGGGTAGAAGGCTGCCCAGCTCTGACTCTAAATACACCACTCACTCAGTTACCTCCTCTGGCCCTTTTTTTAAAAGCCTGTTCTTCTTAAACTCAACGCTCCCATTTGAGCCCAAACTGAGGAGTCCATTTGGTTCCCCTGACCCACACTTGGAAGAGTCTTTCATGTAGCCAAGAACATCCACTCAGGTTCCTAGGACAACCAGCGACCTGCTCATCACCATGGAAACCCTCACCACTTTCTAGTTCATGTCATTTCAACCACGATTCATTTCATTGCTTTGGCTACCCTTGGGTCAGGGTTTCTGAAATGAATCAGTAGAGGGGCAAAGATGGGAAAATCATGTTCCATGGCATCTGGTTAAGAGTAAAGAAATTAAGAAAATAATTTCATGCATAGTTGCTAGTTGCTTCAGAAGAATCAAATACCCAGGAATTAACCTAATGAAGGGAGTTAAGGACTTTACAATGAAAAATATCAGTTGTTATTAAACAATGCAGATCATGACATAAAGTGATGGACTTTCTATGCTCACAGAGGAGAATGAATATATTAAAAAAGACATTTCTACCAAAAGTGATATAACATTTAATGTAGTCTTCATCAGAGTACCAACAGTGTTCTTTAAAGAAATTAAGCAAAAATATTAACATTTATATGGAAGCATAAAAAACCTCAAACTGCAATACTGAGAAAAAAGGAGAGAAACGAAGGCATTGTGTTCCTTGACTTTATATTATAAAGCAACAGTGACAAAAAGAATATGGTATTGGGATAAAGACAGACGCATTGATTAATGGAGCAGAATCAAAATCCCAGAAATGAACCCACATGGAGCCAGCTGAGCTGAGAGCTGCAGAAGGAAGTCCACCCTGACTCCATCTCACTGACATCCTTTCGCTCTGCCGTGCTTGGATGTTGCTTTATCCCTGGCCCTTCACAACCTCACTCTGTGGAGTCAGTAGAAAAGTGATGTCCTTTTTGGAAGCTCCTTTAGCAGAGAGGAGAGGATCCTCTTTTCTAGAACCGCCCCCTGCCAGCGGCCATCTTACTTTTCATTGACCTGAACAGGTCACGTGTCCTTCCCTGAGCGAATCACATACCAGCAGGATGGGGTAGGCAGTCTGCTTAAGCCAATCAGGCTCCAACCTGGAGCTGAGGCTGGGTCATTCTGTCTGCATGGTTGAGAGTGGGCCAGGGCAATTTCCCAAGGAGAGTCTAGTGGGCTTGGTTGGGGTGTGGTGAGATAGAAACTAGGAAGAGGCAGTAAAGATTGTGACATATGTGACTGCTTGAATTGATTAATAACATCCGTCAGTAAGTCCTCCCTGCCACCCCTGCCCATCTCCCAAGTCCAGCCTGTGTCCAAGTCTGTGGGGCCACGTGCTCCCACCCCCCACCGTACTGGCTCGTGACTCCATTCACTGGCCCTGGCTGTGCCTCCATCTGCACTTCTCTATCCTCGGCCCGCCTTCTGATTGCACCTCAAGCTTCACCTCTTGCGACAATGAAAGGAAAATGAGGCCCCCTCTGCCGGAAGCTCCCACCTCCAGTATGTGCTACGCCATTATGGTCAGCGCTCCGAACCCCCGCACCCCGCCCCCCCCAGCCCTCCTCACACAGTGTTTGTTTCTCTTCCTTGAAGATGTGAACTTGGACAAGACTTAATTAATCTCTCTATTCCCAGCCCTAAGCACTGTCTGGTTTAGAGCAAGAAGTCAATAAATATTATTTGAATTAATGAAAATAAGTCTGTGTTAAAGATATGACTTCTGTGAAGTTTGCATTTTAACAAAAAGAGAAAGCCTCAGGCCACAGAAATAAAAACTCAGTGGTGGCATTTCAGGGCCAGTAGACTGGGGACAGAAGCTTCCTCTCTCTTTTGGCGCCTGGAGGAAGAATGGCAGGTGGAATTTTCCATTCCTGGCTTTCCAGAGCAGAAGCAATCACCTGGCCTCCTGAAAGCGTTTAAGTGTAGCGTGACAACAAATGTGCTTCCTTTGACTTTCTAGTGAGAAGCGAAGTCCCCGAGTCCTGACAGGTTCCCTGCCCTCGTTTCAGTCAACAGAGTGATCCTTATGTCCTCTCTTCCCTTCCTCTGGCAATGCTGTGGTCCACCCCAGTTCTTTACACAACCACGGGTCCTCCTCTCCTGCCCTGGGGTGTGTGTGTGTGTGTGTGTGTGTGTGTGTGTGTGTGTGTGTGTAGGGGTGACTCGAAATGTTAATGGGGGAGCTTGAAGAAGCCTTGTCCTGCCTACCTTGAGCCTGGTGCTTCTCATGAGCTGATGTGGGGCCCTGGGTCTCCCAGCCCCTGGTGCCCAGCTCTTTGGACTGAGGGCCCAGCGCCAGCTTGGGCAGCATGAAACTGACTGGGCCTCTCCCTGCTAGAAACCCTTCCCAGGCTCCAGAATCAAGGCCCAAACTCCCTGCACCCACCAGGCAGGCAGAGGCTCCACATTAGCCAGCTACACCCAGGCCAGCGTCTTTCCCTGTGTGGCATCCCTGCCCTCCTCCTCATCTCCCTAATAAGGGGGGCTTCATTCCTGAGCCCCTTGTCTGGTTCCCCTGCCAAACCACGAACAGTTCTGGCCAGAAGCCCAGTCTGAATGTCCCTGTCCCCAGCATCGGGGTGTCATGTGTCCGTGGGGGGATGAATGAGTGGCCCTGCCGCAGGTACCGCCCTTGTCCCTGGAGTGCACAGTCCCTCAGGCACGGGCTGGCAATCCACCACAGCCTCGCCCTGAGGCTGGAGTCATTAGTAGGTCCACTTTGCAGAGCAGACGCTTTGGGCTCAGAAAGGTAAAGGATCCAGTCTAAGGTCAAGTGTGGGGGACTCAGGGCTGTGTCTCCCCAGGATGGCGAGGCAGTGCCTCCACCTCCCTGATGCTCTTCCTTTCTGCCAGTTTATTAAGCTGCTTCCACCCACCTGGGCTCCACACACACGGATGGCTGCAGATCCAGCCCTGCCCCCACCACCTCCTGAAGTTCTCACGGGACCCGAGGGAGGCACAGCCCCCGTTACAGATGAGGCCCCTGAGGCCCAGAAGGGTTGGGTCATCTGACCAGGCCCTTTGTCCCCAAGGAGGGAGCTGAGGCTCAGGAGGGTCAGGGGCTCACCAGGGTCACACAGCATTCTCTCTCTCTCTTTCTTTTTTAGATTTATTTAATTATATTTGACATTATTTGTAGTCCCCAGGGCGTTCCCACCACCATTTCACCCCTGCACCATCACCTCAGTCTCCTGTGCTCTTTCTGCCCCCATCCCAGTCTCTACCTCCCTCCCCCCAGTGATCCCTTTGGTTTATCTCTGACCTTTCATTCTTGTGTTTTTGGTTTGTTTGTCTGGTTGCTTGTTTGTTTGTTTTTGACTGAAATTGCTCATTTCCTAGAGTTTTCTCTTATAGTTTTTTTGGTATTGATTTTCCTTTACATTCCTCCTAAAAGTGAAGCCATCCAATATTTTTCTCTTGCCTTCTGACTTGTTGCACTGAGTATAATTCCTTCTAGCTCCATCCATGTTTCTATAAATGGCCCTAGTTTCTCATTTTTGATTGCTGAATAGTATTCCATTGTGTATATGTACCACATCTTCTTGATCCAGTCCTCTACTTCTGGGCTTTTGGGTTGTTTCCAGGTCTTACCAATATAAATAGTGCTGCAATAAACATGGGGGTACAGGTACTCTTTTGGATCGGTGTTTTTGTGTCCTTTGGGTAGATCCCTAGGATTGGAATTGCTGGGTCACATGGTAATTCTATTTTCAGTAGATTGAGAAACCTCCATACGGCCTTCCATAGTGGCTGGACTAACTTGCATTCCCACCAGCAGTGTAGTAGAGTTCCTTTTCCTGCACATCCTCACACAGCATTCTCTTGACTGCTAGGCCCATCTTGCCCAGTGGGGACTGAGCTCTCCCGCCCTCATCAGGGTGACCATAGGGAAAGGTGCACAGGTGAGAGGGTCCAGGTGGGAGTTCGCCTGACTACCTCACAGGGCCAAGGTGAGCTTGAGACCCAGCCGACCCTCCCCGTGTCTGAGAGCATCACAGCCTGAAGCAGGCAGGAGCACCTGTCAGTTGCAGGTACTTGCAGAGGCTGTTCAGCGAGACAATTCACCGCCTGTAACGAGCTCATGGCTTATACACTCAAGCTCGCACCGCAATAAATACATTTTAAAGAGTCTCATCTTCTCAGGAGCTCATGACTTCTCTTGATTCATCTCCCTTAATGGATCTTCCACAAGAATGAACAGGAGATGCTCTCATTGAAGAGAAAAGGAAGAGGGCAAGGTTACCAGCTGACAGAGAGGAAGTTCTGTGCCCACACGGCGGCTTAGAAGGAAGAGCTGCGTGTGTCAAGTCACAGGCACCGAGGCCCTTAGCGCGCTGTTCGTAAACAGACCATGTTTGTAAAAAGACCCGAGCAAGGAATAAGAACAATAATAATAATAACAATAACAGCAATAAAGACACAGAAACCAAAAATGAGGAGTCAAGGACAGACTGGGGACACCTGGTGGGGAGGGGAGGGGGAGGGTTGAGGGAAGATGGGAGCACGGGGGACTGAGGTGATGGTGCCCTGGTGAGATGGTGATGGGGAATACATGGGGATTACAATTGATGGCAAGTATGTGTAAATTGTAAAATATTTTAATAAAAAAAAATGCAAAAAAAAAAAAAAAGACCTGAGCCAGACCCGGTTTCTGGCGACTGGTCAGGTGGAGCCGGCAGCGCCTTCCATGGCAATGCAAGGTCAACGCATCTCATGAACTCAGAGTCCATCTTCACAGCCTGAGGTGAAGCCAGCCCCCTCTGCCTTCAAAGCCGTTCAGAGACACGAGGTGGCCGGGGCAGGAGAGGGACAGTCATGGACCCCACGTGGGATTCTGGAAGGGACCCCGAGAGGACGGTAGGTGTGGGGATGACAGCTCTCCTGTGGGTCTAGGACCTCCCATCTAGAAGACCCCCAGCTCGGGTGATGCCACCCTCTCTGAGGATTGTCTCACGGTGCCCTCACCAGGATGTGGAGGGAGCTGAGATTACTCTCCCCACTGCAGATGAAGAAACTGAGGCTCAGGGAAGGAGAGGCAGGGGAGCAGGACACCAGCCCCGGAAGCGTGACTTGGAGCCCATGTCGCTGACCGCTGGGGTACCATGGCCACGGGTGGGGGAGGGGGCTGAGGGGAAGCATCGGTGCCTGCAAGTGCTCTTGGCTCACAGGCTCCCCTCGTCCCCCACACCCCGGCCAGACCTGGCTTTCCCAGCGCCTGTGCTCCTCCTGACCTTGGCTGTGCTCAGTGCTCCCTCTCCACCCATCCGAGGCCCTCAGAGCCCCTACAACAGACATCACCCCAGCCCCAACATGGGCACCGCAGGAAGACCCAGCTGTCCTCACCACTCAGGACAGATAGCCCAGAGTCCAGCTGGGAAGCCCAGCCCATGAGTCGCAGCAGATGTGGGGGGTTTGCTGTCCCCTCAGTGGGGAGGCACCTGCTACGGTTCCCATGAAGGGGCGCCCGGGCCCCTGATGGTGAGTTCAGGCTTCAGGTCCCCCTGGCATGGTGGCCCCGGGCTCTGTTGCTCGTGCCTCCTTTGTGCTGCTACAAACTATTTTCAGTCCCAGCAGAGTCGTCTCCAAACTCTCCCTCCTGGAGAAGCAGCTTCTACCTTCTTCCCTGCCAGGCCCCAAGGCCTTGCTGTCCGACAGGGGAGGTGGGATGGCACCGGGTCTGGGACAGCAATATCTTGTCCGATGGCCATAGATGCCGGAGCAGCTCGGTGGACCCACTGCCCAAGGGCCCAGATACACACGGCCCTGGGGCTCCCCCAGGAGATACCCTAGAAATGACTTTGGTCTCATTACCACGGGGGGTCTGGGGCCCTTCCCTGGGCCGGTGCTGGGCTCTTCCCAGACACTGTGTCCTCACAGGGAGGACAGGCCACCGCCACTGCCCCTTCCTCGGATGAAGACACTGGCGTTTAGGGGAGTCAGAAAGCCAGGCTGGTGCACGCAACTAGTCAGCGGGTTGCAGGCCTGTGTGTGTTGATGAACTTGGGGTCCCCCCACCGCAAGCCTGGCTCCTGGCTCCCAAGACACACTCCTATCTCACTGACAACACCAGTCCCCGTAGGTGCTAGTGAAACCCCATGTGCAGGATGTAGGGGACCCCAGGGGTTCAGCGCCCGCAGTGAGCACAGCCTCCCTTGGGCCCCAGGCCTGGCAGGATGGCCTTTGGATTCACACCCAGTTACACCTTCGCCTGTGCCCACTTCAAGTCCAGGCTAGGTGCAGGAACACCCCAGCCCCCCCAGATACCAGAGGGCTCTTCTTCTCCTGGGTCTCAGTTGCCTGTTTATGAAGCTCCTCATGCCTGTTGCCTCACCAGGGAGCCAGCCCTCCCCAGCAACGGAGAAGAAAATAGATGGCACTCACACTGGCTCCATCAGCTCCGGCGTGGGGTAGCGGGGATGTGAATTATATGCTCCCGGCGCTTCATCACCCTTGGTTACTACCCTATCTTTATTCGTTCTGCCAAATTAAATTGGCACTGTCTTTCCAATCTTGTTTTCCAGGAGGAATTAAGCAACAGTGGCCAGGAGAGAACTGGCGCTAAGGGGAGGTTTGATACACCGTCAGCCTCTCCCTGCCTCCACAGGCCTACAGCTGGCAAGGGCCAGGCGGCCGCCTGCTTTGGGCACTCAGGGCGGGACACTTGCCCCCTCTTCCTTTTCCGCTGTCCAGGAGAGGAGGGGTCAGTCCTCCCGTTCTGCTTCCCGTGCATGTGTGAGCTGAAGGTGCTCTCACCCCCTTTTCTCAGAGGTGGATGTTGAGGCTTGAGAGGTTGGGCGACCGGCTCATCCTGCAGCATTTGGGCCCAGCATGGGCTGCCTCCCGCAGGGCTCCTGGCGCGGGGCTGGTGCTGCCTGTGGTGGCGTCCAGGGCGCTTGCTTGCTCAGGGGCTCGGGCTGTGCCCTCTCCAGCCCCCGCGGCTCAGAATCGAGCAGGAGAAGCAGCGGCCCTGAGGCTCGGCTCAGTGAGCAGATGTTGGGCAGGTCCCTGCGTCCATCTTCTCTCCTTCCCCGCAGGCAGGTGGTCCGGGTGCGGGTGCAGACAGGTGGGGAGAACCCCGTTATGCCGTTATGCCGTGACCTTCATCTGCTCTTCCTTAAGGTCACGGAGTAGAAGTCACCACGAGTTTGGGAGGCTGGGCCCAGGAGACTCAACCTCTCCACCAAGGCACTTGCATGCCTGGCGGGAGGTAGTGAGGAAAGAGGGGTGCAGGTGGGGGGTGCGCCTGAAGCTTCCAGGCCTCTGGGTCCTGCCTGGCCCTCCTGAGTCGCAGCTGCCTCTCCCTGCCGCCCGCCCTCCCTCCCCCTGTACCCTCCCTCCTCTTCTCTCAGCTTCAAGCATTCATCTTCGCTATCTTTGCCCTGTCTTGCTGCCTGTGCTCCTTTTGCTCCTAAGCCCTCACACTGCATCTCCCCCCCGCCTGTCTGAACTGTATCTCTCTCTCCATCTCCGTCTGGGTGTGTGTTTGGGTCAGCGCTGGTGTGTGTGTATTTCTCCTTCTTTCTCTGCCTGTCACTCGCCGTCACGCCTGCTCCCAAAGGTGCTTGTCCGTGTGCATGTGCTGTGTACATTTCCGTCTTACGGGTGTTCCCGCCCTCCCTCCCTCCCTCCAGCTGTCTCTTTTTCTGGTTTCACTGGCCGGGCAGGGGGTGATTTGGTTGGTTCCCCCATGTGGTCTCGCTCCTTTTTCTCTCTACGCTGGTTGCCCTCTCTCCCCTCCACCCTGTTCTCTGTCCCCCAGGACCCCCTGTAGTGGCTGTTGGCATCAGCGCCCGACAGTCTCTGAGCAGAGGGCTTCATGTCTCCAGGGGACTCGGCCATGGTTTGGGGCAGCGGTGGCTCAAGCAGATGACCCGAGGGGCTCCTGAGTTGCCATCGAAAATACTGCACTCAGCCGGGAAATCAAACCCCAAATTCTGCCTCCCCAAGACCCTTCTCTGGGTCCACAGTCACTTGGCAGCCCCTACCCCACCATGGCACGTAAACGTGGGCGTTGCTGCCCTCTCCCCACCCTCCTCTGTGTGGGGCGTCTGAGGGCCGAGACAGGCGGCCCCACGGCGGTGCCCAGAAGCCAGCGGGGCCTGGCCCAGGGAGACGGGCGGAAGGAGGATGAAACCGCTGATGGTCCTCCAAGTAAACACCGAGCGAAGGGGCGCGTGGCCAGGACCATTGTCCAAATATTTAAAGAGGTCCCAGGGAAAAGCGGACTCAGCCGCGCGGCCCCAGGAGGTCTGTCTGGGGCAGAGTCCGAGGCCCCTGGGAACAGCTTTCGAGTAGCCTGAGGGGGGCGTGGTAGCAATGGGCTGTCTTGGGGTGGCCGGTGACCTGGGGGAGTGAGCTCCCTGTCCCGGGAGGTGTGTAAGAGGCCGGCGGCAGCGCCCACGGGCATCTCAGGACTGGGCTTGGCGTCGGGAGTCCTGGCGTCAGGAGGGCCGGGCCCACTGGCTGAGGTGGAACAGCTGGAGTGGGGCTGCCATCTGACTGCTGAGGGCCTCCTGGGAGCCACGACCTTGGAGCTGAAGGGGGCTCCAGGCCCCAGTCCACATTCACTCCTCACGCCAATCTGCATTTCAGGAGGCCTCAGGAAAACCACATTTCATGAATGAAACATCAAAATGTTCATTCATTAAAATATTTAGAAGAAATAAACGACTGAAAGCCATCATTTGCTGAGCACATCTTGGTCTTGGGTGCCCGCTCCCCACTCTCCCTCCCCCCACCCCCTGGGAGATGGGGGAGGGGATCTAGGGGATGGCAGGGCAGGGAGGTGAACCTGCCCTCCCAGTGCTGGCGTCTCTAACTGCCCATTCTCCCCTGCAACATAGTCATCGCCCTGTTCCCCAGATGGAAAAAGTGGGGACTCTGCGTGGTACTCAGGTCACACAGAATGGGCAGGGGACAGAGGGGGCAGGGCACCCTTGGGGCAGGTGCAGTGCAGGGCAGTGGGTGCAGCGCCTGGGTGGGGTGCGGGTGGGGGCGTGGCAGAAAGGAAATTGAGGAGGAGGAGCAAGAAGATGGACTTGCAGCCGGTTTCAGGCAGAACAGGGGAGCGTGGCCTTTCCCAGAGGACGAGCACACCGTGCACCTGTTCCCGCACGCACATGCATGCTGTGCACAACTGTGCACTCATACCCCCCACTGACCGCACGCACGCTAGCAGTGCACGCCCCGCTGAACAGGCCCCAGCCTGGCCCACCCCTGGCCTGCCCAGCTCCCACCCCGGGCCTCTATCTCTCCCCAGACCCCTAGGCCTCCTCTCCCCCTCCCTCCCTCTGGAGTCTCTTGGCCTCCCAAGGGGGTCCTCTCCTCCCACCATTCTTTAGAGCCTCCAGTCTCCCCCTCTTTGACTGTGTTGTCTGAGGCAGCTCCATTATCTTTCTCTGCTTCTTTCATCCCAGCCTATTCTGTCTCCTGATTTTCCTTGTGGATCTCTTTCCCCCTCTGAGTCTGTCTTGGAAACTCTTCTCGGATCTGTGTATTTATCTCTCTCTGGCCAGGGTCCTGCTGTCTCAGAGATGCCCCAGCTCTGGGCAGCAGCTCCTCGGTGGGTGGACTCCAGACATCTGTTCAGGGCTGGCCCAGGGACAGAGGCAAAGGCAGGAGCCCTGCGTGTGGGGAGGGAGGGGCAGACAGCCAGGCCCTGCGAGCCAGCCCCAGGTTAGGAGGGGAAGGCTGAATTTCAGAGCACAGGCGCGTGAGTTTTTAGTCTTGAATGTTCTCCAGTTCCTTCTACAACCTTACACCGTCTTCTCTTTCTTCCCCTCTCCCAGGTTTGTCCCCAGTGTGGCATCGGCAAACATCTGGGCCGGGCCCTGGGCACTGCAGACAGGGCCTGGTCCAGGAGAGGACGCCCAGGCGGGGCAGCGAAGGGCAGGCTGTCCAGGAGAGAGGGCTGTTTATCCTCCAGCCAGTCCATCACCCGCTGCACTTTTGGGGCCTCCCTGTCTGCTGCCACCTGTCTGGAGAGGACCCCCAGGGCCTCATGTCTCCTCCTCTTCTCAACCCAGCCCCGCCAGCCTTCTCTCCTGGTGCCCAGTTACACCTGGCCCTGGCCAGTCCCTACCAGGGCACCTGAAGACATTTGACTTTGAGACCTGAATACATTTCCTCCCTTCCCACAGGCTGTGGCCGCCTCTGGTCTCGCCCATCTTGAGCTCTCCTCCTCCAGGAACGCTCCTGCCATTAGCCTAACTTCCCCTCCTGTTCCCCAGACCTTGAGTCAGACTAGGGGTTGAGGGTCACAAAGGTGGGCTCAGGGCAGGTCAGGTGCCTAGTTCCCCGCTCCCGCCGTGTGCTCTGCCTCCCACTCTGCTGAGCTTGTTTCTCTATCAGCAAAGCCGGATGACCCCTCCCAGCTGCTGCGGTTCAGTGGGAGCTGCCCATGTGATCAGGCAGACTCCTGAGACGCCAGCACCCCAGCACCGGCAGAAGTGGGAGTCCCCACAAGGAGGCAGAGAGGGTGGCTGAGGCCCGCGCACGGGAGATATCGGGAGACGCCAGCGGGAAGTGAGGCTCTGTGGTCACCGGGTGGCTGAGCAGTCTGTTTGCAGGGAAGGAATCTGCTCTACCCAGGGGGTAGTGAGGGAGGAGAGATGCTAACAGCTGCTTCTGGAAAACATCCCTTGTGAAATCTGCTTCGGTAACTGCAGTCATTTTTGTCTTTATCTTTGTTTTGTTTTTTTTCTCCATAATCATCTTAATGCCTTAGAGCTGATAGCAGACAGTTATCTCTCTGAGTCTGGTGGGGCCTTTGCTCCAGGCTTTGGGTGAGCACCATGGTGGGGTCAGGCCTCTCCTGGAACAGGGGGCTCCACACTCTTCTCATAGCCCACAAGAATGAAGAAGGGCAAATGTGTGAGAAGCCACCCCCGAGGCTTCATGCACATTTCTAGCAAGCTCCACTGGCCCACTCCCAGTTCCCTGGCCTCACCCAACTGCAGGATGGGGAGACGCGCTCTGCCTGTTCTAGCACTCTGCAAGGCCGTGGGGCCACCTCCACGCTGCAGCCATGGGCCCCTTTGGCAGAACTCAGAGCACCCAGGCCGCAGGTGTCTCTGGCCTCTGGAGGGAACCCAAGGCCTCCTGACATTTCACCCGTAAGAACACGGAGGCTGGCTTCAGCTCCACCTGGGTACTGTGGGGCATCCAGGGGATTCTCTGGATGACTGTCGCTCCCCAGAATTTAGGCTGGTCTGATCCTCCTTTTCTGGGGCTGTTCTCTTTCCCCACCTTGCCCTGCACCGAGCTTAGGACTAAGGCCAGCATGTCCCAAACCCTCCCTCCTGACTGGCCACGCAAAGGGCCATCTACTTTGAGTGTCCACCCTACAGTATTATGAAACACTTGAAATTTTATTATTATTGTCATCATTGTTTTGCCTCAAGCAAGATGCCTGTCTGTGTTGGTCAAAGAGAACAAATCTCCTTCCTGCCCGAGCAGACTCTGAACTCCCAGGAGACCTTCCTCCTATCCCACCATGCACACTGGCCCTGGAAAGATGGACCGGACCCAGGAAGCATCTTTCTTGGAGCGTCTATTGCCCACCAAGCGACACGGGGTGGTGTGGGGAGAGCCTTCCAGGTTTACATGTAGGAAACCATGCCAAGGCCCCGGGTGCCAGCAGGACCCCACAGGCCCCTTTTCTTCAGAGAACACCCACCTCAGGGTAACCTGCTGAGAGAGGACTTTGGAGAGACACAGACTGGGGCCATCCCGGGCCAACAGGGCCTTGCCTGCATCACTCTGCATCTCATCAGACTCTGCTTCTGCTCCATCCCTCTCAGCCCCGGGTCCGCTCCCTTGGGAGCACTTGGTGAAGAAGAGAGACATCTGCTTCCCCCTGACCTTTAAGCCTCCATCAAGGAGCAGACACCAACCCAGAAGGGCCTGTTCGTGGTGGATCCTGGGCTGTACCAGAAAGAGGGTCCCCAGCTCTGGAGGCCTCACCTCCCCTGCCTGCTCAGACACCTTCCAGGCTGGAGTCTGGGGGAGCTGGCTGGGACAAGGCCGCTTTCTTTGTGGCAGGAGCTAATCACCACTCACCTGCTGCTCTGGGGGGTGATTACCTGTCAAGGTTCATTTGTGCACTGGTCTCCCTCTCGCTCTCCTGGCCCCCAGCAGACAGTCCTGATGGCAGTTGCGCCCCCAGAGGTGAGGGAAGAGGGAGCACCTCCTCCAGCTCCTTGTTGGAGCTAGGAGGGCACAGTGACATCTCAGCCCTGCCAGGCCTGATAATAGGACTGTCGGGTCAGTCTGCCTCTGGGAGGTGCGTGGTGAGGATTCCAGGAATTGTGGCGGCTGTCTGCCACGTCTCAAATTATATTGGCTCCGCGAGTGACTCCAGACTCTGCAAATTGCATCCTGAGCTCTTCATCCCTGGCCTTCAGCGGGACCTGTCACGGTGCTGCTCTCAGACTTCGGCTCCTAAAGCTCTCACCAAGGCTGGCACCGTTCGGGACGGCCCGGCGTGCAGTGTCCAAATAAGTCCTCATTTGCAGGGACCAGAGATTAGGGCTTCACCGTAGCTTTTCATTGAAAGACACAATTCAACCCTTAACCCCCCTCAACTGGGATTTTGAGATAATCAGGTAGTGAGTGTGAGAGCACAGTGGCCCTGGGGGCCGTCGTTAATGAGGGGCCTGGATGGGCCCTGTCCGGGGATCCCTTCCCAGCCACGACTCTGGCTCCTGCAGCCCCCCAAGAAGGTGGCCCTGCTGCTCAGCAGCCTGACACCCTCAGGTGAGGAGATGTGGTGGCTGTCGTGTCCCTGGTCTGCTGGCTGTCACATTTAATGCAGGCTCCACGCCTGGCCGCTCGGCCACTGTCACCAAACACCGACTCAGACCTGCGCCCGTCCTTCCCCTGATGAGGCCCTCCCCAGAAACATCGGCCTTCACCCCAATCTCGTTTCTCTTTGCCCTGCCTGTCACATCCAGCAGAGAGTGTTCAAGTTGTCTGTCAGCCAGCAGGAAAGTGAAGACTCGCTGAGGTAACTCCCCGAGGGGCTGCCTCCCTGGTTTGACTTCTCCAGAGGAAATCTTGGTTCTGGCCATCTGAGGTGCCTTCTCTGTCCTCACGCCATCCACTGCATCTGCTGCAGTTTCGTGACTCACGGATACAAGAAACGGATTGAAAAATCCTTTGAGAAAGATTGGAAAAACCTATGAGAAAAAAAGCACAGTTTACCACATGCGCAACTCAGCGCAACAAAGCGAATACTACTCAGAGCAGCTTGTGCCCCAGACACAGGATACCCCCGAATTCCCAGTGTTTCTGCATTTCCCGGCAGCCCTTGCGGTGTGGCTGTCACCACGTGACTAGTTCTGGCGAACACACGGCCAGCAGAAGGGAGATGCTCTTTCCGGGTCCGAGGCGTCCAGAGTGGGCGCGAGCCCTGCTTTCCTCTCTTCTGCTGTGTCCCTTCTTCACCTGGGACTCCCGGTGGGAGAGGCAGACTTGCCTACCATGTCCAGTCCTAGGACTACACGTCCAGCCCTAGGTCCAGCACGTGGAAAGTAGGGGGGACACAGAAATTATCCAATAATTCCATGATCCATGAAGATGAATGAAAAAGTGAATACAATGATGACATTTCTATACAAAGTTGCAATGTTTTTATTTGAGCAACTGAAAGAAAATCTTCCACCTAGGTATAGCGTGCAAAGGGTTTTCTGTCTTCCTTTTTTCCTGGCTCAAGTAGCACACATCCTTTTCTGGAGAGTCCCACTGTCCCAGCTCACATTCTTGTGTCTCCCGAGCGGACTTTCTTATGACAAAGGCCTTTTTTTTTTTTTAAAGATTTATTCATTTATGCATACAAGCACTGGGGTACAGGCCAGAGGTGTGGGGGGTGGTGAGAGGATTCACCACAGAGAGCGGGGAGCAGAACCGGCAGATCAACGGAAGTACACTGCTGAGGGGAGCAGCGGGCACAGCAGGAGAGGTCTGCCAGGCCATGTGGGTCCCCTCCCTGGCCCGCAGCAGGGATCGAACTTGTGCTGCAGTGGCTGCGGTCTGCTTCATAGTGCGCTGCTCAACCCACTGCGCCACCAGGGAGGCCCGACAAAGGCCTTTTTCACGCACTCAGAGGACTCCGCAGTTTTTCATTCCAGTGGGGTCCGATGCGCCCATTTTTTCTTTCTTTTTATGAATTGTACTTTTCTCTTTTATGGATCATACTTTTATGAACCGTCAAGTCTAAGAACACTTTGCCTTCCTGTAGTTTATAGAGATTTTCTCTTTTCCTTCTAAAAGTTGTATAGTTCTGTGTTTTGCATTTACATAGACGATCCATCTTGGGTTATATAAAAAGCATGTTGAAGTTAGTTTTTTGGCTTATGTGAAATAGTACAAGTATACAGTTTTTCCTAGTATTCCCATGTCATTTCAATGGATGCAGGATCTGTAATGATATCTTCTATTTCATCCTTCCTATGAATGCTTTTTCTTTCTTTTTATTCTTTGCTGAAGGCATAAAAATTTTATTTGTAAAAATATAACTAGTTTATTCTTCATTGATTTATATTGTGATTTTATATCTTCAATTTTCATTGATTTTATTTTTATCTGTATGATTTGGGTTGCATTGGGTTTGCTTTGCTCTCTCATTTCCTGAAGTAAAAACTCAGTGATTTAAGACATTCTCTAGTTTCTCATGTAGGCTTTCGGGGTTATAATTTCCATCACAGTACTGGTTTAGTTGTATTGTGCTGCAAATATTTTAGTATGTTGTGTTTTTGTTTTCATTCAGTACTATGTATTTTTAAAAATTTCCTCTGGGACTTTCTATTTATTCAGAGATGTGTTGTCTAATTTCCACGTGTTTAGGTATTTTCCATTTGTCCTTTCATTACTGACTTGTAGTTTGATTTCTTATAGTCAGAGAACACATTCTATATGATTTTAATCATTTAAATTTGCCATGATCTGTTTTCTTGTCCATGATATGATCTGTCTTAATGAATGATCCATGGGTACTTAAGTGTGTATTCTGAGGATGTTGGATGGAACATTCTTTATGTCTCCATTAGATCTTGCTGGTTGATTGTGTTGTTAAGATATTCTATAACTTGGATAAGTCTTTTGTTTGGGAGTTCTATAGCTGCTAAGAGATTTATATTGAAGTTCCCAACTATAACTGTGACTTTGTTATCTTATCCTTCAACTTTATTAATTTTCTTTCCTGTATTGAAAACATTTGGTATGCATAGACCTAGGGGGTCATACAACTTCCTGGTGGATCAGTCTTTTCATCATTATGTAATGTTCTGTTTTATGTCCAGTAATGCTCTT
The DNA here is from genome assembly GCA_019455555.1 of Galemys pyrenaicus. NCBI lineage: Eukaryota > Metazoa > Chordata > Mammalia > Eulipotyphla > Talpidae > Galemys > Galemys pyrenaicus. Next base: position 8,914,010 of record JAGFMF010012145.1, on the reverse strand, counting down.
TGCTCTGAAGTCCATATGATTGTATATTAAATTAAAAAAAATTAGTGTTTGCATAGCAGCTTAAAGTCCCATTGCTTTTGAATTACTTGTGTTGTTGAATTTGAAGCTGAGTTGTATAGTTGGACTGTTATATTTTAATCCACTGTGGTGATATTTGTCTGTTGATTGGTGCATTTGTACCATTTATGTTTAATATAATTTTGGTTATGTCAGCACTAAAGTTTATCTTTTTTTTTTTAAGATTTATTTATTTATGCATACAAGAGCTGGGGCACAGGCCGGAGTCACAGGAGGTGAGAGGATTCATCAGACAGAGTGGGAAGCAGAACAGGCAGACTGACTGAAACACACTGCCGAGGGCAGCAGCGGGCGAGGCAGGAGAGGTCTACTACGCCATGTGGGTCCCTTCCCTGGCTGGGGGCAGGGATCGAACTTGTGCTGCAGTGGCTGCAGTTTGCTTCATAGTGCGTTGCTTAACCCACTGCGCCACCAGGGAGGCCCCTAAAGTTTATCTTTTTAAAAGTTGCTTCCTATTATATATTTGGTTTTTCATTTCTGTTTCTCTTCTTGCACATTACTTTTTTATGTAATTTTTTTGATTGCATCTTGATTTAATTATAGTTTTGAGGTATATCTTTGTTGAGCTTTGTTGTGCCTGCATTGGTTAGTTAAAATATTGATACCAATAGCCTAGTCTATTGGTATCAATATTTTACCTCTTCAAATGAAGTATAGAAACTTCACCTGTATTTAGGTACCTTTACCTTCTCAACTTTCAAATATCATTGTCTTGGCTATCAGATGGCATTATTTGTGTGTGTGTGTGTTTTAAATAAACCCAGTATGGCTTAAAAAATCATGAGAAGGAGAATCTGTCATATGTATCCATGTTTCTGCTATTTCTGTTGTTCCTTCTTCCTTCTTAATATTCTAAGAGTTTTATAATTTCCTCTTTTGCTTGAAGAAATTCCTTTAGCCAATTCAATACAGGTCTGCTAAATTTTCTTTGTCTGAGAATGTTTTTACTTCCTCTTTGTTCCTTCAAATGATAACATCAACGTGTTAAACATATTTATTGAGCATCTACTATGTGCCAGGCACTGTGCTGTGGACAAATACAGTGGTAAAGATGTATGTCATGGTTCTTGCTTTTGTGGAATGGATGTTCTAGAAACGGAGATCTGATATTGATGTTGTCAGTGGTGTCCTATGTTCTTAGTCCTTGTGATGACAATGATGGTGGGAGCATCTACTGTCTTGATTCTGAACCAACCAGAGGCTGCAGGGCATGGGACTGGGGAAGAAGCCTGTCTTTTTATTTCCAATGAAGCTGGGATCAGATGATGGGGCCTGCCTGTGGATCTCAGCTACAGATCTCCACCCTCAGAGACAGCATTGAACTCATTACAGGCCTCCCCATATTTTAAGTGTTGGTGTTGTCGCCATAAACCTCTGGCAGTGGGAGAGCAGAGCAGTGGGCTGGTTCCCTTTCAGCAGCCAAGCTCCCAAAGGTGGAAGGGTGGCGTGAAAGAGCTTGTTGTGCTTCTCAAACACTACCAATGCAGGCACAACAAAGATCAACAAAGATATACCAGGAGGAACCCAGGTTTCTGGGCACCACCCCACCTTTCCTGGAGATACTGAGACTAGGAAGAAGCTTCCCCACAACTCTAAATAATGAAATAATAGCATGATCACTGTCACCATGTAGCAGGAGAAAACAAAAAATAGAGACTTACAAAATTTTAACTCTTTCAAATCCCTGGAAAGTGTACACTGGGGTATGGATCCAGATATGACCCTTAACCCCTGTTCTTCCCTGCCCCCCACAGTGACTACTGCAGGCTTTGTGACTTGCCTGTCTCACCAGCTTCCTGGGGGCTCTCCCGATAGGGACTCTGACCTTGAGAAATCGCTTCTTCCCTTTAAATTCTAATCTACCTTCTGGAAGATTCTACCAACTGGTCCTTGTTTTGCCCTCTGGAGCTGCACAGCGAGTTTAATCTCCTCTGAAACTGCAAAACAAATTTCATAAACTCCATTAAAGTGTATAATCTCATAGACAGGGTACAGACTTTCTGTGCTTCAAATTTTTTCATAATTACTAGCACCACGGAAATTGCAGGGATTAGAGACTTGGCTGGGGAAAAAAAAAAAAAAAAGACTTGTCACCAAGAAAGTACAAATGAACCAAACTCTCACACAAAAAAATGGGTTGGGATTTGCATTAAACTAGGAATCAGGTCTGTGTCCATTACTCCATGGGCCTGACAGTGACCGCCTAGGATTTGCTGAAATGCCAAAGGGGAGAAAAGGGAGAATTAAAGGGGCAGGACTTGAGTGTGATGATTTGGTGGCAGCACCATTTCTGGTGAATTCTTAAATGCTTGTACTGCAAAGGAAGCTGGAGATCGAGGCAAAGCTCACCCTCGAGGTAGCACGTCCTTCCTCAACCACAACCCCACTTCCTGCCCCACAGGAGGGCTTTCTCCAGAACACCCAGCCGGTCCACAGGAGACCCAGGCTACAGATTTCTGACAGTCTACCCTTGACCTTCCCACCACACTTAGGAATCCTGGTTCCCCTCGGAGCTGGTGATAACAGTGGACACTGGTTATCAGGTGATCAGGAAACATCTTTATTGTCAGAAGAAAAGTCTTTTTTCAGTCTAGTTCAATCACTGGACGTGTGCCATAGGCTGGGTCAGGGGTTTCCCAAGCCACCCTCTCAACAGCCCTGTGTAACAGATGGATAAGTTGAGGCTCAGCGTGACAAAAGTGCTTGGATTGTTCACAGAGCTGGAACCCAAGCCCAGGACTCTGGCTCCATCACCAACACTGGTGTAACTGGAGACTGGAAAGTGCCAGTTGGGCTACCAGGCTCCTCTCTTAAACCAACACCAGTTGGTTGGTTGTGTTTTCTGGATAGACTGCCTTGAAAAGGAGTTTTGGGTTGAATTCAGATCAGGAAGAAAGAGTGTTGTGGTAGATTAGGGATGTCTGCTCTGGAAGCTAGAATTAGCTCCTGAGCGTGCTGCCCACATCCTCTGGGGCATGCCAGGACGTGTCCCTGCGGTGGGACAGGGTGCCTGTGAGGGCTCCTCTTGCCCACAATGGTGGTCTTGGTCTGCTCTGAGCCTCTGGGTCCTCAGGTCTCTGCTCAGCTCTGAAGGGCGCAGCCTGGTCACTCCCCTGGGTTAGTTTATCGGGCTGGAAGAGAGCGGGGATGAGAAGCACTTGGTGCCAAAGTGAAAACTGTGGAGGAGAGCCATTTAAACACAACTCCCCTCTCAAAGCAAAGGGGAGACAGCAGGAACCAAAAAGTAGGGAGGAGTATTTGTTTCATTATTATTTATACCAGAAATCAGCTACAGCGCCAGCCTTAAACTCTGAAGCATTTCTGCCAGGTGCTGTGGAATCTGGGCCAGAACAAACGAGGAGACAGAGAACCATGCAAACCTCCTCAAATCCGTTTCCTTGAAATCAAGTATCTCAAAAGTGAAGGGTTTTCCACAAAACCCTTGGTTTATCCCAAAGTACTTTGAAAGCCAAAAAGACTCCCAGGGGAGAAGGTTCAACGGATTACACCTCCCACCCCACCCTCCTGAGAAGGCCCTCAGGCCATCCCACCTGGGAGACAAGGAAGATGGGGTGTATGCATATCCTTCTCAACCATGGCAGCTGAGGTTGCTCCTGGGAGGTCAATGCCCGCACTTAAGTCATCCCTGTGTGGGGACGCCAGAGCTGATGGGGGGGCCTGTCCCCATGCCCTGCAAGGCTGAGAGCCTAGGGGCATCTCCCCACATGTGACTGAAGGAAGGGGATACCAGCCGTCACCCTCATCATCAGGTTCCTGGGCAGTGATGCCCCGGGCTCCCCACAGCACAGCTGGGAGTCCAGCGTGCCCTCCCCACCCCAAGGACAATGTGGGTCCCAGCTGCTGTTAGAGATGAGGGAGAGTGATTTCAGGCAGAGCCACTAAACCAGACCCGCGCCCCCCTTTGATCCCGTAACTTGTGCCGTGATCATGTTGTGCCTGCTCCGTGCTCTGTACATTTTTAAGTGGCCTTTGGCCAAAAGCAATAAAATTGTGACCTAGAAAAGTGAAAAGGACTTTGGAATGAGGAGCCGAGCCCTGGCCTGATGATGGACGGGGACCAGAGGATGGAGGCAGAAGGAAGAGAGTAAAGCAAAACAGCACTTGCTCCCCCCGCTCTCCACAGCCTCTCAGCACCAGAGGGCCAGAGCCGACCTGTGAGTGGGGCAGGGAGCAGGGGGTGGCGTCAGGAGACTACCCAGCCCCGGAGAGGCACGCACAGGGCGGCTTTGCCCTTGAGACCGCGCCAGGCCAGCGATCTCCCCGGCCAGCAGCAGGAGTTGTGACGCTTGTAATGACCGGTTGCAGGGGGGTCGCTCCGGGCACAAATTTCTTCTACTGGTTGCAGGATGAATCTGAAGTTGAAGGCTGGGGAAGGCGGGCCAGCCCCTCAGTCCTTCTGGGGGTGTTGGCTTGGGAGCCTCAGAGGGTACTTCCAGGTCTCCCAGGGCCTGTGCCCTTGGGGCGCCACTCTTGGGGCCCCGGGGAGGGATGGGGGCGGCGGGCAGGAGCTGAGGGCAGAGACTGGGGGAGTCATCCCCTTTCTGGCCTCAGCTGACCCCTGGTGGAAGGCAGGGCCAGCGGGGGCCACAGCAGTGCTGAGACTGTCCCTGCAGCCCGGGCGGCAAGTCACGAGGAGCTGGCTGCATACAGGCTCCCCGGCCCGGCGCCCCCGCCCCCAGAGGTCCTGGTTCCTGGATCTGGGGAGCGCCGGGAATCTGCAGGTTAACAAAATCTCCCCACCTCAGGAGGCTGCCAACCATGCTGAGGGGCTGAGAGGTGTCCTTTGGGGTCAAAATTGGAGACATCGGCCAAGGGTGACAGATGAGGGTGGCAGGGGCAGGGGTGACCCTGGGAGCCTACTGCGCTCTGGACCTCGCTTTCCTGATCTGAGGAATCAGGATACTAACGCTCCTTAGCGGTGGCGTGAGGAGCAGGTGAGGGCAGGCAGCAGCTGCAAATTGCAAATGCCCTCTCATCCCCAGCTAGCCATGAAGTCAGCCCAGCTCTAGCACCCCCGCGTCCCCCCAGGAGGGGAGCGAATGCCACTGGCCCTCCCAGGCGGCGTCCTGGAAGGTGGTGTTTCCCGATGACCCCGATGAAAAGCAGATTGCTTGGAAAGTGCTGCTCCAGCAGAATCGCGAGAACCTTTTATCTGCTGTGCAGGTGTCCGCGGCAGCCATCTGGCCAAGGTGTCAATTATCGTACTTAATTAGACCTTTCCTGATTCCTGACAGGATGGTCTTTCAGCAGGAGCCTGGGCCTCTGCGAGCGTGGGGAGGGGACGGGGGTTGACCGGGACCTGGGTGCACCCCCAGGTGGAAGCCCAGGGGCTTGGGGCTCCCTGGCAGCCGGCAGTCCTGGGATAGCCCATCGAGGAGGCAGCCCTCACCCCAGGCACCTCTGGCTGATGCGTTTGGGACTTGGAATCGGCAGAAGCCAGGCAGTGTGTGTGGGCAGTGGGGAGTGGGCGGTGACCGGCCAGCTCCCGCCTGTGGGCCTACTGTGCGCAGCCCTGAGCTCAGGCTTTGTGTCCCGGAGCTCGTTTAACCCTGCTGACGAGGCGACCCCATGGTTTGTCAGCTCAACTGGAACTTTGGGGGAGGAGGGTAGGGCTGTAAAGACACCCCCTCCCACCCCACGCTCCCCCCTTCAGCCTCAGGTCAGATGTCACGCCCTTCCAGCCCCCATCGCTCCCTGGCTTCCACCCACCTCCAGTCTCCTGCTGCCCCTTCCTCGGCCCACCCTGTCCACGGTCTCTTCCCTTCTCCTGTCGGTGGATGTCACAGCTTCCTCATCACCACTGGTAGGGAAGGGCTCAGCACAGCCCGGGGGTTCGGGACAGGCCGCTGGGCTTGGGTCTCTTTCTGACCTGAAGACAGTCAGGCCCTGTGGGTGCAGGAGGAACTTCTGCCTCTCCCTTAACCACCCGGGAGCACTGAGGACACTGTGCTCTTAGCAGAGCTATTACCAGACGTGACTCGCCACGGCCCCCGGTCACCCACATCTGCTCTTCTCACCATCTGAGATCTGCCCCCTTCCCCTTTGGAGCCCTGGGCCCCTGTCCTGTACCTGTACCCAGGATGATGGGGAGACCTTATTTCACCTTTCTGCTTTAGCAGCCCCCCGCCCCCCGGTCTGTGGATCTCCCCAACTCCCGCATGTATCTACATAATTAGAGTTTTCTCTCCTGCCAATTTGTCTGATGTTGCTTTGAGAGTCCACCAGTCAAGAAGACCTGAGAAGGGTGAAGGGGTACTTCAGATGTGGGTGAGAGACCCGTGGGGAGGTTAGCAATGGCAGCTTTCATCTTGATTTTGATTTTGCTCTTTTCCTCCCAGATTTGTCTGACTCTTTCTG